>JAYRCH010000171.1:0-600000 GCA_037179445.1 Phengaris alcon alcon | reverse complement strand
ACGAACCAAATATTAAAGCAAGGCTAAGGTTTTAGTAGGGACGTGCGCCGATAGATGGCTCTTTAGCCTCTAAAAATGACTAAATAATTAAGCATACAAATCATAGATGGCGGTGATTTTACGGAAAGGAAATGTAACTACGCTACAATTTTATATCGAGGATGAAGCAACGAAATATAACTATTATCGGTTATAAATCGCGTGTGATTTTCAGACTGTTCCTCTCGCGCGCACGATTTGATGCGTATGCAAATGAGTCATTGTGTTGACCGAACCGAGATTGTATCGAAAACAGCTAAGGGAATTGCGCATCTGATCTCGTGACAAATTTCAGAACTTTTACCGAACTATTTATAGCTATAACGTCTATCTACGTTCAGGTACTTAACATTTTATAGCTCACACCTGAAGCGATATCGGCCGCCTGTAAACAAAATATAATAAGCCGTAAACTTGAATAATAAAATCGTAATAAAGTGTATTTTATGCGACGACAATAAAGGTTTACGCCTATTCCGTTATGCAAAAGATTTCAAATGTAAATGTTTTTAATATTGCCACTTTTATTTACTGGGAGATTTAAACACCGAAGGCGGGTACAGGTTAAAATATAAGACTAAAGGGTGTATCAAAGGAAATTAGACTTGTTTTTACTTACTCAGTTAAAATTAAGCACAAGACATACATTTGACACCTTAACCTTCATAGTAGTCACAATAACTACATAGTACAAATTAAATAGTATTCGATCTGAAATTTAAATTGATTTCTTATGTTTTTATGAGAACTACATCAACACATTACCTACACAAAAAGATTATATTTTCAACTTGAACTAATTTTACGAAAATTTAATTTATTGCTACTTTAGTTTTATATAATATACCTAATTAACCTATTGTTAACCTACAGTTATTGGACGAAAATTGTAGGTTAAAATTGTCATCACAAATGTTTCACACCTTATCTGGAACGAAAAAAAAAATCACGACCGGTAAAAGTATCAGAATAAAGCCACTTACAAAAGATTCAAGACGACTTTAACGCCTCTTATCGCACGAGAAATCGTAAACATCGACGTAAATTTACGTTATTGAGAATATAAACCTCGCGAAGATTCACGTATTTACCCCTCATCTTCCCATTCATTCCCGTATTTACCCCACAGCTTTCCATTCAATGGGGTAGAGTATAGAACAATACTTTTTTATTGTGTAAGGTGAGAGTGACTATTGGGTGCTTATGGTTTTTGGAAAGAGGTATTATGGACTGCGATCCCAGGCCCGCCAGACTACCTTTATATTCTTACTGATAAAATGTATATCATATTGTAATATTAGTGTGTAAAATGAACGTTTACGCTACACTCGTTTGTGTAGTGGGCCATTTCATGGGTACGGGGCGGGTTTTACAACCTCTGAAATAATTCTAACGTATGATAAAGTAGAATGATAACAATTTAATATTATGAAGTAAAATTACACCGATTACTTATTTTTATGTTGTAGTTATCATAAAAATAAAAAATGGTAAATCATCCACGTTGTAATAAAAATCATTAAACATCTGACCTTTATATCTCTGTTCATACTAAGCTTAAAGAAAAATGACTTCAATAAGATTCATTCCTTATGTTATTCTAAAACCGAAAAATAAGATTGATACCTATTAGAATGTAAATAAAGTGACTAAAATTCGAAATTGGCCCACCGCAAAATCTAGCGGGTATTCATACGTTCATTGTACATAAAAATACCACAGTATAATATACGTTTTATCAGTAAGAATATAAGAGTAGTCTGGCGGGCTTAGGATCTCAGTCCATTAAAATTCCATACTTTGTTCATATTCTGAAGCTTACTATGCGCGCGTATTTTATGTCCTATTAAAAAAATAACAAACAACATCTGCGTTTATACGGTAAGCGTTACAAGCACACTCATGTGTCCGGGTCAACTGTGCGCTCCACTAAATTGTACACACGGATCTCTCACCACGTCCTCGTGTGTCGTATGTAATATTATGTCAAAGGTGTGCTAATTTTCTAAGTTTACGTCTAAGTCCACTCAAACCTTGCTTTTGCCGTCGGAAGACCTTAAAAATATGCGCATTCAAGTACTTAAGGCGAAAAGTGTAAAATTAGCCTACGTATTAATTAAAATACAATATTGTCTTGCAATATTAAACGGCAATAAAACGATATAAAGCTTCTAGTTATAAGCAGATTTAGGGTCAATTTACAGCAGACACGCGACGCTGTATTCTTATGATAACTATTCAAAATTGAACTTTATTCTAATACACCAGAAATTACACGTTTTATTGGTAAGATTTTGAATGTCAAGTTGCACAGCGCTGCACAGCGCATGTGTATTGTGCACTGTATAATGATGTCATATGAAAGTCTTTTTGGGTTGTGAATTTGTGATTTGTGAATAAAGTTCAATTTCGAATAGCTATCTTAAAATGCAGCGCCGTATCACGTATCGTCTCGTTTTGGTGTGAAGTGACCTTTCGTTTATTTAGGTAGGTACCTCAATATATTTTCTGTTCCTTAGAATTAGGAACATACCAATTTTAGCTTTAACATAAGTACATAATATTAAAATGTAATCCTTTGTATTAATAAGTGTTGCAGGTAATTAAAATTTTCAATAACCATTTAGAAACAAACACAAGCAGGAACTATTTATTCAACTTTCTAAGCGATTAGCTAATGAAAGGCAATATTTTGATTGAGGGTTGAATAGCTACAGGTTAACTAGTAACGGCTAATACAGTAGCGCAAGCACGAACAATTTGCAATAAAGTATTCGTATCGTTATCGGATGAAAATTGTATAGACGTTGTCATAATCCTTAGTCCTTACTAATATTATAAACGCAAAAGTTTGGACATATTTTGATGAAATTCATTACGGTAGACTCTGGTTTAACACTTATCTACCTCTTATCGCAGCAAAATGTACGATTCCTGCGGGATTTGTTTTTGCACGTAGGAAGTTGCGGGCAACATTGAGTTTTCATATAATTTTCATTCGATGACGATACGAATACTATTATGCAAATTGTTAATGCTTGGGCTATTGGATTCTTTGCTATTGGTTAACAAGTCGGCAAAACACTTGCTATTCATAAAACCAATTCCCACTGTTACCCTAACAGTAACCCCATTACCCTGCTAATATGACAGTTGAAAAGGCTTTGACGAAGTTTCGTCCGACTTAAATGAGTTCACGAGTCTTTTGATAGCGATTTATTTACGATTCTAACGACGCAAACAATTTTAAACGGGGCATTTTTAAATTGAGAATTTTGCTGTTGAATTCTTAACCGACTACGACGAAGCCAAATGGAAGGGTAATGATTTCGTAGTGTATGTATTTATGCATGTTTGTTCCAGCGTAACGCCTAAACTACTGATCCGATTTTAGTGAGTGAAGTGTCAGTAGATTCGTTATATTAGGCCGGGTATAATAGGCTACATTAGCTGGATAATATTTTGCGTAGTCGGGTTACAGCTTTTAAATTTTCACTATGCATATTTATAGAAGTCGCAGTAAGTTTATCGTACTAAGAATATGTAAAGAATTTGTGTTATATTTCTGTCTGATTTCGCTCATAATGTTATTCCTTAAGAGTCTCTAGCATTAGTATTTCTTTTAGTATTTCATTTAATATTTCTATTAGGATAGAAAATTAACAAGTTTCTAAATCTTACATAGCAATATTAATAGGCTGTATGTGTCTCAATATTAATTATTGCCTGAAAAATATTTGTGGTTTTAGAATAAACGTAGATTGTATCCTTCGGAAACTAGAACGCCACTTCGCTTTTTTGCTTAAGAAAAGACTTTTAATTAAAATCCAGTTTAGCTTTTTAATAAGTCTTTTTAACGAACACATAACGTTCTTTTATTATTTCAACAGGGGTAAAGTAATTACATTCTTTATTAATTTTTTTATTGCCTTGTAATAATACATAATCCCTAGGCAGCCTTTTATGACCTAACAACATTGGTTATGTTACTTGATTTTATTTCCATTTCAAACGGTTGCTTTGCTTCGCCCTCGCTGTATGTTTTAATTTTTCAAGTAGGAATTATTTTCTGCGATTTTATCTTTGTTCTTTGAATTAGCGCACTTATTTATTCATTTAGTGATCATTTTTAATAAGCTTGAATTGGATGGTTATGGTTTTTAAAAAGTAAAAAAATCCTAAAAGATATATCTTTCGATTGGTAAACTATGGTTTCTATGGCATAGATTCCTGACCTTAACCTATATTATGAGATGTTCAAATATAAACTAATATTATCTATATGTTAGTTATTCGTTTTAATTTTAGGCATTATCATCATCATATACGTGAAGCAAAAACTTTCATGACAGTTTTGGGGGAATTGTGCAAAAGGAGGAGTATGATATTTGGCATGGTTAAAGTTTATGTGGAGGAAGGTGTGCTAAAAGATGAAATTATTTTAAATAATTCTTGGAAGTGCATGAAATAATATTAATAACAACCCACTCTACCTCAGATTATTAACACACACTGCCGTGCGTTTGATAGATACAATTTTGTTAGATGTTAACGTTTGTGAAATTTTTATTCGTCACAATACAATATAAATTTTATTTTCTATTTAAGAGGCAGAATTTAAAACTTAAAAATTATATGAATGAATACCCGCAAATTTCGACTACAGATCGACCTCCATTTAACTAATAAATGTATTTTATACATTTAGTATATAATAATAGATATGTAGGCCATTCACAAAGGTTTGATATTACACAGCTAGTAAATAGCATGAGTAGATGAAAGAAACCAGAACGCCATTAGGGTGTGTACTGTGTGCTAAGATGTGTGTGCGATCCAGCTGCAGAACAACACCAGTACCTACTCGTGTTGCTATTCACAATCAAAAGCAACAGAGATTGTGATACTTTGACCCACTTTGACTTCATCCCCAAACTTAACAGGGGAATCCCTATCATGTTGGAACATCGGGACTATTAACAAAACTAATGCTAAAAAACAGCCAATTTGTGTCTTTGTAAACGCATCCTTAAGTATTAATATTCGATTGTATTATTGAGTGTAAAATGCACGCGTGTAGTATTAGGAAACCAAAAAGTATTTTAATTATTCACAGTTCCCTGCAATAGAACATCACAGATCCCGAATTTATGTGGGTCGTTTGCTTCAAAATATACGAGCAGAAGTAAATGCTACGTTTAACCCCGGGAGAGAGAGATTTACGACGGAGAAAAACCTCCGACCAATATTAGATTATCATTACTCTTATTCATTTTTAAGTGATTAGTCTATTGTGTCATCATCACCGAGGCGATTATGTTCGCTTTCATGGGCAAAGATGCCATCTTCATGTCTTATACTTTAAACGAGACAATCTTGTATAACTTATAATCGGTTAATCAAAAACAGCCGAAAGTATTACCATGGAAGTCTAGTATACAGGTCGTTTTGGGGAACAAAAACCGATCTAGCTAGGTGTTATCACTGGGAAACTGCGTATTTTTAAGCTATACTTAGTCTGGCCATAAATACTGTTACAATTAAAAATAAACAAAATATTACATTTGAATTTGGAATCTGTCATTTTTCATTGTGTTTTCTCATTTTGGCGCCAATACATTACACAATATTTTGCGATATTAAAATGGAGTGGGGTGATAAAGAGAACCGAATCGCTGTGATTGCATTACACAAATTAGGTATAGAGCCAAATGCAATTTTTAAAACTCTCCATACGCTTGGTATTACTAAAAGAAAAATGTTTGTGTACCGGGCTATTAATAGGTACAATGAGACCTCCTCTATTTGTGACAGAAAAAGATCTGGCCGTCCACGTAGTGTTCGTACGAAAAAGGTGGTCAAAGCAGTTAGGAAAGAATTCGAAGAAATCCTGTCCGAAAGCAAAAGATTTTATCTCGGGAGATGAAGATAGCACCTAGAACCATGTCGCGTATTTTAAAAGATGACTTAGGACTTGCAGCCTATAAGAGACGCACTGGTAATTTCTTAACTGATAATTTAAAAAAGAATAGGGTGGTAAAATCGAAACAACTACTGAAGCGGTACGCAAAGGAAGGTCACAGAAAAATTATGATTACGGATGAGAATTTTTTTACAAAAGCAACATTTTAACAAACAAAATGACCGTATTCATGCTCAAAGCTCTAAGAAAGCTTCCCAATTAGTCGACAGAGTGCAACGTGGGCACTATCCGACAGTGATAGTTCAGTGATGGTTTGGTGGTATTAGCTATGAAGGAGTGACTGAGCCATACTTTTGTGAAAAAGGTATCAAAACATCGGCACAAGTGTATCAAGATACCATTCTTGAGAAGGTAGTGAAGCCCTTTAACAACACCATGTTCAATAACCAAGAATGGTCCTTCCAGCAAGACTCGGCGCCGGGTCATAAAGCTTGGTCTACGCAGTCTTGGTTGGAAACGAACGTTTCGGACTTCATCAGAGCTGAAGACTGGCCGTCGTCTAGCCCCGATCTTAATCCGCTGGATTATGATTTATGGTCAGTTTTAGAGAGTACGGCTTGCTTTAAACGCCATGATAAATTGGAGTCCCTAAAACAATCCGTACGATTGGCAGTGAAGAATTTTCCCATGGAAAGAGTGCGTGCTTCTATTAATAACTGGCCTCAACGTTTAAAAGACTGTATTGCAGCCAATGGAGACCACTTCGAATAAGCGTTTTATATTTTAAATTGTTTTATATTTCTGTATTGAACTAATACACTGTAAAAGTAATAAATGTTATTAGCAATATATTTTTTTTTCTTTGTTTCAGTATTTATGGCAAGACTAGGTATAATATTTTTTTCTTTCGTCGTGCAACAATATAATATTAACAGTAATTTCGACTCTCTCTTGTCAGTCCGATTGGCAGTTTGGTATGAGTATGTCTAATTTTTGCTTCGTTTGAATCCCTGACACATAAACATTTTGTGATATTTCATAATCTTTTAAATTATCAGAACTGCGAGCAAAGGTTGGCTACCCAGGTACTAAGTGCCTTCCAAAATTACTTATTGTTTCCGACATGCACGCAGACATGAAGGTATTCTCACGATGTTTGCTTTCACTGTAGTTAAATGAAAAATAATAATTTTGTGGAGGATTTAGGTTACACCGGACAGAACCTGCAATTGCGTAATTCAAATAATAATAATATTTAAGTTATATTTATGTTCGCTTTCACTCCACGTCAATTAAGTGGTCCTGGAATCAGGAAGGTAAATCGTCTGAAAGCTAATAGCCTAGGTCTCTTATTTACACATGTGACATAACATTACAGACATGTGATTCTATGTCATAATAAAATAAAATGTGATGGTAAGTAAACCTACCATTACACACGGATTCAATGATAAAGTCCAAATTATAGCAATATAAAAATCAAAGCCAAAACAATGTTAATTAAGAAATAATGAAATAATTAGCAGCGTTATGAAGGACCGCCATTAAAAATGTTTAAGCTGGCTCAAGAATGGCAGAATAACTTCCAGCGTGTTAAATAAAGACGACAGTTTTATTGAAAGCAGGGCCGTTTTCCTTTTGCAATTTCCTCGAGTCACCCTTATGCGCGGTCCTAGTGAAGAGAGACAGAGATTTTCCAGTTTAAAAATAATTACCTATAGAGAAAATAACTATAATATATTATTATTGTAGACATCCGGGTCGGGGCAAAACGCGCGTCGAGTTTTGTAACCAGCATGGTGGTCTAGGACCTTGCACGATCTTACTGACATTGTTGCTTGTGTGCTGGTGGTGTTTGCGCGATCTTGATTCCGAGTGCTTATCATACTTATGCGTGCACTTGTGCACGTGCACAAATTAGCTAGCAGGTATGGGTATTTTTTCACGGGATATTGCTAGATATAATATCAATTAAAGTTTTAATTAATTACGTTTTCCGCAAAGGCCTGATTCTGTTAACTACTTTATTTATACTTAATTTTATTTGACAAATCTATAATAATATTTTTATACATATCCATATTACATATTTAGTAAAATAAGACAATGGGCACAATAAGTTGTACATAATCAAATCAAACAGGTGGACGTCAATTTAGTAAAAAAACATACATATCTACTGATAATATTAAGAACTAGAGAAAAAAAGAATTGAACTGAAAAGTGTCCGATTCTTATTGCAAGAAAATTAATTTGCATAATAATATTACGACGCCCAACGCTTATGACTCGAACAAATGCGTAACGAAGATATAGACATTTTTCGCTTTGCCACAAAGTTAAAAACTCGTTACTCGCTGACGAAAAGTTGAGGCAAGTCACCATTGTGAGAATTTATCGCGGCTCTTTGAGGCCGTGATTATTCCCAGCGGCAATCCTAATTGGGCGGTGATTGTCAGTTTTGCCTCTTTCGGAACTTCGTACAACTTCAGTCGGTAAACTATTCACTTTTGTAATAAGTAATTGTTTATCATCATCATCAGCTGCGGATCGTCCTGTCTCCTAGTCGCGTGTGTTAGTGTCTCGCTCCGCGTTTCGTGCCGTCTCGCTCTAACTGCGTAGTAGTGACTCGCTCACTCCGCGTTAGTGTCGTCTCGCTCCAAACGCGTCGAGTGTCTCGCTCACTCCGCGTTTTCATGCCGTCCCGCTCTATCCGCGTAGTAGTGATTCGCTCACTCCGCGGTAGTGCCGTCTCGCTCGGAAACGCGTCGAGTGTCGCGCTCACTCCGCGATCGTGCCGACCCTTACTAGTGCAGTGCCTATTACTCCTAATAGCGACCGTAAATCCACAACTTATTCATTAGAATAAGTTGTGGATTTGCGCCTTGCTGGGGAGTTGCCCTGCTCTTGGCCTCCCGTTGAGTTTCGGCTCAACGTTGGGTCACGAGGAGACAGCCTCCCTAAGTGTGTGTACCGTCTCCGTGTATGTACACTTAGTGTATCGTCTGTCCACGTATAGTGTGAGTACCTTTTGTGTTGTGATACGTACACCTGTTGCCGTTCAGTGTTGACTGTTTGTGTGACTCGTGTGTCTTTATGTTGTGTTACCTAGTGTAAACATGACGGACTATGATCCGTGGCTACCACGCCACGACCATCTAAACAATCGTGCGGACTCCGAGACGACGTGCAGCCCGGCCTCATCGAGGTCCAGCTCACGCTCAATCCCGGACCACACGCGCCACCGTATGCTCGCCGAACCTAGCTTGTGCGAACAGGACACCGCCCGCCCCGGATCGCCCTCGGCATTCTCGCGGGGGTGTACTGGTACCGCCCCGCCCCAATGCCTTCCGACGGCGGCCCGCGGCGAGTCTGGGCCCCCGCCCAGCACAGCCGATCAGGGTTCGGCCAAACCGAGGCGCTTATCGCGCCGTACTGCGCAGGCGAGCGATCTACGCCAGCCTGCCGCACACCTCGGACCTGACAACGTCCAACAGGCGGACACACTCCGCACCACCGCGAGCTCAGCTCGCCCCTCGCTGGCCCCTCAGCCGCGACAACACCACGCTGCGCCGGCTGCTCAGCCGCGCGGCCTACACCAGCCCATCGCGAGCTCTCCGCGCTCGCCTGACGCTTCGCCGGCCCCACAGCCGCGCGATGACCGCCGAGCCGCACCTAGTGCGGCCACGGAAATCCGCCCAGGCGTGCCGCACGGGTACTGTTACCGCGCGCCCACCTTCCCGCCACCACTTATCAATTTTTCACCGGTTTCCGGCTGTCGGCTGTCATACGCCGAGGTGAGCGCCTCCTGCCCCCCACACGTAGACAGCCACAGCCCCCTCATACCGGCGCCGTCGGTAAGTACGACGCCGCCACCCTCTAAAAAATCTGCCCCTCGCTACCCGTCCCTGGTCGCCGAGCGAATCGACGGCTGGGTACATCACTTTCGCTGTCTTCGCGACATACTGGGGCACATACCTAATGCCAAATATAACGGCCGTGCGATTCGCTTCTCGCCCCAAAGCGAACAAGAGTACACGGTCGTTAAGCGTTACCTGACGGGCCTGGAGAAGCGAGGACAGGCCTCCTGGTTCACCCACTCGCCACCACAGGAAAGGACAATCAAGGTAGGTATCAGGGGCCTACCTTCTTTTACAGACACCGGAGAGATCAGGGCCGGTCTCGCCGAACTGGGATTCGTGGCGGAGCACGTTTCCCTGATCCAGGCGAGGTCTGACCCCGGTGCCTGCCTATTCTTCGCCCTTATCGCCAGGGCCCCGGACGTCGTACCCGGCATATTCAAGGTGTGTAATCTTTTAAATATGCCGGGAGTTCGCATCGAAGTATGGCGGGGCCGAGGCGGCCCGGCCCAATGCCACCGATGCCACCAATTCCGGCACTCTAGCCACAACTGCTACCGGAAGGTGGCCTGTGTCCGGTGTGCCGGAGAACACTCTGTGCGGGACTGCCGCCGCTCCCCCGCCGAGACGCCCACCTGCGTTAACTGCAGGGGGGCCCACCCTGCAAACAGCAGACAGTGTCCGGCGTACCGTAGGGCTGCACGGAAGCCGCGAGCCTATAATGCCCGCACTCCCCCCCCCCTACGTACCTGCCGACTCGCCTCTCCCTGAGCCAGAGTCCCCTCCTCCTCCGCCGACCTCGACATCACTCATGGCGGAGGCGAACGACTACACACAAAGGTATGTCCCCCCCTCGGCTCCCGACTCCCCTGCGCAGCCTTCCAGGAGGAAAAAGCAGCCGAGCCCCAGGAGGAAAGTTGCCACACCCCCTGTGGCCTCCCCCTGTGATGCCGCCGCTATCCCAGCAAGCCACCAGCAGGAGCTGGAGCCTCCCGCGCTCGCTCCTCCGCAGCCGGACTCCAAGCGGACCACTCGGCGCTCGCGGCGCCCCCCGCGTAGACCTGCTGACTCCCCTGCGGCTACCACAGCCGCGGAAATAACCGCCTCCGAGCCCGCAAACCATGCGGCCGCACCGCACTTGCAGCCTCCGGTGCTCGCTTCGCCACCCCAAGAGCTGGTGCAAAGCGAGGCCCCCGCATCGACTGCAGAGCTTCTGCAGTCTCTCCTCTCCCTGGTCATGGACCTAGTTCAGAAGGTTCAGGCCGGGGAGGAGATCCTCCAAGCCACCATACAGGCCCTCCTAAAAGGCGCCCCCACCATCGCAGCCATAATTAAAACTTGGAACCCCAGGCCCTAGCTCGGACCCGCGCCTGGATATCTCCGGCATCCAGAAGCTCCTATTAGAGGAGCCGACTGTGACTGCCGGAGATCCGAGCTGCGTGTACCGGACTCGGGACTCACGCGTGTTATGCACTGCCCCCCCCACGCTCCTTGAACGTGTTAATCGTAATCTTTAAGTTGCAGGATCACCTGTTTCTCTGAGCGAGCGGTAGCCGCGTGCCCGGTCAACTGACCCGCTGCCGTGGCATGCCCGCTCGCCCACAGCCACCGCCCTGACGACACCAGACGCAGGGAGCATCCCGGAGCCACGCGGCCGAGACGCCCCCATGCGCGGTGCGCCTCCGAAAATGCACTGTTGGATCGATGCCCCCGCCCCCTTTACCCCGCGCCGGCTCAAACCGGCGCAAATACTTCTTTTGTGCGCCCGGAGTATGACGTGGGCGTGGCAGCCCTATTGCCCACACGTCAGCCCCGTGGCAGCCCCTTCCCCCCCGACATAAAAAGTCTGGGGCTCGGGAAATACCTTTTCCTCCCCCCCCTTCATTTCCCTGGTCGGTTGTGTCCGTGGTCGACAAAAGCGGCGCGTGTGGGAGTGGACCCATACACGCTTCCTGGTCCCCGGACCAGGACCCCACGCATCGTCGGAGTCGACCGCAGGTCTTGGCCGCCCACGGCCCTCGCTACCTTCATTTCCCTCACTACCTCGGGTTTCCCCGCGTTCTGCCGCGGGGGGTCTTCCCTAAAACTGACGTCTTTGCGCCCAGTATTCGTACTGGGTGTGTCTCAGGAACTCCACATGCAGAGGGGCATAGCCCCTGATCATGTTTTCGCGTCCAAGGCCCCTTTCAAGGGCCCGGCGCGCCTAGAAGACGCATCAGCTGCTTTATGGGCGCTAACATCCGCATAACAATTGTTTGTTCTGCGGATGATATCATTAAATACCAGCTTGAAATATATTGCAATAAATACATATCTTTACATAGATAAAATGAAGTCACTATCGCTGTCTGTTCGATTAGAAATTTTAAACTACTCAACGGTTTTAATGCAGTTTTCAGAAACAGATAGAGTGGTATAAGACTAAGGTTTATATGTATTAAACATAGCATTTACCCACGGCTACGCCCGCGTGAAATTTGATTTTAATAATAAATAGCGACCCATCCGAAATATAATTGATAAATTATGGTTTTAATCTAATCTTATCTAATCTAATGTACTTATTATAAGTGCGGTTTTAAAATTAACCTTAATACCGAAGTTTTTATGAAGTATGACCTAACGATTTAAACTTATTTTTTAATATTAAAAACATATGCTGTCGGCATTGCCGCCTTTTTTGTAGGCATTATCAAGACCTACGACTTTTTTCTAGAACTTAATTATATTATATCTCCCATCGGTAAGGCAGCGTTCGTAAGAAACGTTTTCGTTCGACCGTTCCGCAACTTACTTTGCAAATCCAGCTACCACGAAAAAGTATTTTCATTTTTCGGGTTAATATATAGCCTATGTCACTCACAAATAACGTAGCCTTCTACTGGTAAAATAATTTTCAAAATCAGTTCAGTAGATCCAGAGATTACCCCCTACAACCTCACAAACTCACAAAATTTACATCTTTATAATATTAAGTATAGATTACAACCGTGCTAGGCGGGTTGCTAGTTGATAATATTATATTACGCAAGCCAAACAAAGTAGATAGATCGTAATAACATCGTCTTAGACTTGGCATAGCATTTGTGAGAGTTGCGTCGCTACAGAAAGCTTTTTTATTAGTTGCTGTAATTGTAAAAAAAGTGTGTTGTGTTGCACGATGAATGCCATTCGTTTGCAACATAATAGCCTTGTAAGATACCAGCATTTATAGAAATGGACTCAGTATTCACCGTCAGTTCTAATATTCATGAATTATGCCAGTACCTATGGAAGGAAGCTTCAAAAGAAGCGCTATGTGCCATATCAGAATGAGTCTTAGTTTTGGTCAAATTAACAAGGCTTTGCTCTAAGTTCGTCTGTGCCCAACGATATATTAGGTATACCGTTAAAAAATAATGTGATGATTTCAACATTGTAGTGTTACAAAGATCTTAATAAAAGATATCAATAAAGACCATTTCATCTAAGGGCAGGTCATTGCCTCTTGCAAAATATTATTGTTAATTTATTGTGTTGTATTTTTGTTGAAAAGTACAATTTATTGTCCATGTAAATTGCGGGCCACGTGCCCCTGACGTGCAATGATATGACAGGAATAAAAGTGGAACAAAAACAGGTTACAAATAGGTGATATTTTTGTGTTGGAATTTTAATAATGATAAACGTATCAAAACTAGCATGGCTTTTAACGAAGTTATATAATTTAAATGACCTATAGTTTAAATGTCCCACAAGAATTCTAAATATAAGTAGCTGTAGGAGTGTAATTTTTAAATAAAGATCCTAATGAAAAACTGCAATATCTTGACCAAAATGTTGAGGTATCATCTGAACAAATCGATCTTCTTACTTTTTACTATTCTATACAAGCGAACGCCATAGATGGGGATATAGTGACGTTACAAACTTACGCCAAATATAGTAGAAAAATTTATGATTGCCGAAAAAACTTGGAGAAATCGGATTCGTTGTATCCGACGCCTCCATATATTATATTTCCGATCACGACTTAATCGTAAATATGAAGGGTTGGGCGCACCTTCTGCTCGCTATTGCGAAAGAACTGCGCCATCTATATAAAATATATAAGGGTACAACTGCTAACTTATTCAGAATTGCCCTCATCGATACGTATATTCCGATCCTTTTTTCGAAAATCTACATTTAAAAATGACGAAATATTTTTCTGGGTCTATTGTGAAGGTTACAATTCAGGATTCTTTGTATGTAAATATCCAGTTATGGCGATATTATGATGGATATGGGTAAAAGGTTAGTTCGTGATAAATACGCCGAGCTGAATGGAGGTGCCCAACAGACGTCACAGCTCAACCGTGAACTGAATAACCCTTTACAAGTCCAAGGAGATCATCTATTTTGTGAAAAGACGAACACACAATATGAAGTAAGGACATCTAGAGATTAGTTGTGAAATTGAAATTAATGAATCTAATAACAGTAACAGCACCTGACGTAATCGATAGTAAATACAATAATGCATTGAAATAGTCGTTCTGAGTCCAAACTATGGGAAATATCCCATATCAGAAAAATACTTTTAAATATTCCAAAAAGCGAGAGAGACATACTTATTAAGAAAAATTAGGAAGAATAACTTTTTGATTATTCTAATATTTTGTCAATTTGTAGCTGTCGGTTGACTATCACAGGAACATTTCCAGCAACTTGTGTCCCCGTAGAGTCTTATTCTAATAATTCTTGCCTTTATCCTCAAGTTCGTTATTAAATAAGAGATTTATTAAGAAGGCAATTTATTAAATGCGATTAATGTGTCACTTCCGTGCGCTCAAATGAAATGGCAATTCTGAAATAGGTTAATTATTCATACCTGTTATATCGAATAAACATCTGCCTTTTAACAGTGTGGTCATATTTGAGGCATTATTTTTTTGTCTAGTCTACTTGGAATCTAAGTCAAAATATATTATTATCTTATTCAGAGTTGATAATTATTATTATGATATAATTATAGACTTTCCGCGCATCCATCTACATGATGCCTTCCACCGGTTCGAGAACTAGCCCGGCGAGAAGAACTGTCATAAGAAATATTTTATCAAAAAGATAGAAAATTGTTTTTTAAGCAAAAAAAGATATATAACAATGTTATGAACAAAACTATACAACAAGAGTACAAGTAGCCTTGCAGGAAGCCACCTAATTACCAAGGTGTGCAATTAATAAAATGTGTATCTTTAACCTTATATTCCATATAATTTTAAGACAAAAAACCGTCTCCGTACAAGGAGACGTCGCAAGGTGCCACTCAGATGTGTAAAATAGTTTATTTTGTTCATCATTAACACGCGTTACGTTACGCGTAGTCTTACGCCGCTTCTCGCCGGGTTAGTTCCTGAGCCGGTGGTACGCTTCACGTAGGGACAATTAAAATAAAGACAATTAAAAAACTAAAGGTCCCTACGTGAAGCGTATCGCGTTATAGAAATAAACCCTTTTTAATTTTGATTTTTCTCGTCAGCGGTAGTTTGCAATATACCACGCTAACCTACTCCGGATTGGCATTTAGACCAATAGTTTGTACCTTAATTTTTATAAACCGCGGTTTTAATACAAGAGGGACCTTTTCCATTAAAAATAAAAAAGTGACGGGCTTATAAGGTGGAAATTCGGCGAAATGAAGTTGCAGTTACAAACGAAGGCGCAGCGAGGGTTCAGGTGGTGGGTAAACATGGTAACGAAGTACGCCATGGAGCTAGAAAGAAATGGATGTGACTAATTATCATATTTTTTATAATCTAATTTTTGTAGGGTTACCCTTTTGCTGTTATTAGGGTAAAATACGAGAAAGTTATGAAAACATATAAAAAGAGAATATGCTATTAAGAAATTTTCAATATAAAGTGTTTAAATTAAATGGCAAGAACAGACGTAAAACTTCATGCAGAAATCTAGTCTTAGATGAAATGAAATGAAAAAAATAATACAAATGAAACTAAAAAAACTTTTTTCGGAAAGTCAATAATAAAACCTACCACTGGTTCAACGCAAACCGGCCGAGAAGAACCGGCGTAAAAAACTCACAAGGTAGTACTTAAGATCTCTAAATCTTGTGATTCGTGTACCAATATGATCAGATTTAAGTTTAACAAATCCCGCTTTGGTTGTTATAGTCAATTCTTAAAACGATTTAGGTACTGGTAAGTAGGTACAGGGAAAATAATGTTTAAAAATATGTAAATTACCACCTCCAAAGCACTCTCTGTTGCCGCGAGCTGATTAGTCTGACGAGCCGGCCGCTGTCGGTGCAGTTGAAAAAGTCCACTCGACTATTATGTTGTTAAACTTGTTTGTAGTTCAACTGTTATATTACTTTGCGCGTTTATGTAATTTGCTTACCTAGTTGAACATAATATAGATTCTAAGGACGTTGGAATTTCACTGTAGAAATAATCCACAGCGACTAAAGATAAAATTAGGTTAGGTGTAAGCGTAATTGCATCTGGATTACAACGACACAGGTCGCAGATCTGCAGGAGGTAAAGTAAATTCTGTCAAGTTTTAACTCATTGCAACGAATTCTCATATGAAATGTGAGTAACAATATATTGATTATCTACACTTCTCCATGGACCTGAATTAAAATAATAACGAGTAATGACATGTATATAAAAATTGTACAATCTAACAGTACCTAAGTATTTTGATTTGAGGTCACCACTTTTTCAAACAGGGGGTAAAAAACGCCCAATGTCTTTCATTGGCTATCAATATGTTGCCACTTGCCAGTAGTACTATTAGTCCTCAGCGGTTCTGAGTGGTCCTTCGAGAAAAGTTTTTTGGTTTATCATTAGAAATAGATTTTATTTATCGAATTCTTAAATTGTAGTGCACTATAATATAAATGACGATGACGATGACAGTTTTCCGAAACTTCCCTTTGTCATAAAAATAATGCAACATAAATTTAGTAAAACGAAACTATTTTCACAAGAACTATCTCATTTTGAAAATTAAAACGGAGTCGAGCTTTAATATTGAACGCTGAATTTACGAAGTTATGGCATGCAGTCGATCCAATAACTTCATTTCATTAGCGGCCGGACAGAAACTAAAATATAAGAGAGATAAGAGAGAGTGAGAGAGAGAGAGAGAGGGGGAGAGTTTCCACACAAATATTTGTTATCCATTTTGTGAGCGCAGCGGTCTTGTTCATGTTCTTTTTACAGAAGCTTCGTTTATAATTACTCTTGTGTGTGTTATTAATAGTTCCTTAAAATCACTAAACGAATTATAAATTAATATTGATGAACAATATACCTACAAGAATTTAAAAGTTACTAAATGTTTACTAAATACCTCGATCAGACACCCAAATTTAAAAACCCAACATGGTGTTTTATTTCTTGCTCTTGAGTTTAACTAGGAGCCCAATTCTGTTAATTGTCAAATTGTGCGCGGGGCGAGTGGTAATAATATGTACGAGAATAAAGAAAACGAAAAGCGATAATATGTATGAGAACTAACCCCAGGTTGCACTAGAAGCTACAAGGAAAGCTTTAAAAAGTATCAAACACTCACTGGCCTACGTTACAAAAATATCCTGAGAAATTACATTGATTATATAAACAAAAAATTTGGATATCTAGTAATATAATACTACAATTTTGAACAAAACTTGGCCCTAGTCACAAAGACGATAATATTCACTAATATTAATATAATGTTGATCGAATGATTACAGGCATAAGATCCAAAGATACGGGTAAGAGCAAAATTTCTTATAAAATAATTCAACTTTTATAACAACAAAGAAGATCCCAAAAATTCATCACAACCACTACCTAGGGATATCACAACCACGCCATTACTCGCCCTTTCGTAACTCGATTAAAAAATAATGAATAACGACCGAGTGGCGGTTAAAAATGACGTCAAAGTTTTGTAGCCAATTACGCGGCTGTAACTGAATAGAACTCATCGCGAACTCGCACGTGATTTACGACGGAGATCCGAGGAAGATTTTTTGTGAAACTTTAATCGTTAGAGTTTTTCAGATGTTTTATGGATGTTGAGTTGAACTGTTTGACGGAAAATGCAGACTGTTACATCCATTTTGTGTACATCAATTATTCACATAAGAAATCCAACCTGCGTGTAGTTTAAAACTGAAAAAAAAGTTATGTATAATATTATGCTGATATCGTTTTTCATTCTACCGCATCGAGAGAGTTATCATAGCATATTTATTTTCAAATAAAGGAGAAGTTTGATACATTTTTTTTAATAAAGAACCACTTTCGAGTAATCAAAACCATAACAGGGCTTCGTGACGTCTAATTAACTAATAACTAATCGTGACGTCACGTGATAGTTATCAGGACTCGATAATTTTGCGAACTTCGAAAAATATGAAATCATAACTAATTGCTTATATTATATTATATCATAACTAATTGCGTATTTTTAAATAAAACTATAACTTCTGTATAAAAGCCTTATTGTAACAAAGCTTCTAGCGATTTTACATACCACAAGTACGTAAGTAGTAAGTAAAGTATCACTCCTAAATTAGGCTCCTAAACCATGCCACACGGTGCTGTGCGGCTCCGGCGCGGCGTCTCAGCGGTGCCGCAACGGTTTCCTAGATATGAAAATGTCCATATATATACCATTATGCCACACGGCGCGATCGGCTCCGTTTCGGCGCCGCAATGCAGGCGCATCGGACTTGGGAACGAGGCAGACGAGGCGGGGAGGATTGCAAGCAGTGCGGTGCCGCAGGAGCACTGCTGTTGTTAGTACGGTGCTAACCTAGCCAACCCGGCACCGTAAGAACATTGCGACGCCGCACTGCTCTTGTGGCCGCCAGTGTGGTGCGGAGTAATGCGGTGCGGTGCGGCGCCGTAAGAACATCGCGACGCCGCACTGCTCGTGCGGCCGCCAGTGCGGTGCGGGGTAATGCGGTGTGGCTGTGGTGTGGCTCGACACTTTAATTTTGTTTGAGAAACAATTCAGCCAAATTTTCAATTATTTTCTAGTGTCATAACTGTGGTTGTCAGATCTATTAAATATTCTATATTTATTTATTTACCAGCTGGTAAACTTCGTTTGCGCACAACTAATTCAGACTGAACCCCTTTTTTTTTAAACGGAACCCTAAGACGAAAGTATGTCAGCCTTAGTTACTCCATATAACATCAGCTATCTGCCAGTGAGAAATACCCGCTTGTCAGAAAATTCATTTTGTTTATGTTTGTATGAACCCCCCTCGGGTAAGAGCCTACAAAGAATGCCACTCATCTCTATTTGTGGCGGTGACTACCTACAGCTATCGTGGTTCCGCCGTCGCGACTATCCCGTCTGCCCATCTGGTAAATGGGCGGCCTCATGCTCTATTGCCTCGAGGTCCAGTCCACTCTACTGCTCTTTTGGTCCATCATCCTTATACTTGTCAAAATATTTGTCTCAGTGAAAATTATAGAGCGTCAATATTTATTGCTTCCTTGCGGGTGTAACTATTCTTCACATATCTTAATTTTTTTCAAGTGGAAACATTAATACAATTATTCAAACCAACTCCACAATACTCCACATACTACAAGACCGAGCCTGACGTTACATAAATCCAAATTCGACCTCCACACGTATGCTGCTAACCGCGTACCAAATTACCTTCTTTACCGCGTGGCACGGAGCAAAAAATACAAGACGTACTTACGCGGTACGAAAAACATTTTAATTGGTACAGCTAAGCAGTCTTTTGGAAACGTGTAAAGTTGAATCATTAATGTTAAAGGGTTTAAATGAATGTCGAGATATTTCTGACTGAATTCATTTTATGTACAGATTATGTAACGATTGTGTAACGGATATTTCTTTTGTGTATTACAAAGTGTGGGAGAAACATAGAAGTGTAAATATATCTAATTGCGTCATAGTAATTAGAATAGAACAGACGTGACTAAAATTGCACAAGTCTTGAATTTTGCAGGTATTTTATTGTAATAAGAATCAACTCTTGCTCCGTTTATAAATATTTATAAATTTGAAATACAATATATAGTTTATAACTTTTTACAAAATCAAATAGGTGAAGAAATTTTGAGGAAATGATTTACTCCTTGCGGAAAGAAATTTAGGCAGATTTGCTTTCAGCATTAACTTCTATCCATAAAAAAAGGATAAATGAGTGTGCTGAGAAAGAAATTGACCTGACACAGCTAATTTCGTGTGATTGAAGTTGATATACTTAAAATTATTTTGAATACATATGTGAGGTCATATGTGAAATAAATCGTAATGAGTGTGTATGTAATGTAATCTTCTGCCTTATTTCTGTCTTTACATAAGCAGGAAATCATGTGTACAAAATGTCGGTGATTGATTACGCAAAACGTTAAATTTTCACAATCAACACACTAAACCACTGAGGAGATGTGCCTGTTCGTCACAGATAGGTATAGGATGAATCTTAAGACCTATGTGTGTGCTAGATATTGTATGTTGTAGGATATAGTATTGTATTGCACGATGTTTTTCTTTACTGTACAGCTTACTAATGTAATTATTGCCAATTTGGTATTCCCACTTTCAATTGAAAACGGTCCTTTTTCTTAATTCGGAATTGGAATTTTTCAGATTATTAAGTAATAATCTGAAAAATTCCATTTTGTTTATTTATTTTCAGTAGTAAGTACTACTGAAAATAAATAACCAAAACCAAAACTTACACAATATGGAAGGCATCGAAGTAACAATACAAAACTAAGCATTTTAAAATACTTTGTCGACAACGTTTAGAGAAATACCGCGGGTAGATTTCGTTTAAACATTGTGTAACGCAGCTGAACGCCGCAGGGTGTTTACGATCGGCTCGTGGCGGGAATGGAAACTGCTGATGATGTGAACGTCACCTTATTATTACATTGTTGTGACTTGTCTAAGACCACAGTGCACTATAGAGAAGACTACTTGTTACCGCGAGTGCCTACACTTACCACCGGGCGATCCGTCTGCTCGTTTCCCGGTCAATTTTATGAAATATAAATAATTTCCCTTTTAAATTCGGCTAAAATTTTAACTATTTCTCTACTCAATCTTCATAATTTTGATGTCGGTACCAGCCCGAACAACATCCTGATAAAACAATATTTTATAGAACTTACTTTCAACTTTGCTGGTACCGAATTCAAAATTATGAAGATTGAGTAGAGAAATAGTTAAAATTTTAGCCGAATTTAAAAGGGGAATTATTTAGAAAATTAGTTTTATTTCATACTTTTTTGTGCATTTTACTTTGGAAGTCGGTTTAAAATTTTGTTAATAAGAATAATTTTTCCCTTTTTAGTGACATTTGTTAAATTATTATTACCTAATACATACGCGTCAAGCTTCCATTAGGTATTGTAAATAAGATGTTGATGATGATTACTGTAAGTTACATAGTGGCATATGCTTGCAGTTCTTTAAACAATGCCGAAATATCCAAACGCGTATCTTTAAAGACTGAGGAGTTCTGTTCAGTGCTTTTGGATCCAGCGTATACCTTGGTGCAAAATCTTATTTTTTGGTAGCATATACTTTTGTTACTTCAAAAAAAGTCAAAATCACTATACGTCTCCATATAAATTTCGAGGAATTCCCTCGATTCCTCATGGAGCCAATCATTAAGTTTCCACTTTAGTGACTAAAGGACCAATTTAGAATTATACCCTTTACAACAACAAAATAATCTTTCAAATACGTCCATAAACGGCAGAGTAATGTTCAAAGATATCCGTGACGGTGTAAAATACTACGAGAAGTACCTTTTATATCATCACAATGTGATGATGTATAGTGTGATAATGAAGGTGATGATGATGATTGCTCTAATTGACATAATGGGATATGCTTGCAGTTCTTTATACAACGCCGAAATCCCCTAACATATTATATCTAAAGGGAGTCAGGAGTTATGTTCAGTACTTTTCGATCCAGGAGCAAAATCTTACTTTGAGGTAGAACATGCTTGGACTACTTCAGAAAAAGTTGAAATCACCATATGTTCCATATAAATCCCTCGATTCCTCATGGATCCCATCATCAGGTCACCACTTTGATGTCAAAAGGACCAATTTGGTATAATACAATATACATCAATATTTATTATACATTTTGAAAATCGGTCCACAGACGGCAGAGTAACCGTTGAACATACAAAAAAAACGCCTCCTTTTTTTGGAAGTCGGTCAAATAACTCCACTGTCCGTCTGTCTGTTTGTTTGTCACCGAGCTGTAGGTATGTTATGAACCTTGATAGCTATCAAGCTAGACAGTTACAATTTTCGCAGATGACGTATTTCTGTTGCCGCTGTAACAATGAATACTATAAAAATTAAATAAATATTTCAGTGAGGCTTCCCATTCAAACGTGATTTTTTTAGCCGTTTTGTACGGAACCCTTCGTGCTCGAGCGTGACTCACACTTGGCCGGTTTTATAATATTTTACCATGCTATATTTTAAAGCGATTAATGATAGCGTCAGATGTTAAGTATGTTATTATAATAACTATAATATAATATTATTTAACAAATTATTTAAAGGCGCGAATTTAATAAAATTACATTTGTATGGGTAAACGTGATTTTAAACGTGTGCTTAATTTGAAAAGCTATGTATACAAACCGCACGCTTTAAAAACGAAAGATACAAATGAAGTAGAACTCGCATCCAGGTCGAGCATTAAAAAGTCAGCCTGCTGAAACTAATTAGGCCTCAAAGTCCTTTGTGTACGAGGTCTTCCCTACCTCACTGTGATACTAATGTATCGTATGTGGTCTCCTCGGCCTCGTCTCGTAATCTCGAAGGATTAGGATTATTACTGAAAATTGCGACTTTGTGTAATTACAAGTTAACTAACGCTTGAACCCATGGGAGACGCTAATTATTCTGATATTTGTACTGCATTGTACTTCGCGGAAATTCTTGTTTTATATTTGGACTCCCATTTTGTCCCCGTAGGGGACGAAATCAGGAAAATCCTTTGTAGAGGTTTCCAAGCACATTGCACAGTAGTTTATTTATTCAGTAGTTTAAGTTGTGTAAATAAAATATAAATATAGCTTTTAATTTGGGTTAACACAATTGAAAACGGTTATCATGAAAAAATGTACGATTCCTGAATTGATGAATTTTCCTTTTGCGGATACGAAGTCGCAGGCAACATATAGTGTGTACAATATCGGCAAATTTTCTACTTGACCAGTTTCTAAATATTTTCCTTTTCACTAGGACGCCTCTATATACATTTGAATACAAAGGAAGTATAGCTTACTTCCTTTGTATTCAAATGTATATAGATATTATTTACATGATAATCCATAGATTAGAAGCCAATCCGTTCTAATCTCGTAAATCTAAACATAACAGAAAACGGGCCAGTGTGTAGGTGCAAGACAAACAACATACCGAGGAATGGCTGGAGCGGACTTAAGGTCTATCATACTGGCGCAGAGTTAAAGTGCAGCCGCGCAACGCCTCTCTGAAACGTAACACACAATTACGTGTGTAGGCACCAATTTTGTAGAATTTCTAGTGTTTTCTTTTTCGAGTCAATTTTTGTTTTTCTGTTTTTTTTTATTATATTTATTTTATTTCTTTCTCTTTTTATATTATGTACACCACGTTATGCACATAATTATTCTTTCTGAGATAGAAAGAAGACGCTCGCGCGATTTCTCGCGTCTGTGCACGAATAACGCTTCTTTTTTATCTCAAAATGAATATTTGCATTGCGAGGTTGAAATGAGTTTTTAAGTCTGACGCCCAGTATGAATTGACTAAAAGTTTGACCAGAAAATTCGAATTCGTGCGTATTACTGCCCCCGAGTCGAGGGCCATACTTTGCGTCCAAATGCTACGTGCGTATTAGCCGCGATTTTCACACGTCGAGTCGCCCTTTCTGGACAAGGTCTTAGTCTGTTTTGTTGAGGGCTAAGTGGGGACGGATCTAACTTGCCAATTGCTTCTAATTAATAATGCTACCTTTTCGGCCGTGAGTTCGCTAATGTGACGTCAATTATTCATGTTATAATAGGTTATGGATCTGCGGGACAATACGGCTTATTTCATGAAGGAGTTTCTATATATTATTATTATTACATATTTAATATTTATATTACCTTTTGTCTATTTGTTACGATAGATTAGCTTATTTATTTTACTATATTTACCCGACTACGGCGAAGCCAAAAGGAAGGGTAATGATTTTGGGAGTCAAGGTGTATGTCAAGGTGTTGTTTGTTCCACCGTAGCGCATAAAGGTACGATTTTAATAAATTAGGAATCAATAGATTCGTAATAATGGCTCGGGTAACAAAGGCTATATAATTTACGTGGTCGGTTTTTAGATTTTTATAAAAATTGAAGTTATTATTTATTAGCTGCATCTATCACTTGAATTTTTCTAAATGTAAACATTCTAATTCATACGAACTGGAACACTTCCTTCTCCTCCTATATTATTTTGTTTAATTTCATTACGGTTCTTTGTCCCCATAGACAGATCTAACATCCTTCGGGCACCTCTAGCAGGAGTTACAGTGGTGGGAATATGTGGTGGGCCTATTTCCCGTTAAAAAAACACATAGAAAATGGTAAAAAGTAACATTAAACAATTTAATCCTTCTAAATAAACACAACATAAGAAAGTTATAACCAAACATTTTGGAATGAATATGTACGAGTATGAAAACCGCATCTAAAGTAAACGAACCCCGCCGCGCCGTGCGCCGCGCGCCGCGACCAAACAATAACAACAGGAAACAACATTTATTTTTCCGTTTTATGCTAATAGTTCTTGTAGGATTGGGATGAGTAACAGAAACACTTCTAGACTGCTGTATAACAGACCCACTCGGTCGGTGCTCAATGTTGGAATGGCAGTCCCCAGTCGGTGCTTGATCTTGATCTCCCCACTCCTGGTTTACCACTACCACTACATCACCGATACCACGCCCACAAGTGTGCGTGAATATATTTATTATTATAAGTGTCAATACACTACATCTGCCTTTTACCTATACCTACTACCTATATAATTTAAATTCGAAATTTTAAACAATATAATTATGTAAAAACATAATATTATTTATTCTCTTTGTAGTATCGTTAAGTTGTAACTTATTTACTGTAAGTTATAATATAGCCAGGGAGGATAGGTAAATGATGATCTGTAGGCTGTAATACAGGTTAACTCTAGCACAGAAGCCAGTCTCTAGCCTCTAGCTCAGCCAGTAAATACATACTTATCCATTGCTGATAGACTAATAAATTGATGCGATTGCTGAGACATTGATAATAAATTCAAATTTTTTTAATTACTCTGTTTATAGCAATTATTATAGCAATTATATCCTAATTATATCCTAATTATATATTACAAAACTTACTAGATATTGAAGACTTTACTGTTATAGAAATTATTAAGAATTACAATTATACAGTCCCATACTGAAATCATTCTAACCTGTTCCAGATTGAACAGGTTAGAATGATATTCAGATCAAATAACCATGCCTACTTGATACCTGTTATCTTATAGTCTTTTCAGATTTGCCGCTCTAATCTTGGATTTTATTTATTTCTCGAATTATTGACTGCAGATATTTAAAATTATTATTATTTATAGTTCCTTACCAATTATTTATCAATTGAATGAAGAGGGTTACCTCTTCTACATCTAATGGGTGGGAACGGTGTAACTCCCATACGTCCCGTAAGTACAACTTCACTGAGTATAGTGACGTCTCAACCCCGGAGAACCAACTATTAT
Source organism: Phengaris alcon alcon (assembly GCA_037179445.1). NCBI lineage: Eukaryota > Metazoa > Arthropoda > Insecta > Lepidoptera > Lycaenidae > Phengaris > Phengaris alcon. The sequence goes on along the minus strand of JAYRCH010000171.1, from coordinate 574,377 downwards.
GCTTAAAAGTTTGCCATTTGCTACAACATATAACACTGTGGCCTCCACATCGCGTAATCGAAAACGCAAGGCACTAGTATAAGGCTCACCATTTAATACATTGCGGGTAAATACTCAGGAAAATTATACATTTGTTACAATAATAACGTTCGTGCTTCATTATCTACGACTTTAGACATTAGTAGTCAGATTTTATAGTAACTTTAACGTTAAATGGTACACCGTACATCCGACAACGTTATCTATACCTACTAGTATGTTATATCTGCAAAATATATGCCAACGCTATTACTTAATAATAATCAGCCAGAACAGATTCATAATTTGCATCCATTAAACAAATATTTTTGTTATTTTTTTTTTTGAAGTACATGTTTTGTTAATTTGTTTGTACTTTTTTTTTGTTTAGCTGCATTTTTTAGGAATTTCGACTGAACATATTAACATATTATATAGTTTTATTTTTCCCCACAGCTTACTCAACCTGATTTTATCATTGAGATATTCATCAGATGATTAGCGTCAACTACCCATTATTCCATTTGGCTACGACCAAAATGTATGGGCGTTTTGGATTTGATTACCGTTTTCTGTTATACACACAAGTAATTGTAAGATAAACTTTTTCATGTGACAATTTTATACCAATTTTAAATCATGTATACTTTTAACTTGATTTTCATATATAAACTTAATCAAAAGCAACTCGTGTACGTAAGGACGTTCTGGCGCGCATTGTAAACAACACCTGCACCAACAGGTGTGGATGTTATTGCACAGTTGTGCCTGAAAAACAACACCTGCGCTCGCAGCTGTGCGCTACCAATACTTTGATGTGAAAATTATTTTAATTTATTAAAGTTGTGGAAATTGTGATTACTTAACCTTGTTCTTTAAGTACCGTTTAGACGTTAACCAAACTTCTTCTTTGATATCAGTAGGTATCGTACGGACTTTAACCAAACTACCTCTTCTGATATCAGTAGGTACCGTTCGGACTTTTACCAAACTACCTCTTTGGTAATAGCAGGTACCAATCAGCTTTTACCCAAACTATCTCTTTGATAATAGTAGGTACCGTATGGACTTTAACTAACTGCCTCTTTGGTAATACCAGGTACCAATCGGATTTTAATCAAACTACCTGCTTGATAATAGTAGGCATCGTTTGAACCTTAAACAAACTTAAAAAAAACAAAAACCAAAGAGGTACTTTGGATAATTTGAATTTTAAAACAGAACCCAGACACAATAGCCGCATAGACCGTACCTACCTACGTCATCGTACCTTCGATCACGTCATCGCATACGCCAATCAGCTGATCGCTATATGTCATGATAATTCACCCATGTGACGTCAAGGTCGCTGATTAACATACTGGGACTGAATCGATACTGTTTCAATCAATTTAAAATGAAATAGGCACTGTTTGGTCATCCAAACTACCGCTTTGACTTCAATTAGAAGTTCGTTTCTTTTGATGAGAAACAACTACATGCTTTTAATCACTCAAAGATACATACTACGACTTGTTTATGCTTGTAATAGTTAGAAATATAATTAAAACTGCAAGAAGTACGAAAGTATTTTTATAAAATATAATAATATATCTTATAAGGGCATCTTTTGTGTGTCATATTATGTACTTTTTATCAGATTTTATTTCAATCCAATACTTAGTTAAATAAAACAAACGCCTTTGCCTCACACTTGTGAGGTAATGTCGTTTTTTTTTTTTGATTTAACGTACCTCACACAAAACATTGGAACAACAATATTTTACTTACGTAATGTAACTAACGATTGCTTAGCCTTTGTGTTAGTTACCTACTCCAAAATTTGTACAGAGTGTATTTTCATATGAATAACATTTTACCAAACGATAGATCAAAATATTACGTAAGCTATGGCAGTGTGCATAGCTAAAAGTTTCTTTAATTTACAGAAAAATAACATGATTATCGTTTTCTAACAACTCGCACAATGCATGGACACAATCGCACTGAAGTACGCCTTGCCAGCTTTCGAAGGTCACGTGACCGCTGCGCACGCGCGGTTAAAATTAATCGATATTCACTATATCATTTTATAGGATAAACTAGTCAAAATGTAAGGTCCTTTGTTATATGTTTTTGAAACGCGGATCGCCTAATGGTTACGCTCTTTGTGTATCTTTATTATTTTTTTGTTTTTGACTTTATCTTCTTTATCAAAAAGTATAGTTATTTATTAACATGGTAAACAAGAAAGCAATTTTAGGGACCAATCGACGCTAGCAGCCGGGATTATTTCTAACCGAGTCTTATTTTCTAATCATGATACTTAGAACAAAACCTATTGGGTGATATAATTTATTAAACTTTTACAGTCATTACAATATTAAATCCGTTAATTCTAGTAGTAATTATTGGGTAGCTTAAAAGTACACAAAATAATTAACGTTTGACTTTTACAATTCCATTCTCAGTACATTTCCCTCATAAATTATAAAATATAAAGATCTGAGTTTACAGTTTAAAATTATGTATTCATTATTACGCTATTATATGAAAATATTTCGTAACCTGGCTCGTTTATTTATTTGTATAATTAATTGTTTTTACGTACGTTTTTCCTACCAGTCACTGGTAGGTGCTTGATCTCCCTACTCCTGGTTTACCACTACCACTACATCACGGAAACCACGCCCACAAGTGTGCGTGAATATGTTTAATTATTATAAGTGTCAATACACTACAGATCTGAGACTGATTGAATTTTTAATGAGCTGTAAACGAGGGGTGCCTACTCTACCTCTATCCCGTGTCGAGGTAAAGAAGCCAATGGAAAGCACGCAGAAAGCTAAATCTATCCCGAATCGGGGTAATAGAAGCCAGCTGGGAGCGAGAGGACCGTTTTGTAATAGAAGCTATATTTTCTCCTCCAGACCGCTCCCGACCTTGTCGGGGTAATAGAAGCCAACGGGGAACGAGAAAAGCCCATGATCTTCCGAGTCGGGGTAAATAGAAGTCAATGGGTACGAGATGAGCCCATTATCCTCCAAGTCGGGGTAAATAGAAGTCAACAGGTACTAGAAGAGCCCATGATCCTCCGAGTCGGGGTAAATAGAAGCCAACGGGGAACGAGAAAAGCCCATGATCCTCCGAGTCGGGGTAAATAGAAGTCAACGGGTACGGGATGAGCCCATTATCCTCCAAGTCGGGGTAAATAGAAGTCAACGGGTACGAGAACAGCCCATGATCCTCCGAGTCGGGGTAAATAGAAGTTAACGGGTACGAGATGAGCCCATGATTCTCCAAGTCGGGGTAAATAGAAGTCAACGGGTAATAGAAGAGCCCATGATCCTCCGAGTCGGGGTAAATTTAAGCCATCGGTAATAGAAAAACTTTGCGTTTAGGTATTTTTACTGCTCATAAGCTATTTGTTGTACGTCACGTCGCGTGAACGTGTTGCCAACTCGCCAATGTAACATTGGACCGTAGATACGTGCAATGTGTACTTTGTATTGTTTTATTAATCAGCGCTACGAGAAATGATATTATTATTAAAAAACCAGCCATGTGCGCGAACGAAGTTTTCCGTATAAAACGGCATAAAATCACGTTTGTTGTAGGTATGGGAAATTCGAATATTTTATTTATTCAGTATTTGTTGTTATAGCGGCAAGTCAATTACATCACCTGTGAAAATTTCAACTGTCTTGCCTACACCCGGGTTGACGTGATGTGTGACCTGGTGGATGGGCACACCCATCGGACCCGTCCGTCCGTCCGTTACTGTGGTAACGGACGGACAGTGGAGTCTTAGTAATAGGGTCCCGTTTTTATCCTTTAGGTACGAAACCGTCAATAATGACCATATATTATTACTAAATATATGGATACGAAACAGTAGGTACATACATTACAAATAATTAATAATCACAATATCGTAAAAAATTGACCGCTGCATGTATTACAATATCGACAACGTCCCTGCTCGACCAGTTTCTAAACAACTCTCAAGTCATGTTGCTCATGTCATTCTGCGCCAATCGGAGACAGCCTATGACTTAGTACGAATTCGACAGTTTTCTATGTCACTTATCTATTCCTTCTATTCCTCACTTATCTATGTTGTCCTAAATTGTTGTTGTTTCATCGAGGCGCGTTGACAATTATAGGGAAGACGACTACATCTAAACTATTTAGTTTCATTATTATACTCAGATATATTGAGGCATTACTACTTGGTAAATGTAAACAAAATATTTCTCAATGTATAGTTTAGTAATAAGATACATCTAAAAAAGTACAAAAAGTTAACAAAAAAAATCTAAATTAGTAAATAAAACCTACATCATTAGTTTACTTATATGATATACAAAACATTTAATGTGGTAAGAATGAACTTAAACGCAACAGATATCGGAGATATTTACAAATATGTTCCTGCGGCCCCGTATACTTCATACACTTTAACCTAGGCGTGACGTCACAGCTAGGTACGACTTTAGTATGGATCGTTTTCAAGAGACTTGCGAAATTTTATATAATAAATAAATAAATATAAATCGCTGTACCTTTGAAATATTGACTTTTGATATACTGTTTCTTTTGAGAAGTTACTCATATCTAAGGGTACTATTCATTTATGCGATAAAAAAAAATCATCTAGTCTATGGTTTATCCGTAATTACAGGCGTTAATGTAAAAACAACAATTGGGTAGTCCTAGCGCAAACGAAGGATTAGAGGGTTTTGAAATAATTTATGGGTTACGCTAAAGTATGACGATTGTGTAAGCTAGGACCTTACACATACGATTTTGAGCTGAGGGAAGTAGGTATATAGGTTAATGTGAGGGCTGGAGAAATCTGGGACTGACCTTATTGTTGAGCTGGTGGTTCTGGATCTGGGCGGAGGTTTCTTCTCACTACACTACACAGCTGTTGAGCGGATTATCGATAGATTTATCGCGGTTCGCCGGCGAATTTGGTATTATATTAACGACCACAAATAAATATGCGCACACGCGTTCGCGTTCACTAGGTTTCGGGATGAGCTGAAAATGCATCCGGCGCGGAAGGGTATCTAAATGCAAGTGTTCGTCACTCTCTGACAGCGCCCCTTTCGGTCGGCCATACATCACGTAGTGATGTCCTTTGTGTTTATTCTAAACGTCGCGCTAGTGTTGGCGCGAACAACGATTTATTTCGTGATTTTGTATATCGAACGTCGGACGTCACGTCTTGGACGTGCACTATGTGGCCCGGAAGCCGGAAGGCCGGAGAAAGTTCAGTGCATTGAAAATAGAACTCTTCTGGTCTAATACAATAGAGTTGAAAATCGAACATGTGACATTGACATCTGACTTGACACTCGTATGTTTGATTTTCAGCCCTATTGTACTAGCGCAGAGTTCTATTTTCAGTGCTCTGAACTTTTATCTTGCGGGTTCCGGACAATATAGCCCCGGCCTTATTAGAGTTGGAGAATTCTGTTTAGTTTGCATTATTAATCGTAACTAACATAACAGCGTTTAATCTCAGCGTGCTCCCACACTTTTGCCTTATTGCAAATCTGTATTGCACTATATTAGTCTAATGGTAAACAGAAATCGGAGAAACTTTATGAGCGGAAGCGTCAGTTCACACTGACACGCGACGCGTAGCTTACATTTTAAGATAGCGATTCTAAATTGAATTTTATTTACTAACAAAAAAATGTACACGTTCCATTGCAAGAGTTTGTATAGCGAGCTGCACCTCTTTACAAAATGAATGAAGTTCAATTTTGAATCGCTTTCTTATGATAAGTACGCGCCGCGTCACGTCTCAGTGTGAGCTGAACCTTATAGTATAATTTACCTCACTTAAAACACTTTATACAGGTGTAAGTTTCACGTAAACTAGACATGAACAATGAATAAATAATGTGAACGTGCCGTGTCGTTCGTTTGTAGGCAATAAACTCTATCGGATATTGAATTTGGAACGTCGTCTCGATATCTATCTTTATCTATATCTCGTCTATCTCCAGTTCGGTAAACAGTTTATGTAAAAATGAATCGAATAAAGGGTTAGACGGTGAGCTTCGACACCTGACACTGTACGCGTTTACACCGATCGAGCAAAATTATGAAATTATAAATTTTACTCTTGAATAATGTAGAAAAATAATTCTTGTTATTATATATTAAAACGATGCTTATGAAAAAATACTCTCATTATTTAATAACTTAACTCTTACCTAGCAAACATTATTATTTATACCGATATAAAATATATTCGTGTCTGGCTGGCTTGGTATAAAAATATTTTTTGTAATGTTTCTTTAATTTAATAAAACTCAAAGAAACACTTTCACGAATTAATTATTTTCTTTCACAGTTTTTTACTTATACTTTTTTATCGTACATGTATATCTAACATACACATTGTGTGCATACACTATTTTGGTCTAATTTAAAGACTTCGCTACGCTACGGTGTGAGTGACGGTGATATTGTATACCAGGTGCAGCTCGACAATTCGTGACGTCACCGATATGATGTCCCAGTCGCCCCCAGCGAAACGTTACACGTCCACAACCAAAATCAATTATATGTAGGTATGACGACATAGCATGCGTAACCTGACGTTCCGATTTCGGTGAGACAGTCCCGCTTTTAGGCTGTCTGTCCCCCTGTCCCCAGCAATAGCAACAATGTTGTCCCACTTTTAGAGACGGACAACAATTACAACATTACGAATCTTTGCATAATTTTATAGAATACATTTTATATTTACCTAGAAGTAATGGACCCGTGGAAAGAGCTTTTTCTCTAATATTAAGGACGTGCAAGTAACAAAACACAGTTAAAACTAACATCAACAAAACATATTGTGACAAGTTAAATTCCTGCTTGAAATCTACCGACCCGACATTTAGAATCTGATTTGCTCCGCCGACGAATATAAAACAAATGAGTTTACACAGCCTAAACTGCAATCTAATGTTGATTAATTTCCTTTAACTTAGTAAAATAAGTTTTTTTACTGAACTGAAACTTTTTACTAAAAGAAACTGCTTTAGCCACGTTGGGCACTTTTTGGGAAAATCTTATGGGGTTAACTAACTAGTGTCGATCGCGTCGCGGTGCATATGTCGGCAAACACACATTCCGGCTGCAGCTTGATAAATACTGAAGTCACTGATATAATGTCCCGGCCGCCACCGGCAATACTCCACAAGTCTGCGATAAAATATCTAATTCTTTATAGACACTCGAATAGCAAGTAAATAAGTTCGCGGCGGTCTAAGTGACAGCCATGTGTATCCCGGGTGCAGCTCGACAATTCGTAACTTCACCGATATGATGTCCCGGCCGCCGCCGGCGATGCTCCACAAGTCAGCAACGAAAACCAATTGTTTGTAGATAAGACTTTGAGGGTGCATTTTAGAGTTGCTCGAATTTACGAATTTGTATCGTTACTCGTAGCACAAAGATTATCAGATATCGTACCATATCTCTGTATATTGCAGTCAAACCATAAACATATCTAATGCTGCGCATCATACTGTTTTTTTGGCGTGATGTAACGAAGTACCGTTGAGTAGGGCAAATAGAATGTTTCCTTTGAAATTTTATCGGTCATGTTCCATAATTTTTCTGGTATTACATTGAATACATTAAACAATAACAAACTGTGTTCAGCCGTCCTGAACTGTTAAACACTTCCTAGACTGTACACAATATTATGTTTTGATGTGATAACGTCTTATAAATCGATGAACGCCGGCGGCATGCACGAAAAATTGTCACGTTCCGCCTGAGTCACGTTCCGCCTGATTGTTACGTTCCTCCTGAGTTACTTTCCGTCTGATTGTCACGTTCCGCCTGAGCCGAGCGTGCAAGCGAGAGCACGGAATAAACGATAAAGAGGCACGATCGACCTAAGCGTTCAGCTTGTATTGACGTTATCACGTAAAATTATCGTCCATAAACCGACCAACCATTTTTTTAATGAGTCGTATTTGTACCGTGACGGCTGAATGATTTTAAGAACAAGCAATATTGAAATTTTCAGATTCTACTTGATACTTAATATCTATAGACGCTTTCACACCACGTCAATCTGGTCCCGGTGTAAGTTCTCGAAGAATTTGTGTTACGGGTACCAGACAACGGAAATATATTTTGTAATGCCATAACTATATATTTATAATTATTATATATTATACACATCCACGACCCAGAAACACAGAAAAGTTTTTGATTTTTCGGCGGGATTAAGCGCCGATGAGATAACCACTGAGCCACAGAGGCCTTTCTTGATGTACGGCTTCTAATCTATAGCTATATCAATTCTCGAAAAGAAATTGTTAAATAGAGTGTTGGGATGTAGCCTTCTCAAATTATACGACAACTTTTCGCATTTAGCGATCGAAGTAACTTCGTTGTTACTAACAAGAGTAACAAGTCGCGGGGCATCAATTACTGACAGTAATCTGTTAATTGAAAACTCCGAGCCATTACCGCCGAGTTGATTTGCCCCATTGACTTCAACAGCGGTGTTTTATGCTTCTACTTTACATGGTATTTTTGTAATTATTCTTTTAATTCATCCACTGAAATGTTTCAAAGTTTGTTTAGTGAAATACCACCAACTGGATGGATTATTGTAGAAATCCGTTAAAAATGGTTAAAAAAGGATTATTCGAAATTCATGCCCCACACGCGAAAGTAGACACGCGCAAAAGCTAGTTACAAATATGAGTTAAAGGGGGAGATGAAATGATTATGAGAGTGTTTCTAGATGCCGTACAAGTGAAAACTTTCCTTGAAATGCGTCGATAGCATTATATAGTACAACAATAACAATATAGCACCGATTAATATCCCACAAGAGCGCACATTCAGTAAAATGTTGGTACCTACCTTGTAATGGCGATTGTCAGCGATTTTATTTTGTAGTTGTCTATTAGCATGTGACCTCTTCGTCATTTAGTCCCATTAAACTATGAAATAATAATTATTATTATTTTTAACTAGCTATTGCCCGCGGCACCCCCTGCGTAAATTCAGTATCCCACGGGAACACTGCACTTTTTCAGGATAAAAAGTAGCCCATGTATTAATCCAAAGCTTAAACTACAACCGTAACAAATTTCATCGACGTCTGATCTGTAGTTTTTGCGTAAAAGAGTAAGAAACATTAACCTCAAAAAAGATCATATTTATAATAGTAGTGCAATTTATAGCTCACAAAATAGCGTAATTGTTAATTTTACGATAACTCTTAAGACATTGTATTTCAGTGCATGACAAAGTGGACATTAGCTCCACGGTCAATCCCGCCACTTGACGCCCCTGGGGGTATTGCGAGGGGATAGCAAGTAGTGGCTATTGCTACATACTATATACATTGATCCTTACTAATATTGTAAATACTATGTTTTTATCCTATAAACTAGTCTGTTACGTTACTTGATAAAATAATTTAAAACCTCGAGAGTCAAAACGAACTGAATTTTCAAGAAAATAAATTTTTAGACATCATAGTTAGGTGATTCGTGTCGATTAAGTTTATTTAATAGTTATTATTATAAGACCTGTAAATCGGATCAAAATCAGACTAGTACTTTTGGAGATAAAGCAACAAACAACTCACCCACAACCGTTTCGTCGCCAGACAGAACAAATAAATCAAATCGTATAACGACTCCACCAAAAATATATATATATTATATTTTTTGTTAGGTGTAAAATTGACATGTATCATACATCAGTAAATATTGGGGATTATAGTGTAAGGATTAAAGTCTATAATTTGTAAAGCAAGGCAAACGTCACGGAAAATTTTAAAGAAACTTTGACATGTACTCCGAGTACACTTTTCCAGTAAGTTTTCGTAAGCCATAGTGAATCCAGGGTATATTCAATCAATTGTGAGAACTTTTTCAAGTAAATTTTATAAACAAAACTTTAATCAATATGTAGCTGTATGTATAATTGCCAATTTTGCATATTATCCTAAAAAAATCAAAATGTCGGCATTATTAAGCGATAGCCAATAACCTCCACTCTCTATCATACCGAATTGCCCCATCAAGGGTATCTTGTTCGCGCCCTATTAAACCTTAATCGTCTGCGCCCGGGCCGGCAGCGATTTGATTAGATGTAATTACACAATTACGATATCATGCCGCTGTTAATTTGAGCCATCGCACGTAATTGGTGTTTTATTGAGTTTAGACGGACGTTACTTTTAATCTTACGGTAATGGTTCTACTGGGTCTTGTGGTAAAGTACTCGAGACTTTAATGTTGTTATGGAAAATGAACATTTTGATGAATTAATGGATAGATGGACTGAAAGGTTACTCGTGCTTGATGATATCCTTGAATTTTGTTCGTTCATAATATATAATCATATTTTGCGCCCTGGTTATTGTAGTCTGTGAATAAATAATAATCCATTAATTCAACGAAAAGAGTTCCAGCAGTGAATCTGTTAGCTGTCGGTTGTAATAATGATGATGATTCCTTTGCTAATAACAATATTACTTATATTATTGAATAAAAAACGAACTGTACAAGTATTTCTCTTTTGCACTATAATTATTACATTTCTTTGTTTACTTTTAGATTAAACTGGAACTGTAGCCCAACTTTCGTAACTATTTGTGATCATAATACTGACGCGTGTGTGAGTGCGACACCGCTCGAACCGAAAGAGGATTATGATCAAAAATCATTACGAGAATTGGGTTTCTGAACGGAGTAAAGTGTAATGTGACGTCACGAAGCGAAATTAGCGCCGACCCGCGTGCGCGTCTGCGGGCAATAATTAGCATTTAGATTAAACAGATAAATGTATCTGCGTGCTGGTACCGTGTGTTGTTCGTACGTTTCTAACAGCGCCGCGGGACTCACTCATGTTAAGTACATGAGTTAGGTACATCAGTAAGCAGCTAAATATCGCGACACCGTCTGTACGAAATTGTCAAGTTTATAAACATTTTCCTTTGCACTAGGACGTCTGGAAATATTTAAACACAAGGGAATTGACCGAATCGACTACAGACGTGATTAAAGCACCTACCTACTATTAAGACCTATTATTCTCAGTCTACTGGAGTCGAGGCCTGTATTTACACGTATAAATACAGACTTCGAATGTGTGCGTGCGCACGATTCATCGGCGCTGTTAAGCGATGTCAATTATATGCCTGCTCGAGCGGCAACTTGTTCGATCATACATAATTTCAAGTGCTTATGGATAGTTCAAATTATTTGTGCGCACGGCGCTGTTCGCGTGCGCTTGTATAACAGATTTAATCTGTGTGGCAGTGACGCGGCCCACTACCCGCACACGGCGCTATAACGTAATAAACGTTGCCCAGATATAGCGCCGCATGCACTAATTATATACTGGTGCTAACAGACTGCTATTGTATAATTTTTAAATTGTAAAAATCATACTTGCATAAAAATTGCATGTTACGTGGGATAGTTTAACGTAGCCGTCCATACGCGTCTGTGGGCGCGAGAGAAAAGTCACTACGATGATTTTAAAAACATAATATTTTTATCAAAGTGCCTAAGGGCCTATTTAATAATCCTACCTACTACAGCTATTATAAATGTGAAAGTTTGTGAGGATGGATGGATGTTTGTTACTCTTTTACTATAGATTTTGATGAAATTCGATACGGTTAATCCAGAGCCTAAGCTACTAGCTTAACTATGTACTTATAATATATATATATATATATATATATATATATATATATATATATATATATATATATATATATATATATATATATATATATATATCTGGATTAACACATATTACATATGCTACTTTTTTATCCCGAAAAAGTACAGTATTCCCGTGGGATACTTTATTTACGCGCGGCTCCGCGCGCATTGGCTAGTTTTCTAATAAGTGTCGAATAGCTTATGCCCGCTACAGCACACCTAACGATTTAACGTTATAAGCTGAAATGTTCAGTTTAATCAATTGTGTGTATGGCAAATCGTTACGATAATTCGCAACGATTTGTCATACACACGATCGATAAAAGTTGTCGGTTTACACAGTTTTATCGTGCCTCTCAGATCACGAACAGTCTAATTGAAATAATCATTACACGATTGATTGTGTAACAATAATTATAATCCTCTTTATGTGTAAGACCTATATGAAATATCGTTCAATGAGGATTTTTAAATTCGTGATATCTGACAGCTTTTTGACACGACAAGGACCGTCGGTCGGGCTACCAAGCGCTGCCTGGTGACAGAAAAAGAATCGAAAATTCTTATTGACTGTTTTTGATACCACTTACGCCACCAGATAACGCTTTGTGTGAGTTGGGTATACCCTCTAACGGCAGAAAAATTATCAAAAACCCTCATTAGTACGATCAAATAAGGCTTCGGGGTTCGTCAGTGGTGACAGGTGGTATGTGGGAAATGATCTTTGCTGTCATCATCGTCATCAGCATTCAACCTAGCATAGCGTAACTACAGTAGAAATACGTCGTCTACGGAAAAATTGACAAAAATACTGATTGATAAAAAAAATCTGTATTTTTGTGTATTCTTCCGTAGATGTTCTTTCACGCTTAGCATAACCACCATATAAATGGTTCCTTTCTACGAAAAAATAGACAAAATGACAAATTGATCGATGTGAGCTAAAAGCTGCCATTTTATCCACATTAGCACACACACACATATATATTTATTCATGTGTAGGCGAAATTTCTATGGTGTTCATGCTAAGCGTAGTGCTACGTTTAATGCGTTTAATAATAAATCATCATCGTCATCAGCCTATCGCCGTCTACTGCTGAACTTAGGCCTCCCCCAATGTGCGCCAACCATCGCTATCATGGGCAGCCCCGATCCATCCGCTGCCAGCCACCTTCTTCAAATCATCGGTCCATCGTGCCGCTGGACGTCCTACACTACGTTTGCCTAAGCGTGGCCTTAGGTGTCAGGACACTTGTCTATTCCGTCTGCAGACCTGGCCGGCCCAGTAATAAATAAATAAATAATTCAATTAATAAGCCGCTCACTTCAAGTTTTTGTATCGGGTGTTCACTAACTGAAAGTGAAGAGGCTAGGCTCAAAATCAGTATAATTTATGTCGTTAGCTAGACACACGTATGTTGTACCACCAAGGAACCACCACCATTGTTCTATGTGCATAATTTTGTCTTTTCGCATGCCACATATCCCCATGTAAATCTGCTAAATGATATAGCAGCGCAATTTGTTATGTAATACCAGCAATTTTCATTTCATTCTCAATTGATAACGAATGTGCCTTTAAAAATGTGTAATCGTTAATATCGAATTGGCAATTAATCGTCATCGGACCGATCGTACGGCTACGTTTACTATTGCAGAGGACTTTGTACCTTATGTCCTTGTAATAAAGGCGAGAGTGATCACGAATTCGTAGGAACATTTACTCTTGTCAGGCGATTGTAAAACTTATGCCTTTAGAATAAAGGTGAAGATGATCGCAGTCCACTCGCGGGCCGTTTAATTACTGCACCTGGCGTGTTTTATGTCTGGCAGGTGTCGTATTGATTTTACATATCATGCCATTATTGTCCTAAAGTGTAAATCTCGAATGTCCAATCTACAGATATAAGTAATGTGAAACAATATTATATTGATAGTTGCGGCAAGGTGGTCTAAAACAGGGGTTCCAAAATCCAAAAAAAACCAACCAAATACCAAAAAAATTATGAGTAATTCTCATCACATAATATTTTGCACTATTTCAAAATAATATTTGTAACCGTGGTATTGTTAACATCCTATTACTATTATAAATGTCAATGTTTGTGAGAATGGGTAGGTGTTTGTTACTCTTTCACGCAAAAACTACTGAAGGGATCTTGATGAAATTAGGTATGTTAGTAGTTTAAGTACTGGATTAACACATAGATTTTTTATCTTTATTTACGAAGGCGGAGCGAAGGACAACAGCTAGGAATAAATAATTTTGGCGGAACCCTGAATACTATTCTACGGAACCCCTAGTATTGTATTATTATAAAGTAGTTAGGTATAAAGTAATAATAAAGTGACAGTTGTCAACGAGTATGGCCTTTCATTACATTACACCTAGGTTCCACGAAACTCGCTTTGGGAATCCCTGGCCTATAACATTGGGAATTGATAGTGCCATATCGAAGTATGACACCTGATTCAAAAACAAAGAGGAACGCCATATTACGAGTATGTACAGTCGAATAAACTGAATGTTTCGCAGCAACTTCTGAATTTGCTCACATTATTATTATATTTTCCGATGACAAGCAACAGATGAATCCACGTGATTATAATGAGAACAACTTATGAGGACAATTAAACTGTTTAATTTTCCCCGATTGTACATTATGAAACTAAAGCCAAAGCGCCCAGTTAGACGTGGCGCGTGACTGCGCGCGGCCGCTGTGAATTGAGCTTTATTGACTTTTCCATAAAGTACAACCATCCAGTCACTAATCGCACGGTTGGGTGATTGTAAAAATCTGTAGTAGCCTAGTCAATTAAGCTTAATTTGCAGTGGCCGCATTGTGATACTTGGGGTCATATAAACGCGCTCTTACTATACACGAAAGCGAGGCTGAATTTATCTACGTTCACAAATAAAAACTGAGTATTATCCCCAAAACTAGTTCTAAGTATCTGACTAAGCGCTTGTCTAGATGATAAGACTTCTAGTTCTATCTATAACCTAAGAAGGTGTAAGTCAATATCTCGTAAAAGTTGAGTTTATGACAGTTTTAAACTATTTCAAGTCGCCGCTACCATCAATACAAACTTTGCAGCCGGTGCAACTTTTTTAGTGAGCGGTGCCGTATGCGGAGCTATGAGCGGCGCGTTAAGCCAAGCGGAGCGGTAAGATAAGCCATGAGCAGAGCGGCTATTTAAAGCGATAGGCGGCATGCGTAGCAATGAGCGGAACGGCTAGCAAAGTTACCACTTTGCTAGCCGTTCCGCGCCGTAGTGGTGAGCGAAGCAATAAGGCAACGTATAAAAGGTCGCTTAAGTTCGCGTAAATTTTGCTTAATTTATATAGAATATCCGAAGTAGACGAATAAATCGTATCGACTTTTCTGTTACGATTACAACATATTCGTACATTTACTCCAGTAATAAGGCCCGTTGGCAGTGCCAGCGAGATTACACGTCGCACAGGTTAAAGGGCTTACAAGCCTAGAATACCTGACTAGCTACTGCAGCTGATGTGAAATGGTCAGTTTTAAAGCCACACAGCCACACAAATTCCTACTTTTGTTTATCTCCAAATCATTGAAATGTATAATTTGAATACACTTTGTATAGATGTTGCAGTTATGAGTTATTTTCTTTTTATCTGTCATAAATACAATAAATATTATCTAGTATAAGTGCTAAAAAGTATGATTTACATATTTGCACTTTGTCTTGTTTTTCAGTTTAGTTTTTCTTCTCGTTGCCGTTTTTTGCATCCCACCTAAAATCTGTAAATTACAGGCTCAGCTTTACGTAATGCTGTTTAAGCTGCAATAAGCGGATTATATTTTTCCGACGTTTCGATTTGCATACGTGTCGTGTATGTGAAAGTGCACATAAATATTATAGCGTGCGCCGTATTTTGGGTAGAACGTTGAAGTTTCACTCGAGTGGGTGCAGGTTCAATCCCAGATTGGTGATTTCTAAAGACATCGTAAGAAAACCTGCGCATCTGAGACTTTAGTCTCAGATACCCCAATAATAAATCCCAATTTCACCAACGTTTTGAATAGACGTTAAACCCTAAGCTTCGGCTGAACATGTCTGTCCCGTTCTAACATTTAATGAGAGAGAGAGAGATCGGATTTGATTGAGTTTAGCGACAAGCGCGTTTAAAGGAGTTTGGTGAAATCGGGGCTAACAATCTTCGAAGATCCTCTGTGTTCCTGATTCCATGATTCCAGTCATGGATGTGTATTAAATATGTGTTTAATATAATAAATATCTTAAATATGTGTATAGTATAAAAGTATTAAATATACTTCCCGATGTCTGCTACCTGTAAGGCTAAGAGTTCGCTTCGTGATATCTTAGCTTAACACAAGTTCTTTGGATACTTAGCACGGAGCCAGATTGACGTGGTGTGAAGCGTCTATAGAAGAAAAAAAGTAGGGTAGCATGGTGAACTAAGAACCAGTCCTCCTAATATTAAGGAGATACCCGAACTCCAGCAGTGGGGACAATCGTCACAGTATACGAACGTTCGTGGTCGCTGATACGTTACACACACAACTGTGATGGCGCGATATGCGTTTATAATTAATATCTTGTTTGCTTCACTGCTGAGGCAAACTTGAGTATGAAATATTTACGTAATCTTTCATAAATTGCCGGCTTAAGCTGTGTTCAGGGTTCAGCCGGCCTTATCGCGACAGTTTCAGCGCTAAACTGGAATACTAGTGCCATTTAGTACGATATGATACATCATAAGAAAATCTTTTTTTTTTTCTTAGATGCGTGTTATGCATGTAAGAGATTTTCGCCTAAAAGTTAGTGTTTAAAACGAGATTTTATAAAACCTTTTTATGTTTATTTTTTTATAGATATTAAATTGTGACAGATTATTGAGTTAACTTTTTTTATATATAAAATTATTGTACGAGTTGTAGAGTCTGAGAAAATATAATAATATGAGATGATTTATGAGTTTTAATAATATCATATAAGAGCTGAGCTAATTTTGTTCATGGTGCCGAAACCCAGTTAAAGGAGAAAGGAGTAAGAGAATTTTATTATATTAAAATGGAATAAGTACAAAAATTAATAGAAAGACAAGAGGAGCATACGGAGAGAATTAAAAAAGCATAATAAATTACAAAAAGACGCCTAAAGACAGAAAAACAATTAAAAACATGGAGAGTAGATTAGAAATTGCAACAGATTTGTACAGGACTGTATAAATTCACAGGGGTTCAACCGCCGGCTCAGATTAGACTCGAAGATAGCAAGGTTACACCGATTTGGGCAGAGCCGGGGCGATAATAAAACACTTATTTGAGGAGAACGTTTTTTCACTTTTTCGATTTGCTTACCTGGCTCATGGCAATGCCGTATAGAGAGCCCCGCCCGTACGCCTCTTTCGGGCCGATCTTCCATTTCATTTTTACCTCTCTATACGGCTATTTTCCATAATTTTCCCCATTTTCCATGAGCCAGGTGAAGCAAAACGCGTTGTGTGAAATACTTTATTATCATAACCAGACATATAAACCCTTATATACTAAACATCTTATTCTATAGAAAAGTTATTTACATTTTAAGGTTCAACTTATATGAAATGTTGTACATTTTTACCACTGTTTTCGTAATAATTTCTTAACCATTTATTATATAACCTTAAGCGCTATACTACACGTTATGTACTACGTTTATTTATATAAATCAAAAGAAGCTACGTTAAAATTAGCTTTAGTTAAAAATATATAATCAAAATAACCCGCACTTGATAAAACACCATTTTAACACTATTTTTCCACACTGATGCCATATAAATCTATACATATAGTCACTGAGTGTTCACTATTCTAGTTTTACGTACCGTTTTAATTACACGTTTATTGTTCACATTAAAATTCACTCATGTTTTTCGTTACGAGACCGCTGTCCTTAACATCCTCCCCCCGGCGCAGTAGCCAGGGTCTACGCAGCCTCCTCAGGTGACTGCGGGCTCGCCGATCCCGCCGTGGACTGCTCCGGTGACTGCGAGCTGCTCGAGCTCGCTATAGGCTGCTCCGGCGGCGACTGCGGGCCGTCCGCGCCCGCCGCAGACTGCTCCGGCGAATGCGAGCTGTGTGGACTCGCTGCGGGCCGCTCCGGCGACTGCAAGCTGTCCGTGCTCGCTGTAGGCTGCTCCGACGCTCGTTCCGCGCCCGGCGCCGTCCCCGGCGTCGTCCGCTCTGCTCCCGGCTCCGTCTGCTCCGCCAGCGGTCGCAACTGCGACTGCGGCGCCTCCTCCAGCACCGCCAGCTTCGACGTCGGCCTCCGGAACACGCCACTGCGCGTGCGAACGTCCGCACAGCGCACTTGTCCGTCCTGGCCGGGGTAGACTCGGTGCACGACCCCCCGCGGCCACGTATTACGCGGCAGCGTCGGGTCGACCACGACAACCAGGTCCCCTGGTACAAGGACTCGGTTGCTCAGCGGGGCCCCGTAGCGTGGTGTGAGCGTGGGAAGGTATTCCTTCACCCAGCGCCTCCAGAACTCGTCGGCAAGGGCTTGCGCGACCCTCCATGTTTTTTTGTCCGCCGGCACACACGGTCCGACGTACGGCAGTCCGGTGGACGACCCGAGGAGGAAATGATTCGGTGTAATCCCCTCCGGGTCGTTGAGGTCCACCGATACGTGCACAAGCGGTCGAGCGTTCACTGAGTACTCCGCCTCGGCCATCAGTGTCTGGAGTACCTCTTCCCTGGGCGACTTCTCGTTCAGCGTGGCTAGCAGGGCGGTTTTCACCGACCTCACCATTCTTTCCCAGGCACCTCCTTGACTCGGCGCCCCGGGCGGTGTAAACTTCCACTGCATCCGATGAGTGAGCCATAGCCGGCGCCCACTCGGCGTACGCCTGCCGCAGCTCGACGTCCGCGCCTCTAAAATTCGTCCCATTGTCGCTGTACATGACTGCCGGCCATCCTCGCCGCGCAGCCATTCTTCTCATTGCCATCAGTGCAGAGTCCGTCGACAGCGAAGCCACCAGCTCCAGGTGGACTGCCCGCGTCGTCAGACATGTGAAGAGAGCTCCCCACCTCTTCTCGTGACGTCGGCCGATGGTGACCGTCATCGGGCCGAAACAGTCGAGACCACAGTACGAAAATGGTCTCTGGAACGCCCCCAGGCGCTCGGCTGGCAGGTCTCCAGTTGGCGGGGTCCTCGGGTGTGCCCGTCGTAGCCGACAGAACGCACATCGGCTCATGATAATACGCACCGTCGGCCGCAGCTTCAATATCCAGAATTTCCGCCTGAGGTCGTTCACGACTCTCTCGCGGCTCCCGTGTCCCGCTCTGGCGTGCTCCCTTGCCACCAGTAACCTTGTGAAGCGATGTCTTCCATCCAGGATGATAGGGTTTTTCATTTCGGCCGGCACCTGCGCTGCTTTGATCTTTCCGTCCAGTACGAGCAGCCCGTCCTTGTACACCGGGTTGAGCCGGTACAAGGAGCTCCATCTAGGCACCGTCTTGCCACTTGCCATCTTCTCGATTTCTTGTGCGAAGCTGTCTCGTTGTGATTTTTGATACCACAACCTCTCGGCCCTCTCCAGGTGTCGTACGTCGAGGTGGGCCCGACGATCTCGGCACTTCTCGACGAACAGCAAGACCATCGCCGTGCATCTTACGAGGCGCTCGTAGTTTGAAAAGCGCGTCACATCTGGTAGACAGCTCAGCTCGCTCGCCTCCGTGGTGTGGAAGGCGACGTATTCTTCTTGATTTTCGATTCTAGCGGGACTCTCCGCGGGCCACTCGTTCATCGGCCTGCGCAGGAAGTCCGGCCCCCGGAACCAAGGATCCTCGTCGCTCTTCGGGACGTAGCCCGTTCTGGTGGCTAAGTCGGCGACGTTGCTCTTCGTGCTCAGCCATCTCCACTGGTGAACGGACGTCAGCTCGGCAATCTCCCCTAGCCGATGCGCGACGTACGGTGTGTATTTGCGGCTGCCGTTCTGTATCCAACACAGAACCACTTGTGCGTCGATCCAGTAGAAAACCGTGTCCGTTT
The DNA here is from genome assembly GCA_037179445.1 of Phengaris alcon alcon. NCBI lineage: Eukaryota > Metazoa > Arthropoda > Insecta > Lepidoptera > Lycaenidae > Phengaris > Phengaris alcon. The sequence goes on along the minus strand of JAYRCH010000171.1, from coordinate 554,617 downwards.
TCCATCTGTGTTCTGCTGCGACTGCGTTTCCCAGCCTCGCTCCGACCAGGGCAGCCTGTAGCTCCATACTTGGTATTGTCTGTGCCTTCAGCGGCGCCACCTTGGCCTTGGCGGCGGCTAACACGACTCGTACTTCCCCATTTTCTTGTTCCAATCTCCAATAGACAGCTGCGGCGTATGCGTCCTTACTCGCGTCGCAGAACACGTGCAGCTGTCGGCCTCTCGTCGGACTCCCCCCGTTGTAACTCCGGGGTAGCTCGAGCTGACTGATGTACCCCATGTCGGTCAGCCAACGGGCGAAATCTTGGGCTGACTCAGCGGGTAGCGACTCGTCCCAATCCAGCTTCTGACGCCACAAGCCTTGTAGGATGACTTTGGCGGTGATCGTGTAGCAGCTCAGCAGTCCCAGCGGGTCGTAGATGCTCATCACCGTGCTGAGGGCCTCTCTCTTTGTCGGTGCGCGCTGTAGCTCGCGAACCTCCTTATGGACTCTGGAGAGCGACGTGTTGAATCTTAGTTTGTCGCCTCGGGAGTCCCATAGCATGCCCAAGGTCTTCTGCTCGTCTTTGGTGACACGCTGTGTAGTGTCCTCGGCCAGGCGGTCTTCAGGCAGTCCCTCTAGCACCCTCCGGTCGTTGCTCGTCCAGCCTCGTAAGTGGAAGCCACCTTTTCTATGTATTTGGTCCACTTGTTCCACGGTCTGCATGGCCTTCTGGTGGTCTGGATAGCTGTCTACGTAGTCATCCATGTAGTGGGCTTCGGTGATAGCGCGATGAGCTTCGGGATGCGATTCGGCAAACTCTTCCGCGTTCCGATTCCGGGCTGAGTGTGCCAGGAACGGTGAACACGATGCTCCGAAGATCATTACCACCATCTTGTATGTGGACGGCGGTTCGCCTTCGTCTTCTCTCCACAGGAACAGCTGGGCCGGTTGGTCTTCTTTTCTGACCTTGACACGAAGAAACATCTCCTCTATATCGGCCTTCACAGCGACGGCTTCCTCTCTGAACCGGAACAGTATCTTCGGCAGTGAGGTCAGAAGGTCAGGCCCCTCTAACAAGTGATCGTTGAGGCTCACGCCGTTTGTTCTCGCTGCTGCGTCGAAAACCAGTCGCAACTTGCCCGGCTTGTTTGGGTTTTTAACCGGGAAGTGCGGCAGGTACCATGTGATGTCACTTCCGGCCTCTGTCCCGTCGCATTTTTCCGCATATCCCTTGCTTATGAGATTCTTCATCTGTCCATGATACTGCGCCTCGTCTATGGGGTTCTTCTTGAGCTTGTGTTCCAAGTTCTTGAGCCTCTTTAGCGCAGTATTGTAGCTAAGAGGTACCTTCGGTGGGCCGTCTGCGCCGATAGCCTTCGCGACGTCTTCATCCAGTAGTGTCACTGTCGAGCCCTCGTCGAACAGCGCGAAGATATCCGCTTCGCCCCGTGGACCGACAACTTGAATTCTTCTCATCTTAAGTTTCACCGCACGGTCGGAGGTGACCGATGCGGTAATCACGGCGTCCTCTGTCTGTGGGGCGCCGCCGGACCTGTCTTCGTGCAGCAGCGCATGATGAGGCAAGTTGCAGCCCTTGACGCCGCACGGCTTCGCCCTGCAGTTGTATCTTCTGTGCCTGCTTCGTATGCACCGGAAACACAGCCCTTCCTTTTTGACCGTGTCTCATCTCTTTTGCATGCTCAGTTTCTTAAAAGCAGCGCAGCGAAATAGAGCGTAATCTTGGGCACATATCGGGCACTTCGTTGACTCCTCGCGTATTCTCTTTGGCTGGCTGCGACTCGGCGAATCCCTGCCCTCGTCTGCTATCGCGAAGACTGGCCTTCTCGTTCGGGCTTCGTTCTTGTTAGGAGGTGGACGCGGTGTTTCCTTCTTCGGTGCCGTGCTGAACCCGTAGCGCAGCGCCCTGTCCGCTTCTCTCATTAAGAATTCAGAGAGAAGGATGACATCGGGCTCGTTCCTGAAGCGCGACGTCTCTTCTGCGTAGTCGTACCACTTGCTCTTCTCGTATGGGCTGAGCTTCTCGAGGATGTCTCTCGTGAGCAACGGGTTAAAGAGATACCCGTGCCTCAGCTTCCTCAGGATGGTTACCATGTTCTGAATCTTCACTGCAAATTGGTTGAGTTCTGCCGCTGAACCTCCGAGCCTCGGTATCTTCTTCAGATCTTCCATCATGCGATCGACCATAACCTCGGGTCGACCGAAGCATTGTTCCAAGGTCTTCATAATTTGTTCAGGCGGCGTCGCGACGCTCAGCAGTGGTGCCACGGCTTCTCTTGCTTCTCCCCGTAGGCAGCTTCTCAGACGAGCTAAGTTCTCGATCGGCTTGAGCTTGTAGAACGCAGTGGTGTCTTCCATGGCTGCTTTGAATGGCAACCATTCAGTGGGAGCGCCCGAGAATATGGGCAACTCCGTAGTGTGGCGCGGCTGGCATTGGTTCAGCAGTTTATCCAATGTTTCGGCAAGTTGTTCCACTCGATTAGCCCTAGACGTGGGCGGTGTGGGTGAGCGTGGGCGGCGTTGCTGCGGCCACTCGAACCTCGTCTTCTGGGCTCCCTTCGGTGGCATGTCTTCTGGCTTCGGCGTCTCTCTTTCTTCCATTGATGTCGGCTCTTGTCTAGCCTCTTCGGGTTCGGGACCCTGTTCGCTTAGCCAGGCTCGGACACGTTGCTCCACCTGTTCTGATGGCTCGTCGTCGTCGGGGCTGCTACCATCTTCTGCAGCGGCGACGTCAGCGGCGAGCTTCTTCTTTATAAGTTCTGCTTCGATCTGCAGTTCCTTCTTACGAAGAGCGGCGAGTTTCTCCTCCGCCTCGTAATGCATACGCGCGACGACACTTGCTGTCGATCGACGCGATCTAATTGAAATAGCCTTCTTTCTGGCTAGGGTTTGTACTTCCGAGGATGCAGGCGCCTTGCTGGTACCTGGTCTCGGTTTCAAAATAGTTTGAAGCAGATCCGCTCTTCCCTCGGTCGGCGGCGGCTGGCTTGTAGCGGCAGCGGACGGCGATCGTGGCGGATCCGGAAATCGACGTGGTTGCTGCTGGTTCTCCTCGGCCCCACTCTGACTTCTTGTTATAACCATCTTCAAATGTTCATCTTCAAATGTTAATCTCAAATGTTAATCTTCAATGTTAATCTTCAATGTTAATCTTCCATATTAATCTTCCTTTTCAAGAATCTTCGGGAGGTTTTTCCGATGAAAAATCTGCGAATCCTTGCTTCCGTTCGCAGCGGTGTATCCTTGTATCCTCGAGTCCGATCTTCTGAGTCCAATCTAATCCCTGGCGTTGATTCCCGTTGATAAATCTTGATAAAGTTTCCAATGTTCTGACTTGCTAGAATTCTTCTATCTTGAATGTTCAAAAAATTTTCTATGTTCAGAACAGCTGACGAAAATTTTCTAAGTCCAGTCTTCAGTAAAAATTTCTATCTTGAATCTTCGGAAATTTTTCTATGTCCACAACAGCTGTTCAAATTTTTCTAAGTGCCGTCTTCGTTATTTTCAACTTGATATGGACTTCGAATTTTTCTTCGATCTTGAAATTCGGCTCGCCAAAGGACCACACACTACTGTACAGGACTGTATAAATTCACAGGGGTTCAACCGCCGGCTCAGATTAGACTCGAAGATAGCAAGGTTACACCGATTTGGGCAGAGCCGGGGCGATAATAAAACACTTATTTGAGGAGAACGTTTTTTCACTTTTTCGATTTGCTTACCTGGCTCATGGCATTGCCGTATAGAGAGCCCCGCCCGTACGCCTCTTTCGGGCCGATCTTCCATTTCATTTTTACCTCTCTATACGGCTATTTTCCATAATTTTCCCCATTTTCCATGAGCCAGGTGAAGCAAAACGCGTTGTGTGAAATACTTTATTATCATAACCAGACATATAAACCCTTATATACTAAACATCTTATTCTATAGAAAAGTTATTTACATTTTAAGGTTCAACTTATATGAAATGTTGTACATTTTTACCACTGTTTTCGTAATAATTTCTTAACCATTTATTATATAACCTTAAGCGCTATACTACACGTTATGTACTACGTTTATTTATATAAATCAAAAGAAGCTACGTTAAAATTAGCTTTAGTTAAAAATATATAATCAAAATAACCCGCACTTGATAAAACACCATTTTAACACTATTTTTCCACACTGATGCCATATAAATCTATACATATAGTCACTGAGTGTTCACTATTCTAGTTTTACGTACCGTTTTAATTACACGTTTATTGTTCACATTAAAATTCACTCATGTTTTTCGTTACGAGACCGCTGTCCTTAACAAGATTGGTATATTCGGTTTGAGGCAATTCACGACTAGATTTTAAATTACATAAGGGTGACTAAGAGAAACTAGTTTTTTTTACGAATTATTCCTGGTAGGTATACTTTCACGGTAGATACAGTTTTTAAAAACTAATGTAGTAGTAATTTCCTAATGGATACACTTTTTGGTACAGTTGTGCAAAGAAAGTGTAATTAACAAATTCACTGCCGGTCGTGCCGGCACGTATAATATACCTAATTAGAATCGTCTCGAATCGAAAGACGTCTCTCATTAATCCGTTTCAAAACAATGTAGAAATAAGATATTTGCTTTCATTATTTATATTCTTCTTTTTATAAATAAACAAAGATTTTTTTGTCTTGTCTGAATCCAATTTGTTTTAATGTTACATTATTTAAAAAAACAATTGATATTTTGTTTTCTTTTTAAATTCGAGTGACAAAACTTAACTTGTCGTTCCTATCGCTTTTCTGCTTTGGTGTACAATACGAAAGTGGATATATAAGGAATAAAGGCGAACTTTTTTCAAAATAGCATCTACGAGGAAAGTGTACCTATAGAATAATTCTATTTTACGAAAAATATCTACTCTGAGTTTCAGGAGGTCTATGTAAATTATAAGGAATTATTTGAAAAATAAATTAAGATAAAAAAAAAATATAACACAACAAATTTCAGCTACTCAATATGTTATTATATTTCAGAAGCAAGATTACCACAAATAAATTTATGAATTTCACGATATGTTTTTGTCACTTATTCACAACAATAAATCATTGAGTGCAGGAAAAAAACTACACTATTTGAAAGGATATCAACAAGGTGAAACTAAACAAATATTTAAAAAAATATCAGCTACATAAGATAATTACGAAGAAGGGTTGAAAACACTCGAAACATTTTACGAATAAAAACAAAATAGCATCGAGATAATTAAAAAAATATTTGAGCTAAAGAGCTTGATAACAGAATCATCGGCTGTAAAAAAAAATGTTTGACGCAATAACCGCGTGTTGTGTCTATCTAGCAGATTTCGTTTAATAAAACGAGATTTAATAAAACCTTTTTAAAGTTATTTTTCTATAGATTTTAAATTGTGACAGATTAAAGAATTTTTGAGTTAACAAATTTATATCTAAAATTGAGAAAATAAACACACCGGCATATTTAGTGGAACACAAAAAAATGGTCCATAATTAAAAAAAAATGGTTTTATTTTAAAATCTACTTACTACACTTCTTTTGTTATTTAATGTTTCATTTGTTTTACTTAAAATGAGATCACATTAAGAACAGATTTTGCGAGTAAAGGTTATTTGTGGTACATTTTTGAACTTTTCATGTAACCGGAAAAAGTGAAAATTAATATTAAAATAACAATTAATTAAATTAAATTAGAAAAATGGTGATTAATATCGCGTATTTCCTCCACGCGCTCTAAAGTTTCTACCCGTCTAGGCATACTGAGAATGATGTTATCGATGGTCTCCTGGGATAGTCTCCGCCATTCCTCAACTACGGCGATTCGCAGTTCACCCACGTTGGCAGGAGTTGGAATTCTGGACTTAACTTTTCTTTTCAGCAAGTCCCAAACGTGCTCTATTGGGTTCATATCCGGTGATCTCGCCGGCCACTCCATAACAGTGATATTCATATCATTAAGATAAGCTTGAGTTACCCGAGCGGTATGCGGCCGAGCATTATCCTGCTTAAAAACAAAGTCGTCACCGATATATGGGGGCAAACGATACGACATTTTCTTCTAAAACTTCTCTGATATAGCGGTTTGCAGTCATACTCCCTCTGTCAATCATTACCAAGTCTGTGCGAGCTCCCAAACCAATGCCCGCCCAAACCATAATTGATCCACCACCGTATGCAACTGTAGTTTCAAAATTTGTCTGAATGTATCGTTCTCCTTTGCGTCTGTATATTCTTTGCCTGCCGTCAATTTGATTTAAGAGAATTCTGCACTCATCACTAAACAATACCTTACTCCATTGGTCCGCGTTCCAAAGTCGATATTCCTGAGCAAAAGTTAACCTGTTTCTACGATGATTTATCTCGAGCCTTGGAGCCTTGGCGGGCACAAATGAACCCAAACCAGCTTCTTCGAACCTTCTTCGTACCGTACGCTCACTTACGGTTACACCCCGCACTGCTTCTAACGCATGTCGGGCTTGGACGGCCGTCAAACGGGAATTCCTACGTACACGAAGCCGAATGAAATGATCATCCCTACTCGAAGTGCGTCTTTTTCTGCCTTGTCCTGCTCTTCTCACATAAGTCCCGGTCTCCCTGAACCGTTGGATACTGCAATGGATCGTTGAAACTGGTCGACGAAGATCTCTGGATATCACTCTGTAGGTTTGACCATTTCTTCGAATTTCGGGTGCCTTGGCAATCTCCGTTGGGGCTAAGTCAGGCATAATTCAGTCCTCAACTCCAAAAAGATACGCGATTAAAAAAAACTAACATAAAACAGTATTTCAATGAAATTTTAAATCAAACTCAGGAGGAAGAAATACTCAAAGTTCGCTCCAGATAAGATGTATTTGAATAAAATTAAAACAATTGCATAAAATGTGATGTTCAGTTGTTTTCTTAATTTGAAAATATTTCTTTTTAAATTAAATGACGTATAAACCAGCCAGCAACCTTATATGATACTGATATCAAACCTTTATTTTATGTTCCGCTAAATATGCCGGTGTGTGTACTTAGTCTGGCCATAAATACTGTTACAATAATTAAAATATTATATTTGAATTTGGAATCTGTCATTTTTATATGATTGTTCATAGAGTTTTCTCATTTTGGCGCCAACAAATTGTACAATATTTTGCGATATTAAAATGGAGTGGGGTGATAAAGAGAACCGAATCTGAATAGAAAACAGAGAAACTGTGATTGCATTACACAAAGTAGGTATGGAGCCAAATGCAATTTTTAAAACTCTCCATACGCTTGGTATTTGTAAAATGTTTGTATACCGGGCTATTAATAGGTACAATGAGACCTCCTCTGTTTGTGACAGAAACAGATCTAGCCGTCCACGTAGTGTTCGTACGAAAAAAGTAGTTAAAGCAGTAAGGGAAAGAATTCGAAGAAATACTGTCCGAAAGCAAAAGATTTTATCTCGGGAGATGAAGATAGCACCTAGAATCATGTACCGTATTTTAAAAGATGACTTAGGACTTGCAGTCTATAAGAGATGCACTGGTCATTTCTTAACTGATAATTAAAAAAAGAATAGGGTGGTAAAATCGAAACAACTGCTGAAGCGGTACGCAAAACGAGGTCACAGAAAAATTTTGTTTACGGATGAGAAAATTTTTACAAATCAGCAACCAAACGGCTGCATTGTCAACCTGAAGTAAATCTCAAGCTGTCACTGTCTGTTGTCACAGTCAGAAGAATGACTCAAAGGCTACTTATATTAAGAAGCACTCATCAATAAGCTCCTTGACCTTGTTTTTATTTATGTCCTAAACGCTTCTTATTTGTTTCATTACACAAAAAAATATATTACATTATTTTGAAACCTAAACACCTACAAAAAAGTGTTTTGAAAATATACTTTTTTAAAACCGCCGAAACACTATTAGCCATGTAGAACAGATAATCTATCGACTAGTCACTAGATAGATTATCTGTGCTGTGACGTCATTCTAGTACAAACACGTAATAATAGTCCACTCCACATGTGTTTAGTGAGTTTGTGTCGTCACATCCTTTCCGGAAGTTACTTTGAGGTATTTTCATCGGTAGGAATTAAAAAACAAAAATACATATTTTTAAATCAACTTTTTTTTATCAATCTTAAGTTTTTAATTTATGGTATCGCTAGAATACCTTTTCCTAAGCCAAGTACTAAAGGAAATACTCCTTCAATGTATGAAATTAAGAATGACTCAAGTAGCCTATTAAGTGCCTCTTAATTTATTAGTGTTTGAGTGCGCATCTCCTACAATGTTGAAGTATACTGCAGCTGCATGTAATCACCATCCGAAACTAGTTACGGTCCGCGCGGTAAATCCCCGGCGGCGACTTAACGACGACATAAATATACGCGGGTCCTCGCGCGGGGTGGGCGGAGGGTAATTAATGCTTAACCCTTTTGCATACTTTCAGCACCTTTTGAACACATGTTTTTTGAGCTGGTTTGAAACAGAAAAATTATGTTTTAGCTGGTAGTTACTGCCGCTTAGATGTTTCCGTAATCCAGTGGTTCGAAGCTTGTCTCTCGACTCCAGAGGTTGTGGTTTCGATCCCCGCGTTGGAATAATAAATAATGTTGTTTTCTAGTCTGGTTCAGACAATGCAGACTGATCGCCTGATTGTCTGACAAGAAAGTTGACACATACATCGGATGGGCGCCATATGGTCGGATGTCATGTGTGGTCTACTTTATATCTGTGCGAAACTTCATCCAAATCGGTTCAGTTGTTTAGAAGCCTATTTAATGCAAACAAACATACAAACTACCAAATCTTTCGTCTTTATAATATTGTCAGTAAAGACAATAATTCTAACAATAATCGTAGCTAAGCTCGACGGTTGTAGTAGCTCTACGGCGTAGAGATTCTACAACGATATTGGTATTAAAATGTTGTGTTTTGTAACCGACACTTAGTTTTCAACCAATTAGTTTACATTGCAATGGTCGATCTATACAAATACTATAAAGAGGAAAGATTCGATTTTTTTTGCACTGAATAGGCTCCGAAACTATTGGACCGATTTTGAAGAAATTTGGCACCACACATTAAAGCAACACACATTTCTAGAGAAGACCATAGGAAAGGACCCAGGATTCCGTTTGTCGCGCACGAAGTTGCGAGGTAGTAAAAATACTGAACTGGACAAGATGAAAATATGTTAATGTGTTATGTAAATAAACAATTGTGTAAATGTTATTTAAATATAAATAATATATATAATATAAATAAAAAATAATATATTTATTCTATTCCAGCCTTAAAAATAAAAAGCGCTTGTGCACTTTTGAGGGAACTATTTTTATTTTCTCATTTTATTCCATTGTTTATATTAATAACGTTAGGCTGTGGTCCATTAGATGATTGGCTAGTAACTAGTAAATAACAAAAAAACAGTTCGTCTCGGCCGAATGTTCAAATTTATCTCAATATGTTTCATATTTCCTCCTACAACAAAGATGTGTACTTCGCTGGATGAGTTTTGGCCTGTTGTGGTTTATCGACGTAAATAAAAAATGGTGGATTAGAATATGTGTTTTTATATTTTCAGACACACATGCAACTCGTGGCGCATTATTATTAATCCAATATTAGCGTCAGTTCGGTCTGGGCGTGAGCTGACCCTTACTCTTCATTTCTTTGCAACCTCTTTTCAGTGCTGAGTAGCTAAAAAACTTAGGCCTTTTCATTCGTTATTGGATGATTTATACAGTATTCTCCGAGTGAAGTAGCCACTCTTGAAATACTGTAGTGCCTGGGACAGTTGGCATACGGGTTGGACATACGGCATTCTCACAACATACTCAGTCTAGTCCAGAGGAATGACTGCTCAATACGTCAGGTGCCAACCATGTGCGGGTTTCCTCACGATGTTTTCCTTCACCGTTAGAGCGTCCGTATAATGTACTTGAGATCTGAAAAAGTCTCATTGGTACACGCCACAACCTGGGAATCGAACCTGCACTCTCTCGAGTGCGAATAAAACGGTCTACTATACGTCAATAGTAAATAGAGACTTTATAAACAGCTTTTTACACTTTTACGATTTTCGAATTTCGGGCTAAACAAAATTTAACTACGAGGATTTGTGCTCTTATCATGACTCTCAAACGCTCCCCACACTGATTTCAGTGACGGTAGTCGGTTCCATTGAAACACGCCAGCTACTCAGGAGCTATTTTATAGTGCCCAAGTGTGTGTGTGAAGTACACAATAGCGCTCTTTCTTCCTTTACTCTCAAAACTTAGTAGGACAGATAACCGACACGACTGGCGAGAGATCAGGCGCAGAACCGACTTTTTACATGCCCATCCAATGCATGGATCACCTTGTCAGATAATCAGGTGATCAGCGTGCATTGTCCTTACCAAACTTGGAAGCAACATTTTTTGCTGTTCCAACGCGAGAATCGAACCCACGACCTCCGAGTCGTGAGCTCCAGTGGCTTAGAGATTTCTAAGCCACTGGACCGCGGAGGGTATAATATTACGACTCTTACAACAGTAACAATGTGTTATCTACGAAAAGAGTTGATTATTGACGTGCTTACTTTTAATATTAGCTACATCATATCCATCTCTTCATAGACTCTTGTCCTCTCATAACCGAGAGAGCACATGTCAGCCGTTTAATTCGCCTAATGGAGCCGCGAGCGACTGCTACAGGGGGTATTGAGCGATACTGCGAAATATCATACAGAAGTCTAACTTCACACATTGTGGGGAGATTGTTTATGTTTTTTGTAATTATGATAGTCGCTTTTTTAAATTAAAAGTTTATATCGCTGGTTTATTCGCCAACTCCACATATATTGTGATGCTGGACATATTCGTGTGGAGTTGGTTAAACTCGAAATTAATTACGAAAGTTGTATGGATACAATAAATTTGTATTGTTATAATAGTGTACAGGACTGTATAAATTCACAGGGGTTCAACCGCCGGCTCAGATTAGACTCGAAGATAGCAAGGTTACACCGATTTGGGCAGAGCCGGGGCGATAATAAAACACTTATTTGAGGAGAACGTTTTTTCACTTTTTCGATTTGCTTACCTGGCTCATGGCAATGCCGTATAGAGAGCCCCGCCCGTACGCCTCTTTCGGGCCGATCTTCCATTTCATTTTTACCTCTCTATACGGCTATTTTCCATAATTTTCCCCATTTTCCATGAGCCAGGTGAAGCAAAACGCGTTGTGTGAAATACTTTATTATCATAACCAGACATATAAACCCTTATATACTAAACATCTTATTCTATAGAAAAGTTATTTACATTTTAAGGTTCAACTTATATGAAATGTTGTACATTTTTACCACTGGTTTCGTAATAATTTCTTAACCATTTATTATATAACCTTAAGCGCTATACTACACGTTATGTACTACGTTTATTTATATAAATCAAAAGAAGCTACGTTAAAATTAGGTTTAGTTAAAAATATATAATCAAAATAACTCGCACTTGATAAAACACCATTTTAACACTATTTTTCCACACTGATGCCATATAAATCTATACATATAGTCACTGAGTGTTCACATTCTAGTTTTACGTACCGTTTTAATTACACGTTTATTGTTCACATTAAAATTCACTCATGTTTTTCGTTACGAGGCCGCTGTCCTTAACATCCTCCCCCCGGCGCAGTAGCCAGGGTCTACGCAGCCTCCTCAGGTGACTGCGGGCTCGCCGATCCCGCCGTGGACTGCTCCGGTGACTGCGAGCTGCTCGAGCTCGCTATAGGCTGCTCCGACGCTCGTTCCGCGCCCGGCGCCGTTCCCGGCGTCGTCCGCTCCGCTCCCGGCTCCGTCTGCTCCGCCAGCGGTCGCAACTGCGACTGCGGCGCCTCCTCCAGCACCGCCAGCTTCGACGTCGGCCTCCGGAACACGCCACTGCGCGTGCGAACGTCCGCACAGCGCACTTGTCCGTCCTGGCCGGGGTAGACTCGGTGCACGACCCCCCGCGGCCACGTATTACGCGGCAGCGTCGGGTCGACCACGACAACCAGGTCCCCTGGTACAAGGACTCGGTTGCTCAGCGGGGCCCCGTAGCGTGGTGTGAGCGTGGGAAGGTATTCCTTCACCCAGCGCCTCCAGAACTCGTCGGCAAGGGCTTGCGCGACCCTCCATGTTTTTTTGTCCGCCGGCACACACGGTCCGACGTACGGCAGTCCGGTGGACGACCCGAGGAGGAAATGATTCGGTGTAATCGCCTCCGGGTCGTTGGGGTCCACCGATACGTGCACAAGCGGTCGAGCGTTCACTGAGTACTCCGCCTCGGCCATCAGTGTCTGGAGTACCTCTTCCCTGGGCGACTTCTCGTTCAGCGTGGCTAGCAGGGCGGTTTTCACCGACCTCACCAGTCTTTCCCAGGCACCTCCTTGACTCGGCGCCCCGGGCGGTGTAAACTTCCACTGCATCCGATGAGTGAGGCCCAGCTGAGCCATAGCCGGCGCCCACTCGGCGTACGCCTGCCGCAGCTCGACGTCCGCGCCTCTAAAATTTGTCCCATTGTCGCTGTACATGACTGCCGGCCATCCTCGCCGCGCAGCCATTCTTCTCATTGCCATCAGTGCAGAGTCCGTCGACAGCGAAGCCACCAGCTCCAGATGGACTGCCCGCGTCGTCAGACATGTGAAGAGAGCTCCCCACCTCTTCTCGTGACGTCGGCCGATGGTGACCGTCATCGGGCCGAAACAGTCGAGACTGAGGTCGTTCACGACCCTCTCGCGGCTCCCGTGTCCCGCTCTGGCGTGCTCCCTTGCCACCAGTAACCTTGTGAAGCGATGTCTTCCATCCAGGATGATAGGGTTTTTCATTTCGGCCGGCACCTACGCCGCTTTGATCCTTCCGTCTATTACGAGCAGCCCGTCCTTGTACACCGGGTTGAGCCGGTACAAGGAGCTCCATCTAGGCACCGTCTTGCCACTTGCCATCTTCTCGATTTCTTGTGCGAAGCTGTCTCGTTGTGATTTTTGATACCACAACCTCTCGGCCCTCTCCAGGTGTCGTACGTCGAGGTGGGCCCGACGATCTCGGCACTTCTCGACGAACAGCAAGACCATCGCCGTGCATCTTACGAGGCGCTCGTAGTTTGAAAAGCGCGTCACATCTGTTAGACAGCTCAGCTCGCTCGCCTCCGTGGTGTGGAAGGCGACGTATTCTTCTTGATTTTCGATTCTAGCGGGACTCTCCGCGGGCCACTCGTTCATTGGCCTGCGCAGGAAGTCCGGCCCCCGGAACCAAGGGTCCTCGTGGCTAAGTCGGCGACGTTGCTCTTCGTGCTCAGCCATCTCCACTGGTGAACGGACGTCAGCTCGGCAATCTCCCCTAGCCGATGCGCGACGTACGGTGTGTATTTGCGGCTGCCGTTCTGTATCCAACACAGAACCACTTGTGCGTCGATCCAGTAGAAAACCTTGTCCGTTTTCCATCTGTGTTCTGCTGCGACTGCGTTTCCCAGCCTCGCTCCGACCAGGGCAGCCTGTAGCTCCATCCTTGGTATTGTCTGTGCCTTCAGCGGCGCCACCTTGGCCTTGGCGGCGGCTAACACGACTCGTACTTCCCCATTTTCTTGTTCCAATCTCCAATAGACGGCTGCGGCGTATGCGTCCTTACTCGCGTCGCAGAACACGTGCAGCTGTCGGCCTCTCGTCGGACTCCCCCCGTTGTAACTCCGGGGTAGCTCGAGCTGACTGATGTACCCCATGTCGGTCAGCCAACGGGCGAAATCTTGGGCTGACTCAGCGGGTAGCGACTCGTCCCAATCCAGCTTCTGACGCCACAAGCCTTGTAGGATGACTTTGGCGGTGATCGTGTAGCAGCTCAGCAGTCCCAGCGGGTCGTAGATGCTCATCACCGTGCTGAGGGCCTCTCTCTTTGTCGGTGCGCGCTGTAGCTCGCGAACCTCCTTATGGACTCTGGAGAGCGACGTGTTGAATCTTAGTTTGTCGCCTCGGGAGTCCCATAGCATGCCCAAGGTCTTCTGCTCGTCTTTGGTGACACGTTGTGTAGTGTCCTCGGCCAGGCGGTCTTCAGGCAGTCCCTCTAGCACCCTCCGGTCGTTGCTCGTCCAGCCTCGTAAGTGGAAGCCACCTTTCCTATGTATTTGGTCCACTTGTTCCACGGTCTGCATGGCCTTCTGGTGGTCTGGATAGCTGTCTACGTAGTCATCCATGTAGTGGGCTTCGGTGATAGCGCGATGAGCTTCGGGATGCGATTCGGCAAACTCTTCCGCGTTCCGATTCCGGGCTGAGTGTGCCAGGAACGGTGAACACGATGCTCCGAAGATCATTACCACCATCTTGTATGTGGACGGCGGTTCGCCTTCGTCTTCTCTCCACAGGAACAGCTGGGCCGGTTGGTCTTCTTTTCTGACCTTGACACGAAGAAACATCTCCTCTATATCGGCCTTCACAGCGACGGCTTCCTCTCTGAACCGGAACAATATCTTCGGCAGTGAGGTCAGAAGGTCAGGCCCCTCTAACAAGTGATCGTTGAGGCTCACGCCGTTTGTTCTCGCTGCTGCGTCGAAAACCAGTCGCAACTTGCCCGGCTTGTTTGGGTTTTTAACCGGGAAGTGCGGCAGGTACCATGTGATGTCACTTCCGGCCTCTGTCCCGTCGCATTTTTCCGCATATCCCTTGCTTATGAGATTCTTCATCTGTCCATGATACTGCGCCTCGTCCATGGGGTTCTTCTTGAGCTTGTGTTCCAAGTTCTTGAGCCTCTTTAGCGCAGTATTGTAGCTAAGAGGTAGCTTGACGCCGTTCGTGCGCCACAGAAGTCCCACTTCGAATCGACCGTCTTCCGTTCGTTTGGCCGTTCTGCCAAAGAGGTCGATGGCTCGCTGCTCCTCGTCGCTCAGCTTAGCCTTGGACGCTATTCCCAGTGCGTCTATTTCGAAGTGTTTCTTCACCATTTCCTCCAGTCGTTCGCCTCGGGTCTCGATCGTAGACACGTGCAGGATGTTCTCGTGTTCTTCCTGCTTTATGAGGCGTCTGGGGATGCTTCCATGGATTACCCAGCCAAGCTTCGTCTTCGAGGCTGCAGGCTGGTTTCTCTTGCCGATCCTCAGCTCCCTGGATACAATGAGCTGCCAGTTGTCCGTGCCGATGAGAAGTTGGGGTTTCCTGTCTTCATAGCATATCTCTTCGTTCTTGAGATCGTGCAGGTGAGCAAGTCGAAACAGTGATTCCGGGACGGACTGAGTAAGTAGGTTCAACCCGGCCACGGTTCTCGCAGTGACGTCATATCTGGTACCGTCGTGACCCCGTACGCCAAGTTGTACGAGTCGGCTTTTTTCTTCCCTTCTCTCGGCATTGATCCCATGCATTCTCAGCACCTTCGGTGGGCCGTCTGCGCCGATAGCCTTCGCGACGTCTTCATCCAGTAGTGTCACTGTCGAGCCCTCGTCGAACAGCGCGAAGATATCCGCTTCGCCCCGTGGACCGACAACTTGAATTCTTCTCATCTTAAGTTTCACCGCACGGTCGGAGGTGACCGATGCGGTAATCACGGCGTCCTCTGTCTGTGGGGCGCCGCCGGACCTGTCTTCGTGCAGCAGCGCATGATGAGGCAAGTTGCAGCCCTTGACGCCGCACGGCTTCGCCCTGCAGTTGTATCTTCTGTGCCTGCTTCGTATGCACCGGAAACACAGCCCTTCCTTTTTGACCGTGTCTCATCTCTTTTGCATGCTCAGTTTCTTGAAAGCAGCGCAGCGAAATAGAGCATGATCTTCGGCATATATCGGGCACTTCGTTGACTCCTCGCGTATTCTCTTTGGCTGGCTGCGACTCGGCGAATCCCTGCCCTCGTCTGCTATCGCGAAGACTGGCCTTCTCGTTCGGGCTTCGTTCTTGTTAGGAGGTGGACGCGGTGTTTCCTTCTTCGGTGCCGTGCTGAA
This sequence comes from Phengaris alcon alcon, assembly GCA_037179445.1. Taxonomy (NCBI): domain Eukaryota; kingdom Metazoa; phylum Arthropoda; class Insecta; order Lepidoptera; family Lycaenidae; genus Phengaris; species Phengaris alcon. The sequence continues at coordinate 538,684 of JAYRCH010000171.1, read as the reverse complement.
CCCGTAGCGCAGCGCCCTGTCCGCTTCTCTCATTAAGAATTCAGAGAGAAGGACGACATCGGGCTCGTTCCTGAAGCGCGACGTCTCTTCTGCGTAGTCGTACCACTTGCTCTTCTCGTATGGGCTGAGCTTCTCGAGGATGTCTCTCGTGAGCAACGGGTTAAAGAGATACCCGTGCCTCAGCTTCCTCAGGATGGTTACCATGTTCTGAATCTTCACTGCAAATTGGTTGAGTTCTGCCGCCGAACCTCCGAGCCTCGGTATCTTCTTCAGATCTTCCATCATGCGATCGACCATAACCTCGGGTCGACCGAAGCATTGTTCCAAGGTCTTCATAATTTGTTCAGGCGGCGTCGCGACGCTCAGCAGTGGTGCCACGGCTTCTCTTGCTTCTCCCCGTAGGCAGCTTCTCAGACGAGCTAAGTTCTCGATCGGCTTGAGCTTGTAGAACGCAGTGGTGTCTTCCATGGCTGCTTTGAATGGCAACCATTCAGTGGGAGCGCCCGAGAATATGGGCAACTCCGTAGTGTGGCGTGGCTGGCGTTGGTTCAGCAGTTTATCCAATGTTTCGGCAAGTTGTTCCACTCGATTAGCCCTAGACGTGGGCGGTGTGGGTGAGCGTGGGCGGCGTTGCTGCGGCCACTCTAACCTCGTCTTCTGGGCTCCCTTCGGTGGCATGTCTTCTGGCTTCGGCGTCTCTCTTTCTTCCATTGATGTCGGCTCTTGTCTAGCCTCTTCGGGTTCGGGACCCTGTTCGCTTAGCCAGGCTCGGACACGTTGCTCCACCTGTTCTGATGGCTCGTCGTCGTCGGGGCTGCTACCATCTTCTGCAGCGGCGACGTCAGCGGCGAGCTTCTTCTTTATAAGTTCTGCTTCGATCTGCAGTTCCTTCTTACGAAGAGCGGCGAGTTTCTCCTCCGCCTCGTAATGCATACGCGCGACGACACTTGCTGTCGATCGACGCGATCTAATTGAAATAGCCTTCTTTCTGGCTAGGGTTTGTACTTCCGAGGATGCAGGCGCCTTGCTGGTACCTGGTCTCGGTTTCAAAATAGTTTGAAGAAATTCCGCTCTTCCCTCGGTCGGCGGCGGCTGGCTTGTAGCGGCAGCGGACGGCGATCGTGGCGGATCCGGAAATCGACGTGGTTGCTGCTGGTTCTCCTCGGCCCCACTCTGACTTCTTGTTATAACCATCTTCAAATGTTAATCTTCAAATGTTAATCTTCAAATGTTAATCTCAAATGTTAATGTTCAATGTTAATCTTCAATGTTAATCTTCCTTTTCAAGAATCTTCGGGAGGTTTTTCCGATGAAAAATCTGCGAATCCTTGCTTCCGTTCGCAGCGGTGTATCCTTGTATCCTCGAGTCCGATCTTCTGAGTCCAATCTAATCCCTGGCGTTGATTCCCGTTGATAAATCTTGATAAGGTTTCCAATGTTCTGACTTGATAGGATTCTTCTATCTTGAATCTTCAAAAAATTTCTATGTTCAGAACAGCTGACGAAAATTTTCAAGTCCAGTCTTCAGTAAAAATTTCTATCTTGATTCTTCGGAAATTTTTCTATGTTCAGAACAGCTGACGAAAATTTTCTAAGTCCAGTCTTCAGTAAAAATTTCTATCTTGATTCTTCGGAAATTTTTCTATGTTCAGAACAGCTGACGAAATTTTTCTAAGTCCAGTCTTCAGTAAAAATTTCTATCTTGATTCTTCGGAAATTTTTCTATGTTCAGAACAGCTGTTCAAATTTTTCTAAGTGCCGTCTTCGTTATTTTCAACTTGATATGGACTTCGAATTTTTCTTCGATCTTGAAATTCGGCTCGCCAAAGGACCTCGCACTACTGTACAGGACTGTATAAATTCACAGGGGTTCAACCGCCGGCTCAGATTAGACTCGAAGATAGCAAGGTTACACCGATTTGGGCAGAGCCGGGGCGATAATAAAACACTTATTTGAGGAGAACGTTTTTTTCACTTTTTCGATTTGCTTACCTGGCTCATGGCAATGCCGTATAGAGAGCCCCGCCCGTACGCCTCTTTCGGGCCAATCTTCCATTTCATTTTTACCTCTCTATACGGCTATTTTCCATAATTTTCCCCATTTTCCATGAGCCAGGTGAAGCAAAACGCGTTGTGTGAAATACTTTATTATCATAACCAGACATATAAACCCTTATATACTAAACATCTTATTCTATAGAAAAGTTATTTACATTTTAAGGTTCAACTTATATGAAATGTTGTACATTTTTACCACTGTTTTCGTAATAATTTCTTAACCATTTATTATATAACCTTAAGCGCTATACTACACGTTATGTACTACGTTTATTTATATAAATCAAAAGAAGCTACGTTAAAATTAGGTTTAGTTAAAAATATATAATCAAAATAACTCGCACTTGATAAAACACCATTTTAACACTATTTTTCCACACTGATGCCATATAAATCTATACATATAGTCACTGAGTGTTCACATTCTAGTTTTACGTACCGTTTTAATTACACGTTTATTGTTCACATTAAAATTCACTCATGTTTTTCGTTACGAGGCCGCTGTCCTTAACAAATAGGTACTCACATTGTAGCGCAGATACAGTTATGATAAAAATATTCAGATTCAGACTAATTTTATCTGTCATTTTAAGTTCGCGGTTGTATTGAATTTTCGTTTCTCAAACAGGATCGAATTGAAATACTGTATAATTATTGTACTGTGGTAGGAGTTTATTCGTCACCCACAATGCTCTATTTGTATGAAAATGTTTTTATGTGGGGTTTATTGTAGTAATTGGTTTTTTGTCGGCATTATAACAATATTAGACACACAAAAGGAGATCATCTGTTTTGTATTTTAGAAAATTAATATATTTTTTTAATAAAATGGCGTTGCGACGTCAGTAGACATATAAAAGTATACTAGCTATACTAGCTAACAGCTCTGGTCTTGCAAAATAAACCTAAACCTATCAATGGAATCTATCATAATAGGTCTTTACCTATGAAATTGCCGTTCTGCAGTACTGGCCATTTTAAATCAAAATAATTTTTGTTTGGCTAAGAATTCTAATTTCAAATTAATTTTATTTTAAAAACATGGAATTATTTTCCCAAAAGTAGTCATTTCTTTATTGATTAGTGTTACATTTTCATCGCATTTCAATATTTTTCGTCATCATGAATACGTTAAAAATTCGAGTAATTATGGAATATGAGTACCGTCGTGGCAGCAACGCGGCACAAGCGGCACACAACATCAACGACGTTTACGGAGCTAACACTACAAACCAACGCACCACCTGTTATTGGTTTGCTCGCTTCCGTTCTGGAAATTTCGACCTGAAAAATGAACCTGAACCTTGATACGCAATCTACGGCTGAATTAGCAGCAGCTTTCGACGTTAGCGTCAAAACAATATTGGTCCATTTGCGTCAAATTGGCAAGGTAAAAAAGCTTGACAAATGGGTGCCCCACGAACTTAATGATCGCCAACGCGAAGTACGCGTCGAGACGTGCCTTGCACTGCTAAACAGACACGCAAATGAAGGAATTTTGAACCGCATTGTTACCTGCGATGAAAAATGGATTCTGTTTGATAACCGCAAGCACTCAGCAAGTTGGTTGGATCCTGGTTCAGCACCTAAACAATGCCCTAAACGAAAACTTACCCCTAGAAAAGCGATGGTCACTGTTTTGTGGTCTAGCGCCGGTGTGATTGATCACAGCTTCTTACCAAACGGGGTGAGCATTACTGCAGATGTGTACTGTGACGAACTGAACACAATGATGGAGAAGCTGGCACATCTCCAACCAGCATTGGTCAATCGCTCATCTCCGCTGCTCCTGCACGACAACGCGCGACCTCATACTGCACAGCAGACGGTCTCCAAGTTGCAAGAACTGGGGTATGAAGCTCTCCGTCATCTGACCTACTCACCATACCTTGCGCCTACACACTACTACTTTTTCCAGAATTTGGATAACTTCTTGGCGGGAAAAAAATTCAATACCCGAGAGGCAGTACAAAATGCCTTTGAAGAATTTGTTGCCTCCCGTCCAGCAGATTTCTTTAAGAAGGGCATCAATAAACTGCCACTGCGTTGGCAAAGATGCATTAATTGCATGAGTGATTACTTCGATTCATACAAATAAAAAGTACATGAAAAAAATTCGTTTAAATTTTTTCATACAAAACAGCAATTTCATAGGTAAAGACCTAATATAAATTAATACGTTAGCGAAAACTGTTTCCCACTAAATGACTTTACTTAAATAGGTAATAGAATCAGGCGATACTTTGCAAAAACTATAGCATACAATTTAATTATCATTATATAAGCATTATGTAAGCAAATAGTAGTTAATTGTGAGAGGAAGGTGTTCAGAAAACTAATATTTTTTAATCAATGCCTAGAAGTACATAAAATGAATAAAAACAAAGTAATACACACTACATAAGGTTAATAACTCACACTACCATGTGTTTGTATAATAACAGTAGGTGTTGGTTTGATACAATTGGCAATCCTTCTTACACTTTCCATAGACAACATTTACATATTTTATTGGATATATAAGAGGCAAAAGATCCCAAATGTCGGACTGTGGTGGGTTCGAATCCCGGTCAGATAAATATTTTTGTAATTTTAATTTTTTTTTAAACTTTATTACCCCGGTACTGTATAGTTAAATGGACTATTATACAAGTGGTAAAAGACTATATTAACGATATTATAGTCATATTAGAATTTAATTTAATATGTTAACATTTTACAACTTACAACTGACTACTAAAAGGACTGAATCACAGAAGATACTTAAAGCCCATGACACAAATATGAATACAATGATATCAACGTCCATGGTACCATATTACATGCTTATACTGAAATAACGTACGTGCCATTCCTAACGTATCGCTGTTCATTTTAAACGAAATAAACTTTAATATTTTTAAGGAAATTCATCCATGTATCACGCCATCGTGCATCCGATTTCCCACACTGCAATATATACCCTACCACCTTGACTGAAAGTTCAAATTTGATTTCCATAGATAAAGTGAAAATTTCGCCTAAGTATACGCCTATGAGAATAGGTGCAGAGGTGATAAGAGGGCACAAAGAGGTCGCGGGTGGGTGAGAGCGAGTGGGGAGCGGCGCGGGGGGCCAGGGGGGCAAATATGCATCTCACGAGATGAGCCGCTTCAATGTGCATGTGATGTGGAGTTACGAATAGTGAAAATATCGATGTGGTTTTTAGTGACCATTGCTAGGAATCTCGTGTCTCATGCAAAGGTGGACTTTGTCAATTAGCCTGCATATTATTATGTACATATAGTATACTGTTATTAATAAGGTTGTGATTTTTTTTAATTCACCATATCACCATTAAAATATCTAAATAAATTATATAAGCCTTCAATCGTTCAAGTAAGATTATTATAGGCTTTCAGGTTTTCACATTACAGAAAAACTTTAGGTAGCATTTAAAGTTTAGGTAAATTTTTTTTTCATAAATCCTTGTCGAAATCTGTAAGTAAATCTATAAGTATATTATATTATTAATGTAATTAATATAAAAAAATCAAGGGACCGCTGTGAATTCGAATTTCATTCAAGTACAGGGAAATTCATTTAAATAATATGAAGCCACTTATTTCTTAAATATCCTACTACTATCATAAATGTGATAGTTTGTGACGATGGATGGATATTGGACGTATGTTACTCTTTCACGCAATTCGAATAAATGGATTGCGATGAAATTTGGCATGGTAGTATTAATTTAAGCTCTGCATTAACACATTTACTTCTTATCCCAAAAATGCACCGCGTTCCCAAAGGAATACTGTATTTACGCCGGCGGAGCATTGGGCAAAAAATAGTTATTAAATAAACAGCCGCCTCCACCCACATTCCATTATGACTTGTGGGCGCTCCCGATGTTTTGTCGCGCGGGATCAGCGCTGCATTTCCCGCGATTGTCATGCCTCATCTCCCTCCGCGTGTCTAACTGAACCCGTTGAAGGTATACGTGTTTTATGGGGCAAATGAGCCGATGGATCACCTGACGATAAGCGATAACTGTGACATGTGCATTGTGCAACACTAGAGGACTGAACTAAGCCTACATAATATCTTAATAATACTATTTTTGTCATATAGTTTCTAAGATAACATTTTTATTTCTTAAATACAATTAAAAGACTATCAGGTATCTTGTAATTTGATTATTTTTCAAAATTGATAACAAATTAAAATGTCTTTTCTATAACATTTTTGTAACGTTTCCTGTTAGTAGAGTATCAAATAGTGTGGTAAAGAGGAAACTATAAATTACTAAGTCCCGGACAACCCAAACCGGGCCTTACGAGGTGACACCTTACTTCTCATATTCCTGAACTCGCTGTGGCGTTTACATTCTACGACACGACATGGTAACGATATAAAGTTCAAAATTTCCTTAATTTTGCTTTCTCCCAGCAGAAGGTTGTTCAACATCAATGACGGATATTCTGGGCATATATAACTGTTAAGGACAGCGGCCTCGTAACGTGAAACATGAGTGAATTTAAATGTGAACGATAAACGCGTAATTTAAAACAGTACATAAAACTACTCGTATAATAGTGAATACTCAGTGACTATATGTATAGATTTATATGGCATCAGTGTGTAAAAGTCGTGTTAAATGGTGTTTTATCAAGTGCAGGTTATTTTGCTTATATATTTTTAACTAAAGCAAATTTTAACGTAGCTTCTTTTGATTTATATGAATAAACATAATACCTAACGTGTAGCGTAACGATTAAGATTATATAATAAAGGGTTAAGTAGTTATTAAGAAAATAATGGTAAAAATGTAGAACATTTCTTATATGGTAAGCTTTAAGTTGTAAATATCTTTTTTTATAGAATAAGATCCCTAGTATATAAGGGTTTATGTATATGGTCATGACAATAAAGAATTTCACACAACGCGTTCTGCTTCACCTGGCTCATGAAAAATGGGGAAAATTATGGAAAATAGCCGTATAGAGAGGTAAAAGTGAGATGGCAAATCGGCCCGAAAGAGGCGTACGGGCGGGGCTCTCTATACGGCATTGCCATGAGCCAGGTAAGCAAAGCAAAAAAAGTGAAAATCGTTCTCCTCAAATAGTGTTTTACTATCGCCCCGGCTCTGCTCAAATCGGTGTAACCTTGTTATCTTCGAGTCTAATCTGAGCTGGCGGTGGAAACCCTGTGGAATAATAAAGTCCCCTACAGCTGTAGTGCGTGGTCCTTTGGCGAGCCGAATTTCAAGATCGAAGAAATATTCGAAGTCCATATCAGATTGAAAATAACGAAGACGGCACTTAGAAAATTTTCGTCAGTTGTTCTGAACATAGAAAAAATTTTTGAAGATTCAAGATAGAAGAATTTTATCAAGTCAGAACATTGGAAACTTTATCATGATTTATCAACGGGAATCAACGCCAGGGATAAGATTGGACTCAGAAGATCGGACTCGAAGATACAAGGATACACAGCTGCGAACGGAAGCAAGGATTCGCAGATTTTACATAGGAAAAACCCCCGAAGATTCTTGAAAGGGAATTTGAACATTGAAGATTAACATTGAAGATTAACATTGAAGATTAACATTGAAGATTAACATTGAAGATTAACATTGAAGATTAACATTTGAAGATTAACTTTACATTTGAAGATGGTTATGACAAGAAGTCAGAGTGGGGCCGAGGAGAACCAGCAACCACGTAGATTTCCGGATCCGCCACGATCGCCGTCCGCTGCCGCTACGAGCCAGCCGCCGCCGACTGAGGGAAGAGCGGATCTGCTTCAAACTATTTTGAAACCGAGACCAGGTACCAGCAAGGCGCCTGCAGCCTCGGAAGTACAACCCCTAGCCAGAAAGAAGGCTATTTCAATTAGATCGCGTCGATCGACAGCAAGTGTCGTCGCGCGTATGCATTACGAGGTGGAGGAGAAACTCGCCGCTCTTCGTAAGAAGGAACTGCAGATCGAAGCAGAACTTATAAATAAGAAGCTCGTCGCTGACGTCGCCGCTGCAGAAGATGGTAGCAGCCCCGACGACGACGAGCCATCAGAACAGGTGGAGCAACGTGTCCGTGCCTGGCTAAGCGAACAGGGTCCCGAACCCGAAGAGGCTAGACGAGAGCCGACATCAATGGAAGAAAGAGAGACGCCGAAGCCAGAAGACATGCCACCGAAGGGAGCCCAGAAAATGAGGTTCGAGTGGCCGCAGCAACGGCGCCCACGCTCACCCACACCGCCCACGTCTAGGGCTAATGGGGTGGAACATCTTGCCGAAACATCGGATAAACTGCTGAACCAACGCCAGTCGCGCCACACTACGGAGTTGCCCATATTCTCGGGCGCTCCCACCGAATGGTTACCGTTCAAACCAGCCATGGAAGACACCACTGCGTTCTACAAGCTCAAGCCGATCGAGAACTTAGCTCGTCTGAGAAGCTGCCTACGGGGAGAAGCAAGAGAAGCCGTGGCACCACTGCTGAGCGTCGCGACGCCGCCCGAACAAATTATGAAGACCTTGGAACAATGCTTCGGTCGACCCGAGGTTATGGTCGATCGCATGATGGAAGACCTGAAGAAGATACCGAGGCTCGGAGATTCGGCGGCAGAACTCAACAAATTTGCAGTGAAGATTCAGAACATGGTAGTCATCCTGAGGAAACTGAGGCACGGGTACCTCTGTAACCCGTTGCTCACGAGAAACATCCTGGAGAAGCTCAGCCCATACGAGAAGAGCAAGTGGTACGACTACGCAGAAGAGACGTCGCGCTTCAGGAACAAGCCCGATGTCGTCCTTCTCTCTGAATTCTTAATGAGAGAAGCGGACAGGGCGCTGCGCTACGGGTTTAGCACGGCACCGAAGAAGGAAACACCGCGTCCACCTCCTAACAAGAACAAAGCCCGAACAAGAAGCAGTCCAAGCCCAGTCTTTGCGATAGCAGACGAGGGCAGAGATTCGCCGAGTCACAGCCAGCCAAAGAGAATACGCGAAGAGTCAACGAAGTGCCCGATATGTGCCGAAAATCGCGCTCTATTTCGTTGCGCTGCTTTCAAGAAACTGAGCATGCAAAAGAGATGGGACACAGTCAAAAAGGAAGGGCTGTGTTTCCGGTACATACGAAGCAGGCACTGAAGATACAACTGCAGAGCGAAGCCGCGCGGCGTGAAGGGCTGCAACTTGCCTCATTATGCGCTGCTGCACGAAAACAGGCCCGGCGGCTCCCCAAAGACAGAGGACACCGTGATTACCGCATCGGTCACCTCCGACCGCGCGGTGAAACTTAAGATGAGAAGAATTCAAGTTGTCGGTCCACGGGGCGAAGCGGATATCTTCGCACTGTTCGACGAGGGCTCGATAGTGACTCTACTGGATGAAGACGTCGCGAAGGCTATCGGCGCAGACGGCCCATCGAAGGTGCTGAGAATGCATGGGATCAATGCCGAGAGAAGGGAAGAAAAATGCCGACTCGTACAACTTGGCGTACGGGGTCACGACGGTACCAGATATGACGTCACTGCGAGAACCGTGGACGGATTGAACTTACTTACTCAGTCCGTCCCGGAATCACTGTTTCGACTTGCTCACCTGCGTGATCTCAAGAACGAAGAGATATGCTATGAAGACAAGAAACCCCAACTTCTCATCGGCACGGACAACTGGCAGCTCATTGTATCCAGGGAGCTGAGGATCGGCAAGAGAAACCAGCCTGCAGCCTCGAAGATGAAGCTCGGCTGGGTAATTCATGGAAGCATCCCCAGACGCCTCATGAAGCAGGAAGAACACGAGAACATCCTGCACGTGTCTACGATCGAGACCCGAGGCGAACGACTGGAGGAAATGGTGAAGAAACACTTCGAAATAGACGCACTGAGAATAGCATCCAAGGCTAAGCCGAGCAACGAGGAGCAGCGAGCCATCGACCTCTTTGCCAGAACGGCCAAACGAACGGAAGACGGTCGATTCGAAGTGGGACTTCTGTGGCGCACGAACGGCGTCAAGCTACCTCTTAGCTACAACAATGCGCTAAAGAGGCTCAAGAACTTGGCACTCAAGCTCAAGAAGAACCGCCTGGACGAGGCGCAGTATCATGGGCAGATGAAGAATCTCATAAGCAAGGGATATGCGGAAAAATGCGACGGGACAGAGGCCGGAAGTGACATCACATGGTACCTGCCGCACTTCCCGGTTAAAAACCTAAACAAGCCGGGCAAGTTGCGACTGGTTTTCCACGCAGCAGCGAGAACAAACGGCGTGAGCCTCAACGATCACTTGTTAGAAGGGCCTGACCTTCTGACCTCACTGCCGAAGATACTGTTCCGGTTCAGAGAGAAAGCCGTCGCTGTGAAGGCCGATATAGAGGAGATGTTTCTTCGTGTCAAGGTCAGAAAAGAAGACCAACCGGCCCAGCTGTTTCTGTGGAGAGAAGACGAAGGCGAACCGCCGTCCGCATGCAAGATGGTGGTAATGATCTTCGGAACATCGTGTTCACCGTTCCTAGCACACTCAGCCCGGAATCGGAACGCGGAAGAACTCGCCGAATCGCATCCCGAAGCCCATCGCGCTATCACCGAAGCCCATTACATGGATGACTACGTAGACAGCTATCCAGACCACCAGAAGGCCATGCAGATCGTGGAACAAGTGGACCAAATACATAGGAAAGGTGGCTTCCACTTAAGAGGCTGGACGAGCAACGACCGGAGGGTGCTATAGGAACTGCCTGAAGACCGCCTGGCCGAGAACACTACACAGCGTGTCACCAAAGACGAGCAGAAGACCTTGGCATGCTGTGGGACTCCCGAGGCGACAAACTAAAATTCAACACGTCGCTATCCAGAGTCCACATAGAGGTTCGCGAGCTACAGCGCGCACCGACGAAGAGAGAGGCCCATAGTACGGTGATGAGCATCTACGACCCGCTGGGACTGCTGAGCTGCTACACGATCACCGCCAAAGTCATTCTACAAGGCTTGTGGCGTCAGAAGCTAGACTGGGACGAGTCGCTGCCCGCTGAGTCAGCCCAAGACTTCGCTCGTTGGCTGAGCGACATGGAGTATATCAGTCAGCTCGAGCTACCCCGGAGTTACAACGGGGGGAGTCCGACGAGAGGCCGGCAGCTGCACGTATTTTGCGACACGAGTAAGGACGCATAAGCCGCAGCCGTCTATTGGAGGTTGGAACAAGAAAATGGAGAAGTACGAGTCGTGTTAGCCGCCGCCAAGGCCAAGGTGGCGCCGCTGAAGGCACAAACAATACCAAGGATGGAGCTACAGGTCGGAGCGAGGCTGGGAAACGCCGTCACAGCAGAACACAGGTGGAGAACGGACACGGTTTTCTACTGGATCTACACACAAGTAGTTCTGTGTTGGATACAGCCGCAAATACACACCGTACGTCGCACATCGGCTAGGGGAGATCGCCGAGCTGAAGTCTGTTCACCAGTGGAGATGGCTGAGCACGAAGAGCTACGTCGCCGACTTAGCCACCAGAACGGGCTATGTTCCGAAGAGCGACAAGGATCCTTGGTTTCAGGGGCCGGACTTCCTGCGCAGGCCTATGAACGAGTGGCCCGCGGAGAGTCCCGCTAGAATTGAAAATCAAGAAGAATACGTCGCCTTCCACACCACGGAGGCGAGCGAGCTGAGCTGTCTACCAGATGTGACGCGCTTTTCAAACTACGAGTGCCTCATAAGATGCACGGCGATGGTCTTGCTGTTCGTCGAGAAGTACCGAGATCGTCGGGCCCACCTCGACGTACGACACGTGGAGAGGGCCGAGAGGTTGTGGTATCAAAAATAATCGAGAAAATGGAAAGTGGCAAGATGGTGCCTAGATGGAGCTCCTTGTACCGGCTCAACCCTTGTGTACAAGGACGGGCTGCTCATACTAGACGGAAGGATCAAAGCAGCTCAGGTGCCGGCCGAAATGAAAAACCCTATCATCCTGGATAGAAGACATCACTTCACAAGGTTACTGGTGGCAAGGGAGCACGCCAGAGCGGGACACGGGAGCCGCGAAAGAGTCGTAAACGACCTCAGGCAGAAATTCTGGATATTGAAGCTGCAGCCGACGGTGCGTACTATCATGAACCAATGTGCGTTCTGTCGGTTACGACGGCACACCCGAGGACCCCGCCAACTGGAGACCTGCCAGCCGAGCGCCTGGGGGCGTTCCAGAGACCATTTTCATACTGTGGTCTCGACTGTTTCGGCCCGATGACGGTCACAATCGACCTACGTCACGAGAAGAGGTGGGGAGCTCTCTTCACATGTCTGACGACGCGGGCGGTCCACCTGGAGCTGGTGGCTTCGCTGTGACGGACTCTGCACTGATGGCAATGAGAAGAATGGCTGCGCGGCGAGGATGGCCGTCAGTCATGTACAGCGACAATGGGACGAATTTTAGAGGCGCGGACGTCGAGCTGCGGCAGGCGTACGCCGAGTGGGCGCCGGCTATGGCTCAGCCGGGCCTCACTCATCGGATGCAGTGGAAGTTTACACCGCCCGGGGTGCCGAGTCAAGGAGGTGCCTGGGAAAGGATGGTGAGGTCAGTGAAAACCGCCCTGTTAGCCACGCTCAACGAGAAGTCGCCCAAGGAAGAGGTACTCCAGACACTGATGGCCGAGGCGGAGTACTCAGTGAACGCTTGCCCGCTCGTTCACGTATCAGTGGACCCCAACGATCCCGAGGCGATTACACCGAATCATTTCCTCCTCGGGTCGTCCACCGGACTGCCGTACGTCGGACCATGTGTGCCGGCGGACAGGAAAACATGGAAAGTCGCGCAAGCCCTTGCCGACGAGTTCTGGAGGCGCTGGGTCAAGAAATACCTTCCCACGCTCACACCACGCTACGGGGCCCCGCAGAGTAACCGAGCCCTTGTACCGGGGGACCTGGTTGTCGTGGTCGACCCGACGCTTCCGCGTAATACGTGGCCGCGGGGGGTCGTGCACCGAGTCTACCCCGGCCAGGACGGACAAGTGCGCTGCGCGGACGTTCGCACGCGCAGTGGCGTGTTCCGGAGGCTGACGTCGAAGCTGGCGGTGCTTGAGGAGGCGCCGCAGTCGCAGTTGCGACCGCTGGCGGAGCAGACGGAGCCGGGAGCGGAGCGGACAACGCCGGAGACGGCGCCGGGCGCGGAACAAGCATTGGAGCAGCCTATAGCGAGCACGGACAGCCGCCGGAGCGGCCCGCAGCGAGTCCAAACGGCTCGCAGTCACCGGAGCAGTCCACGGCGGGATCGGCGAGCCCGCAGTCACCTGAGGAGGCTGCGTAGACCCTGGCTACTGCACCGGGGGGAGGATGTTAGGGATAGCGGCCTCGTAATGTAAAACATGAGTGAATTTAAATGTGAACAATAAACTCGTAATTTAAAACAGTACATAAAACTATAATAGTGAATACTCAGTGACTATATGTATAGATTTATATGGCATCAGTGTGTAAAAGTCGTGTTAAATGGTGTTTTATCAAGTGCAGGTTATTTTGCTTATATATTCTCAACTAAAGCGAATTTTAACGTAGCTTCTTTTGATTTATATGAATAAACATAATACCTAACGTGTAGCGTGACGATTAAGTCTATATAATAAAGGGTTAAGTAGTTATTAAGAAAATAATGGTAAAAATGTAGAACATTTCTTATATGGTAAGCTTTAAGTTGTAAATATCTTTTTTATAGAATAAGATCCCTAGTATATAAGGGTTTATGTATATGGTCATGACAATAAAGAATTTCACACAACGCGTTTTGCTTCACCTGGCTCATTAAAAATAGGGAAAATTATGGAAAATAGCCGTATAGAGAGGTAAAAGTAAGATGGCAAATCGGCCCGAAAGATGCGTACGGGCGGGGCTCTCTATACGGCATTGCCATGAGCCAGGTAAGCAAAGCAAAAAAAGTGAAAATTGTTCTCAAATAATGTTTTATTATCGCCCCGGCTCTGCCCAAATCGGTGTAACCTTGCTATCTTCGAGTCTAATCTGAGCCGGCGGTTGAAACCCTGTGGAACAGTCCCCTACAATAACATCAATACAATCAGCTGTGTGAGGTTAATGACCTTAACAGCTGTTAAGGTCTGAGCGTAATATAATTTTATTTAGTAGAAAAAAAAACTTTCTTTAATTTGATAATAATAGATTTTCAAAGCCAACAGCCCACTACTCCTCTGGTGTTGTGTGTGCCCTTGAGCGGCTATAATGACTTTGCATTAGGTGACCCATTCGTTTATTTGCCCATACATCACAATATCAGATTTTATGTAACTAAGACGAAGAATACTAATACTATTGTGCACAAAGCTAGATAAAGGAAATCAAAAATGTTTATTTTAAGCTACTAACGTGATTTGTATAAACTTAGTTCATTAATTATATTTGTACCTTATCTAAATAAAAATAAATAGTTTTTTTTCAGCAGCAATGTCTTGACATAAGCTACAGCTTAGGTTAGGTTAAGCAGTAGCTTATATCTTGACATAAGCTACTGCTTAGGTCAAGACATTGCTATTTTAAGCAATTACGGATATTTTGGGTATATGGTCTACTGACCATATACCCAAAATATCCGTAATTGATTTTGAACGATATTATGTTCCCCAAGCGTGCACTGGCGCGGGCAGTCAGGCGGCGGCGGCCACCAAAATGTTATGCATTTCGGTGGCCGTCGCGGCCTGACCGCCAGTGCGCGCTTGGACATAGAGTTATAAAACATGAAGAATATTATATGAAGCTATATGACTGCTGCATGGATAGCAGAATTACTGTTATTGCTTCTAAAAACACAAGTTAAGCAGTTTCATATATTTTAACCCATCACGCCACGTCACCTTCACTACGAGATAGACTATCAGTATGTTATATTTATGCGTGTTACTTTTAAGGTATTTATAATATTATGGGAAATTGCAGCCCGAAATAAAGATTTACAATTATTATTTTCCATAAAAGTATGTAGAATATAATATAGAGTTTACATTCCCACATCTACCTCAGTTATTTTACTTTTAAATCATCTATGATATTCCCAAAAAAATCGTACGACAATCTATCGTGTCATATCGTCTTAGCAGTCTCGACTCTCAGCGCCTTATTCCGCTCACCTCCTCTTCATACAATACGTTCATTACGCGCGTGTGTCCGCGCCGCTAATTTCCCGCGCGGCCCATAAATTACCCCTCCTTACCGGCCCCGTTACCCCCCGGTACCCACCGTTACCGCGCGGATCATACCGTGTTGACATTTAAAGCGCCGTTTTTACAGATTAATGTTACACCTCGCGCGTTAAATTATGGCTTTCTGTTTTACGTAATTTTTTGCCCCGCTTCTGTTCTGAATACGATATACAAAGGCGAATATAAATTAATTTTACTCATTTATTTACTCATTTATGTTTTTCACCACTAACTTAAACATCGGTTGGTCACGTGCGGTCTTTCAAAGTCTTACGAAACCGTTTAAAAAAAACTATATTGGAATTAATTGTAGCAACTCCGTTCTTATGGTAACTTTATGAATTTTATTGTATTTTTAGATAAACGCAACTAAGCTAGGCTCGTATGCAAGTTCTGTGTGCTACGGATATGCTTACTTTGGGGTCCTTAAAGGCCAAAGTGACCAACTGCGTTCGAAAATAAGCGCGACCAACCGAGAGTAAAAGGATGTTAGACCATGCACAATGCATGGATATCTTCGCAAAGAAAATAAGGACGCAACATGTTACCCTTTTTAGAATTTCTGCCATCCTAGAACGATGATGATCGTTATGTTTTAAAACATTTGATAGATGAACAACAAAGGCTAATTGCTGTTTTTAACCCAGACGAGGACGAAACTATATTTCTTTATAAAAACTTTAACCTGACTACGTAAGTTATACCTTTACCCTATGTTACTAGGGCTATTATTACAAACCCTTAAATTTATTAAAATCGGATTAGTACTTTAGGTGCAACGACGGAACAAACATGCATACATACATCCATACATAGACTGCTAAAATCATTACCCTTCCTATTGACTTCGCCGTAGTCGGGTAAAAAGTTAGAATAGTTTGTGCTTCCATTTATCAGCTGTTTGTGGCATCGTAGCTCCTAAGCGAATGAATAAATTTTGATTGAAAAATTTTTCTTTGATTGAAAGCCTATGTTATTATGATGGTTCTGAGACAATAATTAATCACCATCAACTCGCTTTACTCCCGACAACAGGAAGTCGAAGGATACTGTTATTTGTTAGTTCTGTTTTATTTAAATAGCTAATAGATACCTCCTCATTATTGCTGTACTACCAATATAATGTATTAACCTCATCAGCACCGCCTGAGTGTGGTCTGTACTCTGTAGTCTGTACTGTAGCGGAGGCACAGAGCTCCATATGAATGGCGCTCCTGTTCAAGCTGAGTGTACAATAAATATGTACCGTGGGTTAGTTAGGGTGAGATACCACGTGGAGCTATAATGTTGTTACTAGCTTTAAAGCAGCTAGCTTGTAGCAAATGAAACTACTTTTACAGATTTTATAGCGGTTTAATAATAGTAAACATGTTGGTAGCTTATAAGAATATTAGTAATTGATAGAAAATACATAATATAAAAACTTCATTACTTTTAGGGGAAAGAATTACAATGTAATATTATTATAGTCCTTGGCCACCGAAAAATATCTCTAAACCAGGGATTTCAATAGGGACGCTCAAACTTTACTGCGCATAGCAGTTATCTTGATATCTTGAATATATATAATTAATATAATTTAATATATTGAAGAAAAAAAACAAAAATATATATAAATCTTCGCTCAGCAGGACGACGTTACGCTAAAGATGTTCCCGCATATTTATCTCTGTCCGATCATCCCTCACAACACAGTTGGTAACCGTCACAAGTGCGCACTGCATTACAGTCCCTACTACCTACAAAACAAGACTCAATTCACAAGAGCACGTGGTAAGATGTGATAAATTAGCAAGAAAAATAATTAAGGTGCAAGCGAAATGAATAAAAATATGAATAGAGCTATCTTGAGAAGTGGTCCTGAATTGTTTATTAACTACTTGGATATAGTAGGATACTTCATGTGCCATTTACAAAGTCCGGTTACTTTAGTGGTTCTTTCATTGTGAAGGCTGCGCTCATGTTTAATTTCAACGTGCCCAGTAGATACTTTCGTAATTACGTTCCATTTCATGTCCCACCGTATAAGACATTCTATCGCCGTAATTCATTTGTCTGTACATCTAGTGCCCATTTCAATCGATTCTATACAGATTATCGTGTCGAAGATGTTTTTTTCAATAAAAGCATCTAAGATTTGTCGACTTTTATCCGATGCGTATTTTATCCATGTGAAATTATAATTCACATTCAATACCAATCTGTGATGCTAAAGCAGGCTGTGCGTTTGTGAGTTTTTCGGTGCATACGAGAGCAATATAATATTATACTCGACCTTTTCTGGTGACACCCGGTATTTCTTTTTAATTTAATTTTAATCGCAACTCTCGTAGCATGATGTGGTTCTTTAAATTAAGTTCAAATTTATAATATATTATTATTTATTTTTATAGTTTCTGTTACAACACCTCATGGTTAAAACTTGAGTCACAACTGTATACTTAATCTCTTACCTATCAGTGAAAACTTTTAATTGGCTTTATGGTGTCTATAAATGCATTATTATTGTAATTATCTGTAAGCTGTAAGTTTTCCGAATACAATAAAATAAAAAAAATTAAATAAATGTGGAATCACCTACCACGTGACATTCGAGAGTCAAAGTCACTTGCTATCTTCAAATCCAAACTGCATCTTCTTCATCTTCATCTTCATTTTCTGAACAATGTCACTCGCTAATCTAACTATAAGTACCTATTTATTATTTGAACAATTGTATATTATTTTGAAAGTTATTCTTGACTTTTCGTATTACCCTCCTTATTTAATTATTTTACTTCTCCTGTGCTGCAGGGTTGCCTGGAAGAGATCGATTATAGCGATAAGGCCGCCCTTGCCCACATTTAGATTATAAGTTTAGTTTTAGTCTACTGATTGTATTCTTTAATGTGAGCAATAAAGAGTTTATCTATCTATCTACTTGATTCTGGTGAAACGTTTAGGAAACTCTACTCAATCTCCCAGAACTGTCTAATGAAAACATTTAATAACCTAACCAATATCATGTCAACACATATCTAAGGATGGTTCCGTAACTATCAAAGCGCAAAAGGTTTACTTTTTATTATATCAAAAGTTATTGTCTAATTTCGCTCTAAATAAATTTTCTATAGAGTTTCTAGCATGGTCTATCAGCACGGAAATGGAAAAATTCATATCTCCTACAGTTTAGAAATGCCAGGGCAACCTATATACCACTTTGTAGATTGATTACTCGAAAATGGTTGACTTTGTAAAAAAGCCATGCACGAAACTTTGCCTTTATTTAAAAATAGCTATTTACACCGACAGAGCGAAACTATAAGGTTTGTTCATGTTCCTAAGATTAATTAGAGTGGGTGGATGTTTATGTAGACGAACTAAATTGTTTCAACAAGAATGCGTTATGCGGCAAGTATACGCGCCCACGGGTATGGGATACAAGCGACGTGCCTTAGCGAGTTCCTTCAATCTTCGGCTTCCTTCACACCTATACCGCTCATACTTGCGTGACACTGTGTTCAATATAAAATATTTTAACACCTATAACAGCTAATATTATTACTGCAAATATATGTTACTCTTTTACGAAAAAACAGTACAGATTTGAGTTATTTGTGACAAGCCTAACTTATATTCTGCACTCATAATCTATTTTTATCCTGCAAAATATGCAGTCCCAGCGGTATAAACAGTTTGCCTTGTACGAATTAAATTACGCGCAAACTTAGGTTTATTTTACTAGTAATATAGTACGTGGCACTTGGAACAATACTCCATTATCCCGCACAATAACTTGTTATAAAATATATTTTATCTGCGATCAAATTAACCATTGTTCGGTAAATTATTTACTGTGGCTGCGGCTGGCCCATTTCCAAAGTAAGGATAGATCTATAGGAAAATTCCACATCAGCTTCATTCAAGTAAACTACGATTTTACTCAACCCTTCTTCATGTAAGTAAACTGATATTACATTGTGTTAATGTTGTTTTCAATAAAGGAAATAATAAATGAATAAATTATTTAGTGGACATAAAATAGATTGCAATTAAATCAAGCCCGCCGATCTGCATATCAGTTTGTCAGCGATTATGATCTGACACTAGGTTTACCAACAGCAAGTCCGACGTGAAATTGATCGCAAAATTGAAAGGCAATGGTGCACCTTCAATCTTAGTCCTGCCCAAAATTTACTTTGACATATACTGTGCGCAGAGTTCTTGAGTTTCAAGGACTACAAATGATAAGTCGCTTTTGCCCAATGCAGCACTAACGTTGAGATATTTTAAGGCTTCAGACATGGCCTGTCCTTACGCCAGTAATATATAAGTCAACGGGCTTGCCGTAATGCCGTGTTATTAACGATACGGTTCTTCAATAGCTATCTCGCAGCCCGAGCGTTAATAACAATGTAGCCGCTATATACGAATGGCTAGTGTTTAAATACTTTGTTGTTAATTCTTTTTACCACTGGAAACTAAATTTTTCATAGATGAATGGTATAGTCTTGGATCTTTCTGCAATTTGAGAAGTATTAGGCTGGAGGTCACTTACTACGGCAGACTTTACTGGCCGTCAAAGACGGTTAATTCTAGTTAATAGCTAAGTTGTTCTTAAGAATGAAGTTATGTGAATGCTACTTATAACTGTGAATGTAAATTCGATGTTTTTTTCATCGATACACATTCTTCATCCAAGTGTCCATCGCTAATTACGACGACGAAGTTCTAAAACAAAAGTGTGTGGGATTTGACATAAGCATCAATAAGTGACATAGCGATACATAGGCCACAAGCGATGCTGACATGTATCTAATTTTTTAAAATTTTGTTTTAGAACTTTGTCTTCGCAATTAGCGATGGTAATTCGGCAAAAGGCTCGGATACACAGACATTGTCTTGTAAAAGACGAGGAGCGACGTTCATATAAGTATTCACAGTACAGTGCTTGAAGAAGCTTTTTCTAAGTTCGATATATTTCTTCCGGATATCTGTGTGGTCGCTATATTTATCAGTCGTTTTAGTTAAGTTTGTAGTGTTAGTAGTACGGTTATAGGAGAAGATGACGTATTGTTGCTTTCCCCACAATTATTGGCCCCAAAGATTTTAAGTGCATACTCTGTGCTTGTCAATTTTCATTTATACACAAATGAATAATAAAAAACATAATTAAGTATCAAAGAGTATGAAAATATAAACAAAACGATTACGCAACCCGTATTTTATATGATAAGGGGGTAACCGATGATTGGGGTAGGGGGCCAACAATTGGCTGTTTTCCCTTATTTTGTTTTAAAGATCGGGAAGGCACTTGTGTTGCGTTCCCGCGATAGCAGTAAATGCTTATCATCAGATCCGTCTGCTTGTTTCGCGGCCTGTACTATGACTTTTTGGCTTAGTAGGTAATTGATTTCATCAAAAATCTAGTATGCCTATTTATTGCTAACCTGGCAATATTGCCATAGTTGCTTAAATACTAAGTAACCCTAAATTAATTACAGTTCCTAGATACAACTCAAACTTCGTTTCGTGATAACGTGACACTGTACTCGGTGTTCGGTTTACACTGTAAACACAGCTGTTTACATTTAATACATCAACATTCAGTGTAATTTACATCAAACCGTGAGAGGTTACACAAATAATTTCATTGTGTAAATGTTTTCCCCGAGCAAATTCTTGGGGAAGCGCTACTTATCACACCTGTTAGGCGCCAGTATTTTTTACAAGCTTTTGTTTGACTTGCGTGTGTTTATAAGGTAGTTTGCATGATATTAATCTAAATTTTGATGACTATGACCTAAAACTTTTATTTGAGCCTCAAACTCCAGTGGACTGATGAAGTTGGCGAATTCTAAACAAATATTTTGATATATCTATACTCCTATCAGAAGGAAAACAAGTGCGCGTAATGCTACTAATGTAAATGTCACGTCTTATTTATAGCGCAATAAATTAATACAATGATACATTATATTTATGTACAAAAATCAAATTTCATCTTTTTGTATTACGTTAAGGTAAAATTGGATTTGAACAGAATATAACGTTATTTTTGTTGCAAATTTAATACCTAGCATAAAGTATACCAACTAACTTTCATAAATAAGATTACCTACGGATCAATGCGAGAAATTTTGAAATCGGTTAATACAAATTGATTTATATTATATCTAGCAATATCCCACGAAAAATACCCACAACCTGCAAGCAAATGTGTGAGTGCACGCATAAGCATGCGTAGAGCACCTCCCTCCTCCCACACTGCTTATGCGTACACTCAGAAACAAGATCGTGCAAACACCACCACCACACAAGCAACAATGTCAGCGAGATCGTGCAAGATTTGCACGATCTTGTTTCTGAGTGTACGCATAAGCAGTGTGGGAGAAGGGAGGTGCTTTACGCATGCTTATGCGTGCACTCACACATTTGCTTGCAGATTGTGGGTATTTTTTCGCGGGATATTGCTAGACATAATATTAATTAAATTGTATGCTAAGGATTTCCAAAAAATGACGCCTGATTCTATTAACTAAATCGGTTAACGTAACGCAAGACAATATAATATTATATTCTATGGACGCTTCCACACCACGTCAATCTAGTCTAGTCCAAATGTTCTCGAAGAACTTGTGCTACGGGTACCAGACAACCGAAATATATTTAATAATTTTATATTTAAGATTGTACTTACATCATACACATTATTTTATACACATTCAAGTCCAAGAACATAGATAACATTTTTATTCTTTTAGTGGGATTCGAAGCCGCTATCTCCGGCTCGAGCACCGACACTTTTAGCCTGAGCCATGACATAGGTTGACATGTTATTTATTGTCAATATTGAAATGTATCAAAAAATATATTTGTTTGGTCCCACTTTATAAAAGTTGACACGGCAAAGTCAACAGGGACGGAGCACACCTGCGGTGCACGGTTTCAATATTTAATACACCCGTGACCCACCGGTGTCCAGTGTGACCCATCGGGACACGTGAGTCGCACGGACCGTCTACGTCATCTATTTTATATTAAATCCCACTTTCGGATTAAGTTTTGAGAAAATTTAAAAAATATATATATATTTATATAGCACATGTTATCTAATTATGTAAAAGAAATATGCGCTGTTGTCTGTTCGGTCGGCTAGACACGTGTCATAATATCACGATTAAGCTGATAACTCGTACACAACTTCATTTTGGCGTCCTTAATGTTAAGAACGCCAAAATGAAGTTGTGTTGTGAGAATCTTGCCTTTATTTAAAAAGCCTATTCAACGATACCCCATACCCCAGGGTAGAATGAAAAAATATTTTTGATCCCCACTTCACATATATAGAGAGCCAGCAATGAAATATAAAATTACTATTATTTAGTGTATACATAACACAACCTATAACTATACAAGTACCAAATTTCATCAACTTATATTCATAATTACAGAGGCAGGACGAGTGGACAGACAGACAGACAGACGGACGGACGAACAGAGCTAAACTATAAGAGTTCCTTGAGTACGACGGAACCCCAAAAAGGAAGGTTGTCAAATCAAAAAATGTAAAATTTTGGATATTTCGGTAGAAAAATAGGTAGAATTTCCATGTATACTCTGAATTCGTGGAAAAATTGTATCATTTCGGTAGATCAGACCCCAGGGTATGTACCTACCAGGGTATATATCTCAGGGTATGTACCCTCCTTCATAAAATCTCGTGTCTGCGTTTTTCGTGATTATCTGGATTTCTGTAGCTCCAATAATCTTAATATTATTATACTAAGTTATACGAATAATATTATCTTAGACATTTTTTCATACGGTCAACATAGACGTATATATTATAGACGAGACATGTCGAGTGAGAGATGCCCCACTTTTGGGGTTGTTTGGGGCCATTTTGACATTTTAGGTATGGAGACATCAAGATGGTGTAATTTATCTTGTATGACGATTTGTTCTGTCAAACGTACGTCATAGTACTCATAGCCAATCAAGAGATAGAGGGCGAAGAGCGCGCGGCACATATCTACACTTTGAAGGCCGATTACTCAAAAATGGTTCACTTTATAAAAATGTCATATTATATTCGCCTTAATTTAATTTACGCCTTTGCCGTTTTAGGAAATTATTTCAGAACTAAGGATGGGCTGTGATGTGACATTTGACAGAACAAAATATCTTCATAGAAGAAAATGTTACGCCATCTTGATATGTCTATGGTTTTAGGGCTTAACCTCTCAAGCCATATATTGGTGACGTAAAATGTCAGCATCTATTTTGAAGTAATTGATTTACTATCAGCTGTCAACGTGACAGTGACGAGCGCTGGCTCGTCCTAATCCTCGGATAAAATCTTGCGTGGCTTCGGCTTTTATTAAATCAACAGTATGAAAACCACAAAATTAACTCGTACACAGAAGACATATTTACTAATGTTATAAAGAGAAAAGTTTGTTTGTTTGCAGTGAATAAGCTCCGAAATTAATGGACCGATTTTGATTAAATTTGGTACATATATAGAGTACGAGAAAGGCTACTTTTTACCGCGGAAAAATGAATGGTTTTCTCGAGATTAACGTGTGCGCGCACGAAGTCACGGGCAACATCTAGTATTGTTATATCTGGCAAGCCGTAGTAGGCTAGTGTGGTGAATCCGTAAAAAATGAAGTAGATCCAATTTAATGTAAATGCAAACAAAAAAATAACGTGTATTTCCTTATCATATGGTCAATAAGAGACATTTAAAATTGGTAGCATTATGAGAATACATAATATAAATATTATTCTTTGTGATAACCTAGGGAGCGCACTGTGAAAAATGTATAAACAAGGCTTGTAGGGTTGGGTGTAAAATACCCGTATAAAAAATCGCCATAATTTCAATACTAAAAACTTATTAAGTAACATACTGTAATTATTAGTTAAAACGACTATAATGTTTAAAATATATTGAGTTAAAAATACAACCAGACAAGAAGCTATCTTTGTAATCACATTTTAATAAAAGTATTACAAAAAATTAACCAAATCATCAATCACTATCTTTTTAAATATAAGCATATGAATAACGTCGTAATATAGCTGTCCACACTGATTTCAGTGTCGGTGGTTGGTCTCGTTGGAACTAGTCCACTATAATATAATCTATAATCACCAAGTGTGTGCGAATACAAAAGAGCACTCTCTTTTTCACTCTATAACCCAGTGGGATGGATATCAGACACAACTGGCGAGAAATCTGCCGCAAAACCGACTTTGCACATGATGCTCATATCAAACAATCAGGTGATCAGCCTGAATTGTCCTTACGAGACTTGAAAACAATGTTTTTTGTTGTTATAATGCGAGGATTAATCCCACGACCTCTGGAGTCAAGATCCAAGGCGTAAGAGGCGTCATAAAATAAATCAATCATAATTATTTCCTAAGAATGTCGCGAAATTATGACGCGAAGTGTATGGGTTGGGTATTTTTTACCCTTTCCATGGTTCAGCGCGTATTATCCACCGCTACGGCCACAATACCACTGAATGACGATATCACTCGGAGAGGGGAGAACTTTAGCTCCAGCTACGATCACTTTGGTAAGATCGCACATTTTTTTAAAGAAATACGCTTATTTCAAAACGGCCCGGGTAAGATATACCCAACTGTGCGCTCCCCGGGTTAAACTGATAGTCGGCAGGGGGGACGTTAGTAGTATGATTATAATGATTTGTATGTTACATTCAATACTGTTTAGCACCTGGGAGACCGATCTTCGCTCGGAGTTCTAGTACGTGGTACAAAAAAAAAAAAGGATTGTGATAGGTAGCTATTATTGTTTCTGGGTTATTTTATAATTATTATTATTATTATATAAGTTATAATAATAAGGAATAAGTTATTTCTGATTAAGTTCTTAAAGATAATATAACATGACATTGTAAATTTTCCTTTTACGATAATATGACCGGGATTCGAATCCGACACACCGTTTTACAAAAAACTCCCATATGGACTAAAACTAATGGCGTCGATTTATTGCCATGTTGTTGCATGACGTAAGAAAAGAAATGTAATATCTTAAGATTGCGCGGTTTCCCAGATTAAAGACCTAGGCTAGATCGGTTTTTATACTCAAAACCACCTGAATACTAAATTTCATGAAAATACTTAAAAACATTTCCGAGATTCTGATTATGTATATGATACGAGATTTTGTCGTCTAAAGTATACAATAACGTAATATTTTACATTTCCTTTACAAAATTTTGAAACAAAAGCAGACTTGATTGTACGCGTCGTAGCTCCGTCATTTTACAAGAAGCGATTTAATATTTATGAACTAGCTGCAGCTCGTGCAATTAGCTCGAATACTTCCAGCACAATCAGATGAATAATTCCAGCTACAATATCGTATTACCATCTGTTTGTGAGTCATTTATATTTGTCTTAATATTTTGAATAAATAATCTTACAACTTCTGGAATCTTAAAACATGGATATCTTTTATAAGATGCTTTAGTTTTATACAAAAAAATCGGATTTTAAAAGTGTGTGTTCGAGATTGGTACTATTGAATGAAACAATTTAACAAAGTAAGCTAATCCCGTAGAGGCTCTACGGTTGTGTAGAAACTCTACGGATGTGTAGAAGCTCTACGGATGATGTCACAAGTCGCTGCACTCGCTTCATCCAAATTAATATTTTTGGAAACAAAGAGAATGACTCAACTAGCAAGTCATTGTATTTCTTTATTACGCGGTAAATAAGTGACAATTAAATTAGTAGCATTATAGTGTTCTATATTCTTTTTATTATCAAAGAAATAAAAAAAATGTGTTTGAACATAATATTATGTACTTCTTAACCAATTTAACAAATTACTCAATGTCTCAAAATAAACAAGTTACTTCAAGATGTTTATTCTCAATACACTATATTTTTACAGGTGTTAAGAATATCGTGTCAAAATTGAAAGAGTGTATTCCACTATAAATATAATTGAGTAAACACAAAAAGTGTCGCAGCCAGAGCTGAGAATGTACGACGCGTGTGTCCGTAAGTGGGGCCAATAGAGTAAGTCGCTTGTGAATAGTGATGTGAAATACAAATCGATAATATATTTATAAAACTTCATATTATTGTAATAGTTGTCATAATAATATTATTAAGTCTAAATATTAATTTTTGTCGTCATAATTATTAGCAGATTAAATCCTACTATTTTATTTAATTCGTTAGGCTATTTTCGGCGGATACAAGGATTGTATCAGTACGGTAGATGAATTTTATTTTCTTTCTTTTTTTGTCTTTAAAAAGACTGTAAATATTAATTTTTATTTTAACCAAACAGGATAAAATGTATATTTTGTTATTAAACTACCACATCGACAGAACGCGATTTATGCAATAAAGAAAATAGAAGTAAATAATTTAGCAGCAATTAAATAGAAATTAGGTTCTGAGAAGTTCTCAAACTTTGATTGCCGTTTCGTAAACTCGATTAGCACTGGCCTCAATATAAGTGAGGTTAAACGCGAGCAAAGTTGTTTGCAAGATATTAAACAACTTGATTTACAGACACAATAGTATTTGAAATGTAATAATGATGTTTAAAAGATCGGATGAATTTAATTTCATTCTGTTTTTAAATCATTTAAAACTGAATACAGTAAAAAGTATTGATTATTTGAAATTCAATAATGGACTTGATTGAAGTGATTAGTGAGGTCTTTAGTATTTTCCCTAAATAATTTTGCAAAATATCTTGAGCAAATGTATGTTTATCGATATGAAAAATATCGATCATCTCATCCCTAGCAGTAAAGTATTTAGTTTAGCATCAGCTCGGCGTCAGCGCCCGGAGCACAACACTAGCTTTTAGTTTCCGCGGCTTCAAACTACTGCTAAAGTTGTTGCATTTATTAAGTATAATAGGATGCAAACGAACAGACGGATTGCCTGATAGTAAGTCCTCCGTTTAATTGCACCCTCAAAACAAGAGAAGCGTGTTTGTTTGCAAACACGACTTTTGCCTTTGACGTTTCTGATCAACCTGTTTCCATAATTCATAAAAAACATAATATATACTTACATGATATTTTGTAAATATTCATGAATTCTAGTCCCCTTGTCCTTAACAGTTTGTAGGTAAATTATTATGTCCTTTCTTACCATTTTTATATCCTTTTTGTGATCCCAAAGAATGCTTAACTAATTAATTGCTACTGCGCTCTTTACAACTTTCATGTCAAATTATAGCTTGACTGGTTCCTACTTCCTTTGACAATTTCAACCCTCCGCCGCTGCGTATCAAAGCCACCCTCCGTGATGTTTTATGGTCTTCTGTGCCGACTGCGGGCGTGTCACAGGTGACTGGTGAAGTGTTACAGGTTAAACCCATACATTGCTAGGGTGAGACACAGTAGTTATTAATTTTACACTTTGTAAAAAAGATTTAGAATTGAGTTAATTCAAAAATGAATCTATATACTTATTTTGAGTAAATGGAATTAATTTGATTATTTTCATAATCATTTTGATTTCCCTTTCAATAAACACAAATTTCATAAATAAACAGTTTAAGGCACTTCTTTTTAGGGTTCCGTAGTACTAAAAGGAACTATTATAGATTCGTTCTGTTCAACCGTCTGACTATCTGCCTATCTGCTCTTCTAACTTCTATAATTATAGAAGTATATTCTAATGTATAATTATACGTTTAAATTGACGAAATTAGTTATTATTTTTTTGTTATAATTTTATATACATTGTGTTTTGGCATTATAAAATAATACCATTTATATTTTAGTAGTGGCTTTCCACACACGTGAAGTGGGGATGTTTTTTTTTTCATTCTACCCCATCGTGTAGGATCGAATAGATCTTTTATGAAGTGAACCATTTCCGAGTAATCGGACTCTAAATTGGGTTATAAGTTGGTTGAAGGCGCTTTGTACTGCCCGATCGGAGTTGAATTTTTTTCCTTGCAAGAAGTTATCCAAATATCTAAAAAAATTGTAATCTGTTGGAGCAAGGTCCGAGGATGTACAATGGATGTCTTAGACATTCCAATTGAAGTTCTTCTAATTTGGTAGCCGTATGTTGTGCAGTGTGTGGTCTAGCGTTGTCCTGAAACAGCAGTGGCCTAGAGCGAATGACCAACCTCGGTTATTTAGCAGCTAGCTTTTCCATCATGATTTGCAGTTGCTGGTAATAGACATCTACCGTAATCGTCTGGCCAGATTTAAGAAAGCTGTAGTGAACGACACCGGCACTAGTCCATCAAACGCTCACAAGTAACTTTTTTTAATCAGCTTTCGCTTGGGGCAGGCTTTGGCTGGTTCGCCACGGTTCAGTAATTGCGATGAGCGTTTCCGATTATCGTACAGGATCCACTTTTCATAACAGGTAATGATTCGATTTAAAATCCCTTCATTATTGTGCCGGTCGAGAAATGTAACGCCTGCTGCGTTACATCGACGACAAATCGACGCGCGTTTGTCGGTTTGCTGACCTCAATTTATGAGGTACCCACCTTTCAAGCCTTTTCACCTTCCCAATTTGCTTCAAGTGGATTAAAACAGTTTTGGTCTCCGGCCGTCCACGGGGCTTGTTCTGCAGATCGAAATTTCGAGAACGAAAACGTTGGAACCAAAAACCCACTGTGTTTTCTTTTGCGACACCGCCGCCATACACATCATTAATGCTTCGAGCCGTTTCTGCAGCACTGATGCCACGGTGGAACAAGTACTCGAAAATAATACGATACTTCAAGTTTTCCATTTTGTAAACAGAGTAACGCAAAGAAAAAACAAAAAGAGGAAAAAAAATGAATTTCGGTTTTCGAAATATGAAGGCATGTGTAAATAGCGATATAAATTTTAAATTGGAATTCCTAGCCAAAGAAGATAAATTTGAGATCAGAATGGCCAGTACGACAAAACGCCAATTTCATTTGTAAGGACCTAATAGATCATAGTAAGTGGGAAAGAGAAGAAAAAAGTTTGGCATAGTACAGAAAGAGACAAACGTCTCCATAAGTACTACGTAATAAACTAAGTTATAAGGACTAAAACAGAAAAAAAAGCGAGACCGCAAACTGCACGTACGGAGGACTTATGACATGATATTATACAGTAGTAAATGTTGTGGTGTTGTGTTTGGTTTTTGATCGTGCCTGAATATAGTCTTTCCTGTCATGGTCATCATATTGTGATTGTATGAAAAATTTATATTTCACTTTAACTTTCTTCTATTGACGCCAACGACGGCATGTGGCCACTCGGCCGTCGTTAACGTCGTCATTATGCTGAACACTAAGGGTCAATTCACACAGAAACGATACGTGACATGGTGCTGCATTTGTAAGATGGCTATTCAAAATTGAACTTTATTCATTATACAACAAGGTAACCTTTCATTTTAAGAGTAGTAAATAAAGTTGAATTTTGAATAGCTATCTTAAGAATGCAGCGCCGCGTAGCCTCGCGTATCGTTGCGGTGTGAACTGGCCCTAAGTTGTTTTTAGCTAGATGGCTTCGCTTACAGCAAATCTATGACGTAGGTAGTAAATAAAAAATAACGAAAACCTAATAAGCATGATTGATTCATTCACATAGCATTCAAATAATCCTCACATGCCCTTATATTAAACGATTCTCTAGTCCGTGTGTCTAGCGGCAGTAAGTAATGACATTTGTCGCGAGCTGAAGGGTGCCTCTTCTCCTCGAGACCACTCCGTCTGAGGGCGAGCGCTCACTTGAGTCACGACAGTATTAAGACAGATTACGAAATATATAAAGATGCGCACACTTAAAACAAATCGTATCATAGACAACTGTCTATGATACGATCTGTTACTTCGTTAAAAGACAGATTTGTCTCACATATACACATATAATGTCTTAAGACTGCCAGGACTAAAGTGAGCGCTGTCCTTTAGAGTGTCATACGAGAAAAACCTTTATTAAACTGGAACGTAAGCATGGACATAATTAAGCGCGTTTCTTTATTTATGATACATGTTTCGTGAGGATATACGTTGACGTTTACTGCTTTTTTCTCCAAAAATTTACAATATCGGCAAAGTTTCGTACGACTCGAACAGTTTCCAAATATTTTCTTTTGCACTACGACGCCTCGAAATATTTAAACACAAAGGATGTGACGACGTTTGAAGGTCCTTATTTACACGTGATTATGATCAAAAAAGAATATTATAATTTATGCCTGGCAGAGCGGCTTTGTTCGATAATACAGTCCCTGACGGTTAGACGAAATCGCGGTAAATATCTAGATTCTGACAAACACGAACCACACTACTAAGAAAGAACCATATATAAATTGTATATGACGTTATAACTAAGAGTATGACTGATCTGTTATTGTTAAGAATACTAATAAAAGGTAATATTTCAGGCCTGTTGCACAATGCACTGATAAGTTTGAGATAGCTTATTTGCATGTTTTTAACTGTCCCTCTTTTTTTTTTGGGCCTGTTTCTGGGCCTGCTTGTTATCCCAACAGCGAGGTAAGGTCAATTTCTTAACTTATTTTATTTTAACTTTTATTTTTAACATCAATTTCGTTCTCGATTTCTGATTTAAGATTTTCGACATTACCCTATTCTTTTACATTTTTCTTTTTGCTGTTCTTTTAATCTATATACGAGGGCTGATTGATAAGTTTCCGAAACGACAAAGAAAAACTTCAAAAATCTATTTAAAATAAATTTATTTCTCAACGTAGTTTCCTTCTACCTCGATGCATTTAGTCCAGCGCTTCTCCAATGCCGTTACACCAGTTTGATAAAATGTTTTCTCCAACCCCTCAAAATACTCGTCCACGGCAACAATGACTTCTTCATTTGATGAAAATCTCTGGCCACCTAACCATTTCTTCAGGGTTGCGAATAAGTGGAATTCACACGGGGCCAGATCCGGGGAATAGGGTGGATGCGGTAGCAATTCGAACCGCAATTCATGGAGTTTGGCGACTGCAACCATTGACGTGTGTGCAGGTGCATTGTCATGGTGGAACAAAATTTTTTTCTTGGCCAAATGTGGTCGTTTCTTCTGGATTTCTTCACTTAATTTTTGCAGCAAGCTTGCGTAGTACTCTCCATTTATTATTTTTCCTTTTTGCAGATAATCCACTAAAATAATCCCTCAAGCATCCCAAAAAGAAGTCGCCATCACTTTGCCGGCCGACAAAACCGTTTCTGCTTTCTTCGGCGCAGG
Organism: Phengaris alcon alcon; assembly: GCA_037179445.1. NCBI lineage: Eukaryota > Metazoa > Arthropoda > Insecta > Lepidoptera > Lycaenidae > Phengaris > Phengaris alcon. Next base: position 507,237 of record JAYRCH010000171.1, on the reverse strand, counting down.
TTTTCCGCTCTCAGTCCACTGCTTAGATTGTTATTTTGTCTCGGGAGTATAATGATATATCCAGGTTTCATCGACTGTTACATAACGCCGCAAAAACTCATTAGGATCTCGGTTAAACAGCGCTAAACACTCCGATGAATCGTCCACTCGACGTTGCTTTTGGTCTACAGTGAGCAAACGCGGCACCCATCGCGCGCAAAGCTTTTTCATTCCCAAATGTTGGTGCAAAATATTAAAAACGCGTTCAGAAGAAATGCTCACCATCTCTGCTATCTCTCGCAACTTTAAGCGCCGATCATTCAATACAATTTTGTGAACTTTTTTGATCATGTCCGGATTCGTGACTTCATTTGGACGGCCAGACCTGTGGGCGTCTTCGCAGCTCTGTCTTCCACGTTTAAAATCAGTTACCCAGGTGTGAATTGTACTCAATGCAGGAGCAGAATTATCTAAAATACTGTCTAGCTTGGTTTTAATCTGGGTTGCTGTTTTCTCTTTTAAAACGTAAAACTTTATCACCGCACAAATTTCGTTTCTTTCCATTGTTAATAAAATTTACGACAGAGAAAGTTCTACGTCCTCTCAAACAAATTCCATCAGTTCGATTAACTTCAAATTTGGCGTTATATTTTCAAAAAGATGCCAGAATATAATGTAATATTCCTTTTTTGCGTATCATTTTTTTAAGTTCGTCGTTTCGGCCAGTTATCAATCAGCCCAGGTATTCTTTTACATTAATTATTTGTTTAAGATTCTTGCTATTTTATATTGCATTGCCTCTTACATACCATACATATATTTGCTTACTACATTTACATCTCCACTTTCTTACATCCATTTTATACATACATATTTATTTTCAGTTTAGTTTTACTGTTACATTTTGTTGTTACAATATATAATATCCTGCATCAACACTGTACGTACGGTAATTTTCTATTTTATTCTAATATGTATCTTTATCTTATTCTGCATTTCCATATTTTTTTTGTATTTTGTTTTAATATATATATATTCTTTTACATTCAATTGTTTATTTACAATTCTTACTATTTTAACTGTCCCTCTATATAAAGTCTGTAGTGGCAAAACTTCCAAATAAGCTGTTCGACACTTGAAGATTGTAAAACAGACCTTAGTTTTTATACCCATAACTATTTAATTAAACGAGTCACATCCTACTACTATTAAATGTGCAAGTTTGTGAGGAGGGATGGGTGGATATTTGTTCCTCTTTCACGCAAAAACCGATTTCGATAAAATTTCGCATGGTAGTAGTTTAGACTCTCGATTAAAATATAGGTTACTTTTTGTCCTGAAAAAGCACAGTATTCCCGTGGGATACTATATTTACGCGGGTGGAGCCTCGGGAAAAAGCTAGTTTGTCACTTTACTTTTTGTCCTGAAAAAGCACAGTATTCCCGTGGGATACTATATTTACGCGGGTGGAGCCTCGGGAAAAAGCTAGTTTGCCACTATACTCAAAATTGCATCTTGATATATCGAAAATTCTCTAGGCTAAAAATACCGTAGTAATTTTCGTCGTATTGTCGCCAAAATTAAACACGTTGATTAAAAAATGACAGGTTCATTTCGCGGCTAAATGCGGACGAGCTGCGGCGACGCCTGATGGGAATATATTATAATTAAATGTACTTATTACAACTAATTGTAGCGTAATGTAATTAATATAATTTAATGTAAATATTGTATCTATTTTGGCAAGCGGACAATTTTTGCATACTTGTTATATTTTATATTCCACGTTGTAAATATTTATTTAACTCGTACATTTAATTGTATATTCTTATGTTATGTTTCGGATGGAGTATAAAACGAGGTTATGCGACGCCACATTATTGGCTTGACAACAGAACCCCAATTCCCGTAATTAACGTACACTTTCATTTTACTTTTATTTAATTACTAGATGGTGCCCATAACTTCGTTTACGTAGAAGTAACGTAAACGGAACCCTGTTTTTAAACGTAATCCTAATATAAAAGTGGTCTAAGTTATTCCATAAAACATCAGCTATCTGCAAGTGAAAGTCTCGTGAAAATGGGTCCAGCCGTTTTAGGGATTAGCCGTAATAAACAGATGGACAGACAGATAGACAATTTTATTTAGGACTTATATACTTTCATATGCATTTAGTGAAATGCTCATATTTTAAAATTAAAAAGAGACATATAAATGCATCGTATTGATATCTTAAGCTGACTTTTAGAGTTTAGACCAATCAAAACGGGTTTGACGTTGGTTTGACGTTTATGGGAATACCATTTTGTAGTTTCAATATATATCGGGACTGGATCGTAACTATATTATTGCAGTATATAATTGGCAGAATCGTTTAGATAATATTTTGTACACCACAATTTAAATGTTTCACATCTGAAAGGCATCCCGCGAAGCCGCCGGGAAATCTTCAGGAATTTGTTTTACCGATCTTTCTAGTCTTTGTATGTTCTTTCCTTTATTAAATACATATATGTTTATAATGGATGATGTATATTATGTAAGAGATAGACACATGTATATAATAAATACACTCGTATTTATAATAAATAAATAAATAATAAATAACTTTCTCTTAACGCTGCATAGGCCCAAATTATAAATACCTTACAGACTAACATACATATTATTATATGTTTAATAACTACACTTTGTCACGTGTAGGGGGCGACGTGATACGCGCTTTGTTCCGGTGTCCCCCCGGAAACTCCGGAGACCACACCCTTCGGCTAGAACGTACACGACGTCCTCGACCTCCATGGACCAGTGCAGGCGGGAGACGTACAGCGGCGCGGCGTCGCGGGTACTTCACACCGCAGTCGCAGCTCGGGTACGTAGGATGCGGTGCCGCGGTGCCTCTTCTTTTTTTCTCTCCACCAGTATGAAGCCTACACCAGATAACTACACCTTCATGTACTACATACACTACATCTACACCCTACTGAGGCCAGGTGATTTTCGGAAATAAACCAAACAGATAAACTCAACGCGCCATTAAATATTTGCCGCTTTGAAGTGACAAATTGAATAATGAACAGTCATATTGCTATGGAAAACTTTAATCATCGTTTTTTCTCGCGTTTTTCCAACATTTCTCACCATTTTAACCTTCTCTGAACTTTCACAATTATTTCAGGATCAAAATAAACCAAATCTGTCCAGCCATTCTCGAGTATTAGCAGACATTGGAATTATAATTCATTTTTATATAAATTAAGAAGTAAAGGAAGATATTATGTAACTATGTATTGGACAATGGACACAAAGTAAAACGCTACCTTAATACGGGGCTAAGTGAATTAGTGAGTACTGTCGGACGCGGCGCGGTGGCTGTAAAATTCACAAGCCCTCGAGTACAGCAGATGCCTCAATTGTAAACTCGGTCACAGTAAAAGGAAGATGTAAAACTTATCTTTTTGTTATAAATTTGAATAAATTTATTGCAACATCTAAGGGTCACTATACTGACTATCGTTCAATCGGCATGACGCTACCGATTGGATCAGTTAGAACAGACCGTGTATGGGCGTCGATTGTCAAGACATGTTTGTGGTGTATATAGGTGGAGGAACTGGAGATTGGATCAAGCCTGCAGTGTCATGCCGATTGTACGATAGGCAGAGCGATGTATGGTAACTGCAATACGTTGGAGCAGACAGTCTGTTAGCGGAACAAAGCGTGGGGCGTCTGTTCGATGTTTCTTATTGGTGAATGAGAAACATCAAAGCCTGGTAACTGGAAAAAAACTCCAGCCATATGGGCATAGTTTTTATTTTCTCAGTGCAATAAACACGTTGTGCTCAATATGAAACATATCCGGTATAAAGTGAAAGTCTCTTTAAAGGGCAATGAACTTCATGTCCAAGTCTGGTTACTATAAAATATTTTGGAATGGGAAAAGGTAAAAGATCATCTATACAATCGTATTATCTAAAGATAAGGAATAAATTAAGAAAGTCTCGCCGCGAAATCATTTACGAAGATTTCCTCAAAGTAATTAAATATTAGGTCATTACATATGAAATTGGCGTTTTGTAAAGGAGGAACATAAAGTCGATTTTTTTTAAACATAATATATTTATTTATTTATAGCAATAGTATAGTATATACCATTGCTATCTATGCACTTTTGCCATCTCATAGGTAGTTCATTGATTCCTTTACTAAAAAAACCATTCGGACAGGAATCAATAAAATCTTTATTTTGTTTGCTTTGGACTACCCCATCTGAGTTTAATTTTTTCCCTTGGAAGAAGTTATCCAAATTTCGAAAAAAATTGTAATCTGTTGGAGCAAAGTCCGGGAAGTACGATGGCTGTCTTAGACATTCCAATTGATACTCCTCTAATTTGGTAGCCGTCTGTTGTGCAGTGTGTGGTCTAGCATTGTCGTGAAGCAGCAGTGGCCTAGAGCGAATAACCAACCTCGGTTGCTTAGCAGCTAGCTTTTCCATCATGATTTGCAGCTACTGGCAAAAGACATCTGCCGTAAGCGACTGGCCAGATTTAAGAAAGCTGTAGTGAACGACACCGGCACCATTCCACCAAAAGTTCACAAGGAACCTTTTTTGAGTAAATTTTTGCTTGGAGCAGGCTTTGGCTGGTTCGCCAGGGCTCAGCCATTGCGATGAGCATTTCAGATTATCGTACAGTATCCACTTTTCATCACAGGTAATGATTCGATTTAAAATCCCACAATTGTGCCGGCTGAGTAATGTAACGCAGCAGTCGACGCGCGTTTATCGGTTTGCTGCCCTTTTCTAACCTTTCAAGCTTTTTCACCTTCCCAATTTGCTTCAAGTGGATTAAAACAGTTTTATCACTAAAACTGCAGCCTGTTGATAACTTGGCCTCGGTTTGCGATGGATCCGCTTCCACAATAGCTGTAGGAGACTGTATAATTCCACAGGGTTTCAACCGCCGGCTCAGATTAGACACGAAGATAGTAAGGTTACACCGATTTGGGTAGAGCCGGGGCGATGATAAAAACACTTATTTGAGGTGAACGATTTTCACTTTTTTCGCTTTGCTTACCTGGCTCATGGCAATGCCGTATAGAGAGCTCCGTCCGTACGCCTCTTTCGGGCCGATTTGCCAGCTCACTTTTACCTCTCTATACGGCTATTTTCCATAATTTTCCCTATTTTTCATGAGCCAGGTGAAGCAAAACGCGTTGTGTGAAATTCTTTATTGCCATTACCATATACATACATCCTTATATACTAGGGATCTTATTCTATAAAATAGATATTTACAACTTAAAGCTTACCATATAAGAAATGTTCTACATTTTTACCATTATTTTCCTAATAACTATTTAACCCTTTATTATATAATCTTAATCGTTACGCTACACGTTAGGTATTATGTTTATTCATATAAATCAAAAGAAGCTACGTTAAAATTAGCTTTAGTTAAAAATATATAAGCAAAATAACCTGCCTTTGATAAAACACCATTTAACACGATTTTTACACACTGGTGCCATATAAATCTATTCATATAGTCACTGAGTATTCACTATTATAGTTTTATGTACTGTTTTAAATTACGCGTTTATCGTTCACATTTAAATTCACTCATGTTTTACGTTACGAGGCCGCTGTCCTTAACAATAGCCTTCAATTATTTATTATCATCTTTGATCTCCAGCCGTACACGGGGCTTGTTTTGCTGGTTGAAATTTCCAGAACGAAAACGTTGTAACCAAAAACGCAATGTGTTTTTTTTGTAACACGGTCGCCATACACAGAATTAATCCCTCGAGCCGTTTCTGCAGCACTGGTGCCACGGTGGAACTCGTACTCGAAAATAATACGATATTTCAAGTTTTACATTTTGTAAACAGAGTGATGGAAACAAAGAACTAAAAGAATTACAGTTTTTGAAACAAAAATGCATGAGTAAATAGCGGTATATATTTGAAATTGGGATTCCTAACCAAAGAAGATATATTTGAGATCAAAGTGGTCAGTACGACAAAACGCCAATTTCATATATAAGGACCTAATATTTATACGTAACTCTATGTTTACTATAGAAGTTGTCTTCTAGATATTGTTTGTTACTATTTGATGAAAGTGGGGTACTTCGTGCCACCATACGTTGGACTTGTAGACATATGGAAGAAGAAGGAAATAGTCGTTTTTCACACACATACATTTCGGGATCACGAATTCCGCATCACATATAATTTGTAATAACTCACGTATTTTTTAACCATGCGATTTTTCTGCTAGTGCGACTTCTTCCATAATATTAAATGTGTTACAGATTTTTGATATAATAACCACGATATGAAAATTCTTTATGCGGACAGGCCCTTATTGCCATCTACTGTCGGCATCATATTTGTTAAGTTTAACAAGACTCTATACTTGTAGTATAACTCAATATACTTGTTCCCTTAGTCGAGATTAACTGGCTTCATACAAAAACGTTACCGTATTTAATTAAGTCGTTGCCGTATATAAATCGCGAGCTCATATAGTGAACAAATTACCGCACCGCGCATACGTCTAGCAAATGCATCGTTTAATTTTACCTAATGACGGATCACCGGCGGCATTATTTCTCTAGGGCATCGTACCCGCGTCGTACCCAAAACACCTGGTTTTACAATTATCATAGACGTTATAGACGAGGCCGAAAGTGTCCAAACTTAAACTGCCGCAGGGTTTGACAACTGTCATCTTGACATTTTGACATTTGTATTCAGCATGTCAAAACTAATGCAATGACGTACTTTGACAGAAATAAAATCATATAAGAAAAAAATATATTATTATGTGTGTATATTATGTGTGTATCTTATTTTATTTATTTATTTATTTATTTAATTATTTATGTACACATAGTAAACCTTTGACATTGACAACTTGAAAACAGAAAACAGTTTTGTTCAAAGGCGCTACTTATTCCAAATTGTAATTTCTTCCAGCAGACCTGATACAGGAAAGTTTAGTTATAAAAGTAACAATAAATGGTGCGTACTACTACAATTTACATATAACAATAATAATAAATGAATGCATATATATACGAATACTTACATAGATATATTATAATAAACTAATATATATATCATAATCATTACAATTGCAATAAAATATTGGATAAAAATTACATACTTATAAATAATAATCAATCATACTATATAACACTTTAATTAAAGGCTAAGCTGAGAAAGTGCTCGCGCAGCCTTTTGTGCCCATTCACTTATTCGACTAAGATCATCATTAATAAGAGCTATAGCGGATGCTGCATAAGGAATAGTGAAGTGACGGTATATCTGAAGATCATCAGCATAAAGATGATATTTAGCCACTATCACCTTAGTAATAAAGTTAATGAAGATTGAGAAGAGAAGAGGAGAAAGCACCCCACCTTGGGGAACACCCACATCAAGATAACACCAATCTGAGAAATTATCATTGACTTGCACTCGCTGCGAGCGACCCCGAAGGTAGGAGTCCAGCCAGGACAGAAGGGGACATATTGAGAGACTGAAGCATACCGACTAGGATCTCGAAGTTAATAGAATTGAAGGCATTGCTGAAATCTAAAAGAACGAGGACACTAAGAGATTTATTTTCCATAGCCCACCGAATGTCATCAGTGACATTTACAAGTGCAGAAACAGTGCTATGACCAGTACGAAAACCAGATTGTAGTGTACTTATTAGTTTATTTTCTATCAAAAATGAAGAGAACTCCTGGTGGACGATGTGTTCTAAAACTTTAGGCAGGAATGGTAGTATAGATATAGGACGAAAACATGATAGAGAAGTAGGATTATTAACTTTTGGTAGAGGAATGATATTTGTTATTTTCCAGGATTGTGGGAAACAGCAAGAGGATAAAGAGAAGTTAAAGATATGAGTTAAAATAGGCAATAGAAAGGGGAGAATCAGTTTAATCATTTTAGAACAAAGCTTATCACAACCAGCTGCCTCAGAAGAAATTGATAAAACTGCCAATCTGACCTTAGCTTCCGTACAAGGAAGAAAGGAGAAGGATGGACAGGTGACAGGTAAGTTGGACAGAGATTGCAAAGTATTGATTTTAGCACTAGCACTTAAAGTCACAGGGGGCTGAGAGAAATGTTTATTGAGGGTATTCAAGTCATAATCTTTGGAAGAGGAAACAGGAGTTTTGCCAATACCAACGGATCTAAGAAATTTCCAGACATCTGCAGTGCCACGGTTATGGAGAGAGGAGTAAAAATATCGTCGTTTGGCATCGCGACATAAATGATTACAGTGATTACGTAGAGTTTTATACTTAGTGTGGTTGACTTCGTTAGAAAAAAGCTTAAATTTCCTCTTGGCCTTATCACGTGCCACCATTCGCTCCTTGATGGCTTCAGTACGACAAAGTACGGCATGGAGCCGGGTTGTGCTTTATTTTGACTCTCTTGACAGGCGCGTGGTGATCATACAGTTTTAAAATTATATTGTTAAAGCTGTCAACTTTGTCGTTTATATTTGTACTTTGAAGCACAGATGTCCAGTTCAAATTTTTAGCATCTAGCTCAAGTGCTTGGAGATCAATATTATTGAAACTACGTAAGAGGAAGGATTGGGATTTACGTTTAGGGGGTTTTATTTTATAAGACAAGAAGACAAGGTCATGATAGGAAAAAGGAGCATCAAGCTGTCCATGAGTAGCTACGTTATTAGGAGAAGAAACAATCATAAGATCCAATAGAGAGGGGGTACAATCAGGAGAGTAGTGGGTGGGATTGGAAGGAAGGACATGCAGGTTGTAGGAAGTTAGAAGCGACTGTAGTTTTTCTGACTGGTGATTAGTCTTGAGCAGGCAAGTCTTGAAATCACCCATGATTATGACATGTTGATAATTTGGACGAAAATTATTAAGAAGATTGTCAAGAGAATCAAAATAATCGATACGAGAGTTAGGGCTATATAAAACAATCAGGAGCAATTTGGTATGATGAGTGACAATTTCAATAGCCAGATATTCCGCTGATTCTGAATAAGGCGAAGGAGATATATTCAAGATTGTATACTCAATATCAGCACGGAGATATATAGCAACCCCACCGCCACCCTTACCCGTTCTATCATTGCGGATGAGGACAAACCCGTTTATAGAATATTGAATTGAAGGAAGAGAAGGCTTAAGGAAGGATTCGGATATAAAAATGGCATCAAGGTTAGCAGCGCTGAAGGAAGCAAGGAGATCAGGATAATGACTAGGACTGCTTTGGGCATTAATGTGTGCTATGTTAAGGTTTGAATTGTAGTGACAGAAAATATTAGAGAGTTCATCACACAAAGAAGGAGGTGAATTAGAGTGAGATGAACTGCGCGCACTTTCAAAACTCGACGATGAAGAGCAGGAGAAAAAGCTACTGTTAAAGTCAACCATACTCAAACCAGTATAATTATAGATATGACAATTATAATATAAAATTTAAATATTAAGAATATAAAATAATATAAGAATAGTAAAAAAAAAAAAATTATATATATATATATGTCGCATCCGGTCATAAAGCGAAAACGGAACTACAAGTGCGCCATCTATCAGAAACTTGTTTGGCGCGCTTTGACAGAGTCGGGACGTGTCGGTAAGCAGAGCTGGAGTGGGCGGCGTTCCCTCCTGTGCCAACCAGACATTTGGTGCTAGGAGTTCAATCTGAGCCACCAACTTGCCAACACGTCACGGAACTGTCCTAGTTCCGTTTTAGTGCAGTGATTTTATAAAGTGTAGTAAATTTATAAAGGATTGTGATTCCGAATAAACGAGTGATATTGTAAGTCTGCTTCTCTTTGCGCGATATACCCACGTAAGCCCACAGTGTGTCTAAATGGTATACATCCAAATTCATGAGCCTCAGACGACATCAGAATCGGGATCAAGTCGTGCAAAGAAAGAAAATGCTTGTTCCGAAAAAGTGTGGGTATTAAAAAATAACTATCCCGCACAAAGGCTACAAAAAGTGATAATAATCATTGCGAATGATGTGGATCGAGTTTGGCAGTATGTACAACAAGGCAGCACGCCATGCATACGGCGTAATTGTGAAACTACGGGACAGCAGTGAACTGAATGCTGCAAGGTGACCTTGTACCAATAACCCTTTGTTCGTGCCCGCCACAAAGACTAGATTAAGAAAAAGTTGAAGTAAGGACAGCTGTGACGTGATGACGACAGTGACATGATGTCTATGGTGGCAAAACGAGCGCGGTGGCGCGGGCGGCTCAACGACAGGCTTTGGTTATGTATTCGGCGGTTTTGGGTAAAAGCGAACTTTTTATTCCTCGCTATAATTTTTAAGACCTTCAAATACACTACCTATTTATCTCGTGTTTCAAGTGTCCATGAAATTGCTTTCTTATATCTCAAAACGACCTTTACAATTTAGTGTTCTGTTGTTTTGTTTTATGTGCAGATGGACGTTCGACTGGGCGATACATAGCCACGCCAAGGGGACAACAAGCGGCACTGCGTGACCGGGCAGCGTGGGCGGCGGCTACCTTCTTGGCGACGGCGCCAAATGGATGTGCATTGTGCTTCTTGTCTAATCGTTTCACAGTGATGGAAACTGGTTGTATCGTTAACGTTGCTTAATTCATTATAGGGTTCTAAATTCTGGTTTTATAACCAAAGTATTATGAAAAAGACACAAAGTGAGTAGAAATTAACGCAAAGTAAAAACGAGTACTCAGTACATACGACATACGTCGTACAGACTCATTATTATTACTGTTTGATTGACCGAAGTAGATCACGCTTGAATATAGCAATAGGTACTAAAAAGTTAAATTATTTTTTGGTAATTAAAAATCATTATCGACATTCCATTTGGTGACATCACATTGAACTTTGTAATAAAATGACAAGTCATACGCGCGTACCTGCACGCGCACGCGCAAGTTGTAAACAACACTTGCGAAAACAAAGGCAGTCCTTATCAATTGCAGGTATTCCTGAAAAACAATAGCCGGTGCACTGCTTAAACAAAATCAGTTGACGTGTACTTTACAAATATTTCTTTAGGCGGTATTAGTTTAAAACGACTTCAATTAAATTTTACGTCTACCTACCTATTAAATATTGAAGCTCAACTTTGTACTTGGTTTTAATCATAGTACGTACAGTTTGTACACTCTTATTTGTTATTTGGTGTTACTGCACACGTAGTAAGAGAAATCAACTATTGGTTAGTTTCAAAAGCGACTATAAATAATGTCATGTATGTTGTTATTTATTCCGAAAGTTTCTAAAAGGAACTGTTAGATGTTAACATGATAATAAGTTCTAGGACATTCGCAATTTGCGAGAAAACTTTGTCAGCTTATGATATCGTAGCTGTAAAGGAACATTAGATGTTTGTCTATCTATTACTTTTTAGACTAGGCGGATTGAAATGATTAAAAGTGCGAAAATAACATGATAATATTATTGGTGTAGTAGGTCCATGAGCGAGCGAAACATCCTCCGTGGTCTGGTGGTTAGAGCATCGGCTCTCGACTCGGAGGTCGTGGGTTCGATTCCCGCATTGGAACAAAAAAAAAGTTTGTTCGCGCCAACACTAGCGCGACGTTTAGAATAAACACAAAGGACATCACTACGTGATGTATGGCCGACCGAAAGGGGCGCTGTCAGAGAGTGACGAACACTTGCATTTAGATCCCCTTCTGCGCCGGATGCATTTTCAGCTCATCCCGAAACCTAGTGAACGCGAACGCGTGTGCGCATATTTATTTGTGCTCGTTAATATAATACCAAATTCGCCGGCGAACCGCGATAAATCTATCGATAATCCGCTCAACAGCTGTGTAGTGTAGTGAGAAGAAACCTCCGCTCAGATCCAGAACCACCAGCTCAACAATAAGGTCAGTCCCAGATTTCTCCAGCCCTCACATTATTAACCTATATACCTACTTCCCTCAGCTCATAGTCGCATGTGTAAGTTCCTAGCTTACACATTTCTTGGTCCATCGAGCCTTCGTGAAGCCCTTCTCCCTATTACTGGCGTTGGGCCTGATTAGAACCAGCACCTACAGTTCCACTCCGCCCAAATCTGCACATAAAATCAGCTCGATTATTTATATTTTGTCCAATTAATTCTGGCCAGGCCGCCCCGCCATTTTAAAACCAAGTTACAGTCCATTCCCATTATCAATCCGGCACATTTAACATTAAACCCCTATTCTGTACTTTGATATTAACCTATATGTTAATTATTTAAATTATTTTGTGCATATTTCGGCCCATAAATTCATAGGAAAAACCCAAAAAAAAAAAAAAAAAAAAAATAGTGGGTAGGTTATCGGCTTATTGTCGAACAAAGAACTCGAACATTCCAGAACTTCCCTAACGTACCTAATACATAATTTGTGCCAATAATATCTCATATAATTTTCTCAGCTCTTAATTACATACAAAATATTTTAATGTTTGATTCGCATATAAAATAAGTAATAACTAGTGCGTATTGTGAATTACGTTCGGCTCATAACAGAATTGTAAATCGTCGTTGCATTACTAAGTTTGAATTATTTTATCTATATATATAGTTTATATCTTCATATTCTCAAATTTTAAAACACAATATTAATTAACTTAGCATTATTTTAATAGTTACGGGTTGCATAACATCTCAAGTGCCCATACTAACATCGTCGGCTCGCTTCGATACAGAAAACTTGATTTGTGTGCATTCTGTAGGTAATAGGTACCTACACGGCGCCCGTGGAACAACAGCTGTTACATTCATTCTCAATTAGGTATTCTTCATAGAATAAATAGTGACCTTCACATTGAATTCATATCTATCTACGTTCTGTATCTATACAAAAATATTATTAGGTGTTACGTTACAGCTGTTTTAAATAAGAATTCTTATCGACGTTCTGTGTTTATACAAATATATTATAGGTGTTACGTTACAGCTGTTTTGAATAAGTCGGCACACTATTCAGGCGATCGGTCAGCTCATTTGTTAATTAACTCGTACACATTTTATGATAAAATTGTATACATTGTCGGCACATTATTAAAATCTATTTTCTGCGTTTTAATTAATTGCGCGCGTATTTTCCGCTCATTACTTTTAAATATTTAACTTAGTTACACGCATATATTTTTAAACATGCCTACAAAATCGCAAGCGGCCATATTTAGGCAAACTATAAAATCTATTAGTCGGCTCAGAGAGATCGCATTGGCATTACACAAAGGTGACTCAAAGTCTAACAAAACGGAGTTTAATGCGCGTTCTAAAGACCTACAAAATTTGAAACAAAAATTAGAAAATTTATACTGCGAAATTTTAGACGACGGCAGTGTTACAGAAGAAATTGAAAAGTTTTATACAGCCGGTTACGAGAACGCGCTATCCGAATATTATGATATTTTAACTGCAGCGGAAAATATAAGTCCCACTTCAGAGTCAAGTCAGCTCACTTCTGCCGTTCTGCCCAAAATTGAACTGCCAAAATTCAGCTCACGCGTTGAGGACTGGCCATCGTTTATTACGATTTTTAGGAGTCTTACAGACGACATGACGTCACTTACAGATGCAGTTAAGCTGCACTATCTTTTGTCTTGCCTGTCGGGGGAGACGCTCAGCATGATTGCGCATTTAAAAATCACAAATGATAATTACAGCGTCGCGCTCGATATACTCACACGTAGGTATGAAAACCGCCGTGTTCTGATAGATGGGTTTGTTGATATAATACTCGGCCTACCTAATATTCATATTCGATCAAGCATACGCGCGACGTTTTTAACTCCGCTCATTTCCGCACAAAGCGCATTAAATAATCTGCGTTTACCTATGGATAGTAATTACGTATTTGTGTCTATTGTAGTTAGAAAATTACGAGGCGAGCTCCGCACCCTGTTCGAAAGAAGATACGGCATCTCGGACACTCTGCCCACCTTAGGTGATTTGATTTCTTTTTTAGAGGAGCACGCGCGCTGTATCGAAACCGAATATTCTAATGCAACGCGCGGTGTTACCTACTCACCACAAACTGGGCCCTCTCGTCAACACACACCCCCCGCAAACTCTCCGCGCAGTCCACGCTTTAGACCAATTAGTCCCGCGTATCCTCGTAATACTTAGCGCTCGCCATCGGCTCACACTTTAAGTAGCTATCACGTCAGCCAAGTTCCTCATTACCCTCAACGCTACTGGCCCCCCTTCCCCCGAACAGAGCGGCGCGAGTACTCAGCCCGGAATACAGATAAACACAAGCGATTCTACTGCCCCTATTGTAGGAATACAGAACACAAACTTATCGCGTGTCCGAAATATAATCATCAGCCCACTCAAGGTCGTTGGGATTTCATAGAAGCCAACGACAGATGTCGTAAATGTCTAGGTCCGCATTTTGAAAATGAATGTCGTTCGACAAACTCATGCAAAGAGTGTGGAAGTGCAAATCACCACACCTCGCTTCATCGTCACGGAACTCCAAATTCTCCGGTGTCGTCAGCGCATTTGCTTCCTCCTCATTTACGTGCACAGCCCCGCCGGCGTGCTCAAGACAAGCCACATACCTACACGGCCTACACACAACATACGCGTGCACATCAATCATCATCATCAGACCCCAACCAATCGTCTGATCATGCACCGTCTACAACTCATCAATCTCAAAACAAAACACAATGACTACCTACAATCACGGAGCACATAGAATTAGAAGATCAACCCAATAATTTAAAATGTCATTCAGCTCATAGTACACCTGCATCACATTTAGCTCATAAAATATCTAAATCTAGTTCAGCCCAATATTCTGTAGAATCAGCCCAAGTAAATTCAACTCAGCACATAGAAAACCCATTAAAAACTCCAGTGTTACTTCCCACAGTCGTTTTAAATATATCTGATAAATGCGGAGAATATCACAAAGCTCGGGCTTTATTGGACTGTGGTAGCATGATAACGCTCATAACTCAGCGCATGACTAGAAATCTTAATTTGCAACCAAAACAATGTTCATTAAAAATTACAGGTGTAGGTGATCAGCACATACAAAATTCTAAAGGTTGGGTCACAATAACATTTAGGCCCACACACCGTGACACGCCATCTATTACTACTACCGCTCATATTCTCAAAGACGTTACAGGTTATTTACCTTTGCAAAAAATACCAGATGTTGTACAAGACTCAGCTCATCAGCTCATTCCATTGGCGGATCAAGCTTATCATACTCCTGCGCCCATTGATATCATTTTAGGCTCAGACGTTTTGGGTCACGTTTTGGATGGTACTAAGATTGCTTTGGGCCCGGGGAAGAATTTTTGATTTTGCACTCATAGGACTCGTTGAGCACTCATGCGATTCACCTGTAGCTCAAGTTGGCTCTGCTCATGTTACTCATACTCATTATACTCAGTCGGCTCACTCTACACATTCTGCTCATTCTACTCATGATATTTGCAAAAGCCTGGAAAGATTCTGGGAGTCGGAAGAACCCCAGCCTCGTTCTGCTCATTCAAACCCGCTACACGAGCAATGTGAACACATATTCAGCTCAACCACCATTCGTGACGATTCAGGCCGTTACATGGTGACTCTTCCCTTCTTATCAGATGCACCCGTATTAGGTAGTACTCATGCTATTGCTCTACGTAGATTTCTCAATCTAGAAAAACGGTTGCAATCCGATCACACACTGCGACAAAAATATATAGAATTCATGAACGAATACATAAACTTAGGACACATGACACCGTGTCATCCGTCTACATTTACTCATAAACCTCATTATTATATTCCTCATCATGGCGTGTTCAAATCAGGTACTGACAAACTCCGCACAGTATTTGATGGCAGTTGTAAGTCATCCAATGGAGTCAGTTTAAACGATTGCCTGCACACAGGTCCAGCACTTCAACGAGACATTGTAGATATTATTATATCATTCCGCGCACATCGTATAGTATTCAGCACTGACATAAAAATGATGTTTAGAAATATTCTCTTAAGACCAGACCAAAGACACTATCAGCTCATACTCTGGCGATCGTCTCCAGATCGATCTCTGCTCACATATGCACTCAACACTGTTACATACGGATTGCGCTCAAGTCCATATCATGCTATCCGCACATTATTACAATTAGCTGAAGATGAAGGTCATCGCTATCCTCAGGCTGCCGAAATTTTGCGTAAATTTGTTTTCGTGGATGATGTACTTTGCGGCCATGACACCATAGAAGAAGCATCAGCACTCCAAACTCAGCTCATTGATTTGTTATCACTCGGTGGATTTAAACTTAGTAAATGGACATCAAACACACCTCAGCTCTTGCAAAGATTTCCAGACGATCAATGCGAAATGCCTAAAGACTTTGACATCAGCGCAGAGTCTCCATCAATTAAGGTTTTGGGTATTAGATGGATTCCCCAGTCTGATGAATTTACATATCACATCTCATTACCACCAGTTACCCACATTACAAAACGTTCAATTCTTAGCACAGTAGCTTCTCTCTATGACCCAAACGGTTGGGTTACACCCGTCATATTCCGCGCAAAAATACTTCTTCAAAGGTTATGGTTAACTAAATTGGACTGGGACGATCCCACTCCAAATAATATTACAGATGATTGGCAGCGCATCTATCATGATCTTCCGCACATCTCAGATATACATTTTCCCAGACATATCGCTCCACACAAATTCAAATCAACATACTCACTTCACGGATTCGCAGATGCTTCGGAAAGCGGTTTTGCTGCAGTGATATATTTACAAGAATCAGCTCACAACGGATCTGTTAACGTTCACCTCATAATTGCTAAATCTAAAGTCGCACCGATTAAAAATAAACTCACAATCCCCAAATTAGAGTTGTCTGCTGCAACTCTATTATCTCAGCTCATGTTGCGTGTCTCCCAACAATTGTCTGCTCATCTCACAATTACACATCACATTTGTTGGTCAGATAGTACCATAGTGCTTGCATGGATAAAAACTCCGCCCCATCGTTTACAAACATTTGAATCAAATAGAGTAACAAAAATTAACTCAAATTCACTCACACTTAAGTGGCGTCATGTACCTTCCCAATTAAATCCTGCTGACTGTGCAAGCAGAGGATTATCAGCTCAAGCTCTCTCCGCTCATGATTTATGGTGGTCTCCTCCTTGGCTCAAATTGCCAGAGGATACCTGGCCCAAGATGCCTTCAGCTCATACTCGACAAGACTTGCCAGGGCTCAAACCAAAATACGTACCATGCAATTTCTCGATACCCGGTGTCGATAGTGATCTGCTCACTCGCTTCAGCTCTTTAGAAAAACTAACTGGTGTCACTGCCTACATGAGGCGATTCATTCGTAACTGTAAACTAAATTCAAACTTCGCAGAAGATATTCACCGCCTGCAAACCGATAGAATCTGCACAGTACGACTACAACGTCTGTCGCCTTTTACGCAGGACGGTCTCCTCAGAGTAGGAGGTAGACTCACTCGTTCGGAACTCACATACGATGCTCAACACCCATTCATTTTGCCTAGTTCTAGTCCGCTCGTAGACCTCATAATAGATCACTATCATCGCATACACTGCCACCCTGGCACGGACACGCTACATGCTATTTTACGTCAGCAATTTTGGATATTATATGCCCGCCGCATTATAAGGCACAGAACGTTTAAATGCATAAGATGTTTCCGTTGCCGCGCTCAGCCCGAAGTACCTATCATGGCTGACCTGCCAGCTGATAGAGTCATACCTCAGCCCGTATTTAGTCACGTATCAACAGATTTCGCCGGACCGTTTCTGCTCAAATCAAGTCAATTACGTAATGCTAAGTTAATTAAGGGATATTTTTGCATATTTGTTTGCCTCACTACAAAGGCGGTTCACTTAGAACCAGTCTCATCGCTCACTGCCGAAGCGTTTATTGCAACATTACAAAGGTTCTGCTCACGTCGCGGACTTCCGGTATTGATACGTTCGGATTGTGGCACAAATTATGTAGGAGCTAGGAATCATCTACTAGAGGTACAACAGTTTCTCAATGACAATAACGACGCCATTTCTCATAAACTCTCAACTCAGAATATAACTTGGTTATTCAATCCGCCTAAAGCCCCATGGATGGGAGGTATCCATGAGATTAATGTTAAATCCACAAAGCAACTTCTATACCGTGTTATCGGTGAGCAACACCTCACTTTCGAGGAATTCTTAACTCTGCTCACTAGAATCGAAGCTGTGTTAAACTCTCGGCCCATCAGTCCACTTTCGTCCGATCCCACGGACTATCAGCTCCTTACTGCTGGCCACTTTCTCATTGGCCGTCCGCTCACAGCTCTCCCCGAGCTGACTCTAGATGAAAGAGTAATATCTCCGCTCAAACGCTTTCAGCTCATTCAATCACTCTCTCAGCGCTTTTGGAACCTTTGGACCAAGTCCTACCTCCATACCCTTCAAATCCGCTCCAAATGGCTTTCCTCTTCCTCTCCACCCAAAATTGGAGAACTGGTTCTGCTCAAGGAGGACAATTTGCCTCCTCTACAATGGAAGATGGGAAGAATCTCACGTCTGCTACCTGGGAAGGATGGAGTCATCAGAGTTGTGGACTTGGACACGACTCAAGGCCAGCTGCGGAGGCCTGTCGGCAAGATTGCCCGGCTCCCACTGGATTCTGCTCAGGATGGGGCTCAGCTCGCCGCCTGTGCGGGCCCCCCAGGATGTTCGCGCCAACACTAGCGCGACGTTTAGAATAAACACAAAGGACATCACTACGTGATGTATGGCCGACCGAAAGGGGCGCTGTCAGAGAGTGACGAACACTTGCATTTAGACCCCCTTCCGCGCCGGATGCATATTCAGCTCATCCCGAAACCTAGTGAACGCGAACGCGTGTGCGCATATTTATTTGTGCTCGTTAATATAATACCAAATTCGCCGGCGAACCGCGATAAATCTATCGATAATCCGCTCAACAGCTGTGTAGTGTAGTGAGAAGAAACCTCCGCTCAGATCCAGAACCACCAGCTCAACAATAAGGTCAGTCCCAGATTTCTCCAGCCCTCACATTATTAACCTATATACCTACTTCCCTCAGCTCATAGTCGCATGTGTAAGTTCCTAGCTTACACAAAGTTGTTTTCAAATTTGGTTAGGATAATGCAAGCTGATCACCTGATTGTCTGACAAGAAAGATGATCCATGCGTCGTATTGGCATATAAAAAGTTGGACCTGCGTCAGATCTCTCGTCAGTCGTGTCGGTTATCCGTCCCACTGTGAGTAAAGGAAGTGAGTAAAGGAAGGAATTAAAATAAAGTAAAAGAGAGTAAAGGAAGAGAGAGTGCTCTTGTGTACTGTGCACACACTTGGCCACTATAAAATTACTACTGCGTAACTGGCCTGGTTTCAATGAAAGCGGCCACCGTTACCGATATCGGTGTAGGGAGTCATTATATTAGTTCCATGAGCGTGAATCACTATAGGTTACGGAAATTATAGGAAATAATAGTTTTAATTGACAACACAATGAAAAGAGGTTAAAAGAAATAATTTGACGTTTTCAGAAGTTGCGGTATGCGGTAAGCAGGTGCCTGTGGCCGGTGTTGATGGTTATCGCTGCAGCACACGCTCAACGGTCCAGTGGCTGTGACTGAGGTGGATAAGAAGGCTCATCGGAGAACTCCAGTGAACTTCGTATTCCAGCGATGCGACGCGAGGCGACGTGACGCGACGCGACGTGACACGACGCGACACGACGGAGCGCAGCGGGTGGTGTAGGCCGTGCGACGGGGTGCCGTAGCGGCCAGGGATCTGCACTCTGTACTTCATTGAAGTATCAGATTTGGAACTAAAGTTATTTGGTGAGCGTAATTGTTTATCTCGTGACTGTAGTGTGAAGACTCGGTATAGTATTTTTATGAACGCATTAGAAAGATGCTTGAGAGTCAGGTACCTATTGAGATTGTAGAGGATAATGAGATAGAGAATAAAGGGACATCAGTTACGATGTCAGGGCAGGATTCACAATTCGCAAGTTCAGAGACTGTACCAGGATACTATAGGAGGTAATCCTGGGTAGTACGGTCGGATCTTGCCTCGTAGCATAGATCATTTGAGTTAAAGTTGACTTGGGGTCTCCTTAAGAGAGCTATTCTTGTGTTTGGTGTGGTACAAGGTATAAGAACCTATGAACTGTGAATGTGACACCTGAAGCTATTAATAATTTTTGTTTTTCTGATTGTTTATTAAAAGATATTCTCCAAAAGGTACATGATTCAAAATAGAAGTCTAATTTGAATAGTAATATTATGAGATAGATATGCTACATAATCAGCTCTTAATGATTAATAAGTGATCATACTTGATAATTCTGGTTGGTTAATGATGAACAAATTTAAGTTGTAATCAAAAGTCGAGTAAAATATCTATCTACCGTACTGTGTTCGACCGTACCAGTGGTTATTACGTAGCCGTAGCCCGGTGGAAATCGGTGTCTCTTGAGGTAACTCGGGTAGTCCGTGGGTGCGCGGTGCGCGTGTAACTCTGGCGGAGGTCGGGGTCTGAACTCTGAGAAGACCATAGTCGTGTAGTCATCAGGTGATGCACTCGGGTTAACCGCTTTACGGTTATGTAACGTTAACTGGTCCATGCGATGGATGTGAGAGCAATGCTATTGCTGCTCGGCTGGGGAGCCGTGGTGATAGAGATCTTACTTGAGAATTTGTGTTGTAGTAGAGTTTAAGACGTGATTTTAAGCGACTATATTACATGACCTAGGATATTTATGATGTGTTAAAAAAATAGAATCTCAAAAAATTACTAAGAACTTAATATGTTTGATTAAATTTAATAATTATTTGTGAATTGTTTGAAATAAAATTCTATTAAGATCTTAGCTTTGTTTATTGATAATAGAGTTTGGTCAGGAATGGTCGAGCAAATACTGTGCTGTCTTAACATTGTTTCAGTTTAACGCACCAGGACGTGCGTCTCGCAAGATGGCCGTGTCGCATCCGGTCATAAAGCGAAAACGGAACTACAAGTGCGCCATCTATCAGAAACTTGTTTGGCGCGCTTTGACAGAGTCGGGACGTGTCGGTAAGCAGTGCTGGAGTGGGCGGCGTTCCCTCCTGTGCCAACCAGACATTTGGTGCTAGGAGTTCAATCTGAGCCACCAACTTGCCAACACGTGCAGTGTTTTAGTGCAGTGATTTTATAAAGTGTAGTAAATTTATAAAGGATTGTGATTCCGAATAAACGAGTGATATTGTAAGTCTGTTACTTCTCTTTGCACGATATACCCACGTAAGCCCACAGTGTGTCTAAATGGTATAGATCCAAATTCATGAGCCTCAGACGACATATAAAAGAAATTAAAATTAAAACTAAAAAAATAAAGATTCCTACTAAATTCTAAGATTTGGTAGTGAAACTCACTAGGTACTCATTACAAAACCATTATTTTACCGTGTAACATAAAATACATTTTTAGTTTAAAATAAAAATACAACAAAATTATATCCAAAGGGAATGATCTAAAAATAATATTAGTAACAGGTAGGTAGATCAATTTATGAATATACAAAACACGTTTTTGGCAGGTACCTACAAGAGAATCGTCCGAATAGCAAAACTGAAAGCAACCAAAAAAGAAGAAAAAGACAGCTGTCATTTCACATCTGACAAATCTCAAATTGAGTTTCGCCGGGGAATTCAATGGGTGGCGTTGTGGATTTTGTATTTCCTTCATAAATTTGTGTTATTTCGGTTCTTAATGTGTAATAACAGTAGAATATTAACCATTAAATATTCGCTAACGTACACAAGTGTGGGCAAGTGGTACAACTTCAAAAAAAAAAGAAAAAAGAAAAAAGAAAGTGCTATTTTGTGTTCCAGGGCCAAAACTCCCTAGAAACCTTCAGTAAACCTTCGACCACTTCACTGATTCTACAGACTTGACTCGTTGACTGCACCGACTATCTATATTATCTAATTGGACGTCGACTAGACTTTAGACTTGACGATTTAGGAATACGGTGGTAAAATTGAACCAAAAATTCTATTTCCCGCCTTTTAAACTTGACACTGGCAAATGGTTTAAGCCGACGCCATATATTTAAAAAAAATAATAAAAAAATAATAATAATAATAAAAAAAAACTCAAATTGACATATGACAGTGAATTATTGTGAAACAAAATGACAATCGAAATAACTAAAAAGTAATAAGCTACGAAAGTTTGTTACCTGCGTTAAAACTGTAATAATTTTAAACATACCTACAAATGTTGAATCAAATAGTTAACGGCCTCATCAAAGATAAAACCTACTTACAATGTGTGTGACATAGAGAATATAATTATGGACAATTTGTAGGTTATTCGCTATTGACGACGCCGGGCCTGCCTTACTGATCTTCCAGCTTTGAGGTCCTGCAAATGAGTCTCTGCCTCCTCGCAGCTGGCCGGGAACTGGGCCATGACCTTCTCCAAAGATGCGAAAGTTTCAACTTTACGACGGCTCTTATGCGGGAGGATGATGACAATTTTACCATCACTCGACCAGCAGTTTTTTATGCCAAAATGCCTGCGAGCAGTAGTAAATATTTTATGCCTTGTTTTGGTCAAAAACTCTGATATAGTGATACCGGTGCCTTTTAGAGAAGTCTTTGTATCCTACACATGTTGCCTATCTTCAAATGTAGTAAATCGCACTATAGATGGGTCTAGCCTTAGAGGAAGTCGACATCCCAAGACGATGGCAAACATGAAGGCAGTCTGTGCTAGTAGCACTAAGTTTCATCTTATCCGACAACACTTGGTGAATCAGATCGCACTGTTTTTAGTTTTGCTCCTCAATCGTATCCTTAGTTATTTAAAACTAAGGATACGATAGCATGTACTTTAAAGTTACTCAAAAAACTCCAACTTCATTTTCGTAAACTAAAAAGGCTACGCTTATATTCAAAATGAGCAATAAAAAATAACGATCTACAAGTGTATAAAAGTCCAATCGAAACTGTTTTACTAACGAAATCGCTGAGCCCCGGCTACGGTATAATATTCCGTTGCATAAGCAAATTTCCGTTAAATATTGTATCCGTTTAATCCGTGAAGGCTTCATAATTAATAAGCGTTTTTAACGGTATTGCAGCATAGGGTTAAGATGGCAGAGGGACCATCCATCACTATAATGGTTGGCTGTGGCTTAGCCCCCCGGTGCCGGGAAATGAACGGGTGATATACGCATATAAATTACGTCGTATTGATATGTCTGTGGGTAGTTTGTAAAGTATTAGTTTTGAGTATTTAGTGAGAAAAATATGTAATGGCCAGGTAATTCAAGTCAACTCAGCTCACACCGAGACGCGACGTGATACTGCATTATTAAGATAGCGATTCCAAATTAAACTTTATTAAATACTCAAGAACATACACGTTTCATTGCAAGAGCGGCGCTGCGCTACGCAGATCGGTGCAGCTCGAAATTCGAATTCTGTCAATTTAACGTGTATCTTCTTGTGTGTATGAAGTTTAATTTTAAATCGCTATCATAAAAATGCAGCGGCGTTTCACGGAGTTTCTTGGTGTGAACTGACGCTGAGTCAGGCGCACTGTCACAAATCACATCATGTGATTATTGTATAGCAGTTTTGTGTACTAGCCTTTAAACTTAGTAAATTGCTTTCCAAGAGAATGCTTTTACACTTTTAACACTCACTTTTTACGCACGTATATCCTGGTCATTAATTAAAATTGGCAACATAGCACCCATGTTTATAAAGTTACTGTTATGAAAGTTATAGGATAGACGTTTTCTCAACAAAACACGCCAATAAATGTACGAATACAATAAAAGACATAGTTAATACGATGTTTCCGTGACTCGAGATGGTGACAGCTGATTAAAAAAAAATTTTCGATTTGATTGCACTACCTACTAAAAGCATATGGTGTGTCCAAGATTGTGTGGAAAAATTGTGGGCCGTTGAAGGGGACGTCGAAACGTTTAAATTTGGATCGATTTGGCTCGTTCTATGAGAGCTTTTGTAAATGCAGCAAAACGAAATTCTGTAAACCTAATATAGCAAAAGATTCGCTCTTATATATAGCGTTTTCTTGTAAATACGCGCGAATTCGCGTGTACTCTTTTTACCTCAGAAGGAATATGCGCATTAAGTTGTGGACATAAGGGTGAATTTGTTGTATTAAATTTCAGAATTTCGTTTTGCTGCGCTTTGACTATGCGCTGGTTTAAATTGACCCTTACGGAAAAATTATTTTACCTCCCGCCCCTGTCTTTCCCTCCGATACCCTGTTATTCCCCTGCTGGGCGCCGACAAATAGATTGTTCACGGAATCAAAAACAAACAGCCGGAACAGACGATATTACTTTTTAATATACTTTAAACATTCGTCTACACTACTTTATTGGATTCTTCTTAAAAGTTTTAACGCAATTTTAATTACGTTTTACGTGTTTTTTGTAACAGAGAGGCAAAAGAAGTGAAGTTCGTTGCTAAAGTGTAGAAATTCGTACATTGGCTCATCGCTATACTTGTCTCTTTCACTCGCGCACAAATATATTATTGCTGGCTCGCGTGCGCGAAATGCCACATGTATGCATGAAAAAGATAATTTCCCTTAAAATACAATAAGCTTCCTTCGCCCCATGAGAACAACCCTTTAATCTCACAATTCATAAAACATCAAACTTTTCCCGCGCCATGTATACTATAATGACTAATGACACATCAACGGGACGGCGGCGCGCCATCAATTACAGAACTACTGTAATTTACCAGAGCGAAGCGTAAATAAAAAAGACACAAAGAATAATAAAATAAAACGAAAAAGTGTTGGAATGTCATTTTTCGTGACGTCCCCGAGCGGGGACAATCGTCCTCGTTGTGAATACTTAATGCGCTAAGCGAACGATATTTTGTATTTTTGTGAATAAAATTATTGTTCCGCGTTATCTTGCGCGTGACAGCTGGAGACAATGTTAATAATTAACGCCAAAACAAAGTATGTACAAAGCACCGCCTTTGACCGACAATTTTTTGTGGGTTAAAATGATTAAGAGATACAAGGAAGTTGAATTAAAATTTTCTGTCGGTTTACTAAATAGATAGCATTGTACATACTTACAACTTATCAGATAAGCACTTTACTTTAGACTACTCTAGGCGTATTATAAAATATAGAAAATAATGCGATTGCTTAAATACAACTAAGTTAAGTGCTACTGACTTTAAAATAACTTTTTTACATTATACAGACGTTTCTTAACTTTAAAATATGTCATTGCCTCTAAAACACAGTTTTGAAATGAGGGCAGTTTATTTACAATAATAAATATTAACAAAAGATAAATAAACGAAGAAGGCGATAACCAGCGTGATTGACAGCATCAGCACCAATTATTTGGATCCGCCGCGAAGCTGTGAAAATAACCGCGGATATCATTAAAGGGCTTGAAAAAGCAGAATTAGAATATGTTACCGAACCAATTGGCCACGAAATCGGTAGAGCGCGGCGGTGACATACGATAAATTTAGATGCCATCCACACTAGGACCGCGACGCTACGGTAACGCCTTTTTATCTCTCAAAAAAGTAGCGAGGAATCCATACAGCTCGACATCATAACGACTTCCCTTTACAATACTAAAACAAAACAAAAATTTGCGCCCAAAATATTGCTTTAAAACCTTGCGTCGAAACAATATCGTTCAAACCCGCGCCAAGATTAATAAATAGAAAGTCACTGTTGCATATTGACAAAAGTAAGTGTCAATGTCATTTTTGACATTGACAGATGTCATGAAGTAAATCCTATCTAGTTAGTTTATTTTAGTTGGCCAAAAGGCTATAAACAGTGTAGACGTATATTAATGTGTTAGGCACACCTCATATCAGTAATCAGTGTAATTAATCAGTGTTAAACACCAATAAAGGAGAATATAAGAATTGTTGCTGTATTATTATCATCACCACTCAGGCACAAGAAGGACATACAAATCAAGAGGTTGTTGTGTTGCCCGCTACATCACATCAAGTCACATCTTCTATGTATTTTCCGGCTTAATGTATGGATAAAAATTAACCTTATTTTTATCCCCATTTCGAATAAATAAAAACATTCCGCGGATCTCACGCTTACCCACTGATATACAACATTTTTCAGCAGATACAGAGAGTTGATCGAGTCTTAGCAATACTCTATTAAGGTAGAAACAACCGGAATGAAAAACCTTTTATAATAAACTATGACTACCATAACGAAATTGACAAGACACTAGCCAAATATTTGAGATGAACTATTTCTAAAATTGGTAATTGAAAATAATTCTCAAAAATAAGTTGCCGAATCACTCCCACTTGCCCACCACGCCGCGGTGCTGGCCGGTATTCATAGCTTATACCTTCATATAATATTCATAGCTTATACACACACCGGCATATTTAGCGGAACATAAAATAAAGGTTTGATATCAGTATCATATGAGGTTGCTGACTGGTTTATGCGTCATATAATTTAAAAATAAATATTTTCAAATTAAGAAAACAACTGAACATCACATTTTATACAGTTGTTTTAATTTTATTCATACGTCATATAATTCAAAAAGAAATATTTTCAAATTAAGAAAACAACTGAACATCACATTTTATGCAATTGTTTTAATTTTATTCAAATACACCTTATCTGGAGCGAACTTCGAGTATTTCTTCCTTCTGAGTTTGATTTAAAATTTCATTGAAATACTGTTTTTTGTTAGTTTTTTTTTGAATCGCGTATCTTTTTGGAGTTGAGGACTGAATTATGCCTGACTTAGCCCCAACGGAGATTGCCAGGGCACTCGAAATGCGAAGAAATGGTCAAACCTATACAGAGCGATATCCAGAGATCTTCGTCGACCAGTTTCAACGATCCATCGCAGTATCCAACGGTTCAGGTAGACCGGTACTTATGTGAGAAGAGCAGGACAAGGCAGAAAAAGACGCACTTCGAGTAGGGATGGTCGTTTCATTCGGCTTCGTGTACGTAGGTACCCTCGTTTGACGGCCGTCCAAGCCCGACATGAGTTAGAAGCAGTGCGGGGTGTAACCGTAAGTAATCGTACGGTACGAAGAAGGTTCGAAAAAGCTGGTTTGGGTTCATTTGTGCCCGCCAAGGCTCCAAGGCTCAAGGTAAATCATCGTAGAAATAGGTTAACTTTTGCTAAGGAACATCGACTTTGGAACGCGGACCAATGGAGTAAGGTATTGTTTAGTGATGAGTGCAGAATTCTCTTAAATCAAATTGACGGTAGGCAAAGAATATACAGACGGAAACGAAAAACGATACATTCAGACAAAATTTGAAACTACAGTTGCATAGGGTGGTGGATCAATTATGGTTTTGGCGGGCATTTGTTTGAGAGCTCGCACAGACTTGGTAGTGATTGACAGAGGGAGTCTGACTGCAAACCGCTATATCAGAGAAGTTTTAGAAGAAAATTTCGTATCGTTTGCCCCATATATCGGTGACGACTTTGTTTTTATGCAGGATAATGCTCGGCCGCATACCGCTCGGGTAACTCAAGCTTATCTTAATGATATGAATAACACTGTTATGGAGTGGCCGGCGAGATCACCGGATATGAACCCAATAGAGCACGTTCGGGACTTGCTGAAAAGAAAAGTTAAGTCCAGAATTCCAGCTCCTGCCAACATGGGTGAACTGCGAATCGCCGTAGTTGAGGAATGGCGGAGACTATCCCAGGAGACCATCGATAACATCATTCTCAGTATGCCTAGACGGGTAGAAACTTTAATAAGAGCACGTGGAGGAAATACGCGATATTAATCACCATTTTTCTAATTTAATTAATTGTTATTTTAATATTAATTTTCGCTTTTCCCGGTTACATGAAAAGTTCAAAAATGTACCATTTTTCACAAATAGCCTTTACTCGCAAAATCTGTTCTTAATGTTATCTCATTTTAAGTAAAACAAATGAAACATTAAATAACAAAAAAAGTGTAGTAAGTAGATTTTAAAATAAAACCATATTTTTTTAATTATGGACCTTTTTTTGTGTTCTGCTAAATATGCCGGTGTGTTTAGCTTACGTAGTAACTATTTATTAATCTGTGCTTATACTCTTTTATAGGTCCCTTAATTTCTACAAAACGCGCGATTAGCTGCTACCGTAGCCGCGCCCGCTCGGGGCCCCACCGTAAGGCGGCAATTACATCGAGGGGGAACTTGGCGCCAACAACAAGTTATTTTTCGGTAACACAAAGCGTTCATGAATTTATAATGTGGCCGGAAATTAACTTTTTCCTCTTATTTGACGATCTTGTTTATATTGACTGTCACAGTTCCTTCTTTGTTATTCTGTATTGTCGTTTCATTGTTACATCTTGTTCATATAATCATTATCATTATTTTCAAAACACTTTATCTTTCGTAATTTACTAGATATAGATATAGATTTTGTTTTGATGATATTGCTATTAGATTACAGTATCATATACTTAATCAATAAATTCGATAATCGTGAGAGAGCCATGCTTTATAAATACCACGGCCTCGCTGAACGCCGGCGTAAAATAACCGAATCCCGCCAAGTGAGTGAGGTCACCGGAGGCCCAAGATGATTCGAGGAGCAGTAACGCAAGTGCGCATCTTCATAGATGTCACACTTGTACCTCCTCTGGTGTTGCAAGTGTCCGTAAAACGCAAAAACAGTATAGACGGTTAAGCCAATCTACGCCCATACACGGTCAGTTCTTGATCCAATCGAACTGATCAAGCCGAATGGACGATAGATTGGATGGTGCATTGCCTACATTAGACATTACTTATACATAATATTGCTTCCAATTTTACATACGGTACAAAATAGATTTAGCTTTATTTATCAATATTACCTACCTAAATTTTATCTTTCATGAATTATGTTTACGTTACATTTTACATTATATTTAGTCTAGAATCTGTAGATAATATTAGAATTTAGCTCGCTCTGGGGAGATGCGACCTTCTTCTCATCTGAATACTTTGTAAATATGCTTTGAAAATAAATGACAATGTTAAATACCTTAGTTTTAATTAAATAATAAGCTCTCGTTTCACGAAAAAACAAAGATAATTGACTAAATAGCATTATGCGTATTGCATTTAATATTTATAGCATTTACCGCATATATTTACTAAATTACTATTAGAAATGTAGCGGACAGTCAATGTCTTTTTCTTAATTTTAATGAAGAATTACTTTTCTGAAAATTACAGTTGTCTAAAAAGTTTTAGAAGTTATAGATGAGTTATCTTAGTTGCAAGAGTAAAATCGGGTTTTGTATGTAAATGACAGACAGGAGACGATGTATGAAATATGACGATGCCCGGAAGACATTAAAAACGTGGTTGTTATGTATTACAAAATACAATGACAGGTAGGATTTCTTGCGGAAGTTCCGCAATTGTGGAGGCGGAAACGAAGCTCCGTTACAATTATATTCTATACCTACACCTACCTACATACCTACAACAGCAAATTAACTACATACTCGTACAGTTCATACACCAGTAAAATCTATATTTACACCTACATCTCCTACTGTGATTTTGGATTTTATTCTTGCTGATAACTTCTATACCCGGCGTTTTTTAGGATTGCCCGTTTGGTTACATCAAATATGATTTAAAGTGAACCCACTGGGAACCATGTCATTGTTGTCGATTCTGGGTTATTTTTGTATGAATTTTGGATCAAGCCCTTTGTAACTTGTAAGTTACAAATTACGCAAAATGTAAATTTTTGTTCACGATTATTTATTAACCATAAACATAACACAGTGTTAAGTTGTATCGTTTACCTGCCCGTATACGTGTTATCTCGTAATCGGTAATCCAAGCTTACAGTTACTGTCCTTTAGTTTACAGTCACCTGTCCGCCCACAAATCAAACGGCACAATGACCGGTGACTCGTGAGCGGTTGTCCGCAGTAGTGGCGCCTACTGTGTACTACCGCTCACAATACACGATACGATCCGTCGCCATTGTCTGCTCTCGACGATACACATGCGGTAGACAATACTCAGTCGTAACGTCAGAACTTACGACAGGTACAACTGTATCCTGGACTAGGATAACTGGTCCATCAACTTACCTATATATCGAACTTGGTGTTACCAGCAACATTTCTTGTTAGTATACATTGAAAAAATATAGCAATTGCAATAGTGAATAGATGATTAGATAAAAAATATTATAGTCTTTTACCACTGTCTTCCTTTAGTAATCTTATGTAAAATTATATTTTATGTGTCCACTTTAAGCTTTGTTTAATATTGCTATGTATAGAGTCGGTTTTTTTATTCGTTAAAATATAAGTGTTAGATATAGCCTATTAGCATCTTTTGGCTTTGTGGCAGCTATTCGATATTTTATAAGTCGATTAAAAATCGTCCCTTAAAGCTGATTGCTAAACAATTTATGTCACCATTTCGTTAATTGTAAACAAACAGTCAAGGGTGAAACGTCTAAAACGTCGCTTGTTTGTGTTGGCTAAAGTGTTTGTCCATTTGAGCGGCCGTCTAGGGCGGTATGAGGGCGGCGTCTCGAGACAGAACAAAGACATTAATAAACGGTTTCGTTAAAGTGGACAGGGGTCTGTCGAAATTAAATTTTCAGTGTCTCCGAGGAAATTTAAATAAAAATGAAACAAAAAGTATATTGTTTTATTTTGTTCATCAGTGCAAAATAATATTATACTCATAAAATAAAAATCGTCCAAGTTCGAGTCGGACTCGCGCACGTACGGTTCCGTACCATTATACCAATATTTTATCTACCTATCTAACCCATCTAAGCCGTTATAGTTTTCCTTCAAAATTCATCACATGAACTTCATCAAAAATTTTTTCAGATTTTTCGAGCCATCTGTTCAGGTTTTAGCAGGTGGGGGAATTTATTTTAAATAAACACTCGTCAAAGTTGAATATCTCGCAAACGGATACCTAATTCAAAAACCAACCTCTCAATGCTTTAAAAAACCATACCATATGGTAGACACGAGCGAAAACCCCTAAATATTTTCAAAATAGGTGAATAGTTTTATACAAAATATATTATAATAAAATATATATTCTAACTTCATAAATTTAACAGATGAGTTGTCTATAATAGTCAACCGTTGTAATAAACTATACGGTCCAATTCTAACGCGGTATGCTGCGGTGTAAGTATAAGTACGGGCAAAGTTATTGTTCTCGGACAGTAAGGGCGCGTTCACGAATTTAAATAAATAAACATTTATTCGACCTTTTCGACATCACACTACACAACGAGAAAAACAAATTTCACAGATAGAAAACAAAATATACACAAATTATAAAACGAAGACATAATGAAGACATAATTATTATACAAAAAATTAAATCATTTCCGGCATTCATTTTGCGACCAAATCCTACAAAAGTAACAATAATTATCACACATGGAGACTTTATCTAAAAATCGGTTATAAAACATTTACAAAAATTACAATTCTTAGTATAATACATATAAACAATTTTCCAGAACCTCTACATCGAAATTTTACAAAAAGAGGTCATCTTTAGGATCATTTTTATGCTGTTATTTAGTTTGTTTTGGTTGTTTAAAAATAACTAAAGATAGCGGATATAGTGATCTTAAATTCGATTGAAAAATAATCTAACAATATTAAACATTGATTTGGAAATTTTGGTCTACTCAAAATTTTAATGTGTTTTGCTATTATGCATAATAAAATTTATTTTATTTGATCACTTTCTAGATTTGTCACACAAAACATTTTTAATATCTTTGCTCTCCATATTTGGAAACCTGTAAACAACTTTTGGTAAACGCGTCCATAGTGAAAACAAAAAACAAGTCCAGTTGACTGGATCCAGCGCTTGCAATCTACTCACTTGAATGTTAATACTCCACTGTCCTACATCTAAATCAATAAAAACCCTTTGCAGTTTCTATTTAAATATTTTCATATAAGCTTGATACTATTCATTATTACCGTATTTAAATATAAGTTTATCACACGCGAACCATACGTTTTGTTATGATATTGGGTCGCTTATATAAATCCAAATCCTCAATATAAACTGTATGCCGAATATTCTTATTCATAAGAAGTTTAGGCGTAAAAGAGTACCAAGGTAAAATATATCAACCAACAAGAATGATCTATATGAGATATTATGTTAAATGAGATGCACTCTTAAAATAAATTCTCAAAAAAAATTATAATCTAACTAGATGTTGCCCGGGACTTCGTGCACGTTAAAGTAAATCCTGCGGTAAACATAAATTTTGCCGCGATAAGAAGTAGCTTAAGCCCTTTCCCGTGATCTACTTTATATCTGTGCCAAATTTCATCAATATCAGTCCAGTAGTTTCGGAGTCTATTCAATGCAAGCAAACAAACCAACCAATATTTTCTCTTTATTATATAAGTGTATTATATTAATAGTTATGGCTATTGCTTTCTTTTAAACGTAATAAACAGCTACATAGTTTACCGTAAAATTCATTCCGTGGCACTATTTCAGGCTACATTTTGTTTTGTTAAATTTGGAACAGACTTCCGTGTTTCTGCTTGAACTATTTGTTACTTTTATTTTAGCGCTCTTCTAAAATTTTAAGTTACAAGCTGTTAGAATCGGGATTACTAAATAGTATTATTTTTGCCTTTCAAATTTTTCGTATTTTATAGTTTTATTTTACAATAGCCGTCAAAAGCTCTCAAGAAAATATCTTAAAATGTTACTACAGACCGAAGTTAACATAATATTCAAAACATTCGCCGTAAAATTAGGTACAATATTAGGTTGCACGCCTTTCGGACACTTAACGCAACGTAACGTAACACTTAATGTGATGGCAACACGAAATTATGTTACGGATAAAACTAACAAGAGCGGCGTCGCTAATGAAATGCGCACTGGCTCGAGTCAACAGGGGACGACCAGGGGACGGACAGGGGACTGAGACCAGCGGCGACAGGGGACTGTCGGAAGAGGACACAGGCCTGCGGGAGCAAGTGCACAAACAAGCAACCCCCAGTAATTATGTTTTTAACATGTGCAAACAAATTTTTAACAAGCGCCGCGTGCTCTTTATAATGAAAATTATAATATCACACATGAGACACTTTGGATGTGGCAAATAAAAATATTCTTCACAATTATGCGGGCGGACATAATTATTAACATTCAGAAAATAAAGCCAGTGCAGTGAGTGCAAAGAGAGGTGGACTAAAGTTAAAAATATAATTTTGATATCACAACAAGCTTGTGAGTGTTGGTTTGTGTGTAATGTTTGACTTTCACGCTAAAACGACTGAACAGATTTGAATAAATTTTAAATATATTGCTTGTAGCCTGATTCTTGTATTTAACTTAGACTTTCAATTTTCTTTCAATTAATTATAAATGAATCGTGATGATATCATAAACTGATTTTTGGACTAATCAACACGCGTTTGGTGTTGTTTAAATGTTTACGTAGCATTAAAACTACTTACATCGCGACGAGACGTGACAGGACGTGGCGCTGCATTCTTAAGATAGCTATTTAAAATTGAATTTTATTCACTACACAAGAAGATACACGTTTCATTGCAAGGGTTCGAATGTCAAGTCAATCGAAGTCAATGTTGATGGCGCCGCTCTTTCAATGAAACGTGTAATCTTTTCGAGTAGTGAATAAGGTTCAATTTTTAATAGCTATATTAAAAATGCCTCGACCCGTCTCATCGCGTGTAGTCGCGGTGTGAATTGACTCTTGTTGTAAGATTTCATTAGCATAATCGACCTACTGGATTTACACATAGGCTTCTTTTTATCATCATAAAAATACTTAAATTTCTGCTCTACACTATAGGTGTAAAGGTAGGTATTGTAAAACAATTCATTTAAATCCAAGGATGAATAAAACCTAACGCTTTTTTGTTTGAAAATGTAATTTGTCTCTGGGGCTCGACTAGTACGCTGCGGTTTTAGTGAGGAGTTTTCAATGAATACTTGATATAATTTTAACTGTCTTTAGTTTTATATTATCGCTGGGGGACTGACAAAGTAAGACACTTCCATGTCTAGATAAAGATAATATTAATTAAATATTATTTAACAGTAATTTAATTCCACTATATACCTATATATTATAGACGAGGCATATCGAGGCAAACAGTATCCTCACTTCAACTGCCCCACTTTTGGGGCTTTTTAGGGCAGTTGAAGTTTGACATTTGTCATTTTGACATTTGCTTTTCGCAGTTTAATCAGTCCGTGTATTTATGATTATTTGGCGTGAAAGAGTTACAAGCTTTCACATTTCTATTAGTAGTAGGATTGTATTTCATATTATATATTTTAGATGTTATAGCAACGGATTGTAAAGCGATTTTTATTAGTAGAGAAGGTTGAACATTTTCAGGACCACGAGGAAAAGTGCTCTACACTTCCACTGGTGTTGCGAGTGTCTATGGGCGGCGGTAATCGCTTACCATACAAATTACATGGCTTTTTTTCCCCAAGTCATTAAAAATTAAGCTATAACATATTAAAACTTCAAATTGCCTCAAACATATTTTATTGAAAAAAAAAATACTTTTGAAAATTTGCATATCGTCTTAGACTCGCTTCTGAGCAGCTAGACTGAAGAATACCGTGTTGGGGTACAATAGTTCTCCTATTGTATAGGACAAGGTTTCAGCTTGCCTCAAACTCCTGGGGCCCAATTCTCGTACCTCAAAACTTGGTTCTGTTGTCAGTCTGTCACGCTCGCGCGCGCAGGATTTGACGCTTATCTGAATGCGAAATATCAGCGCGTTAATCGAACCGAGATTCGAAACACGAAACTTGGCGCCCTGGTCTAAATTTTCTAGTAAATCTCCATCTAAAACCCAGCGCTATGTTATTTGGTCAAGCATGTAGCGTATATTGGCGTTACAACACGTAGCGTACATTGGCGTTACAACACGTAGCGTACATTGGCGTTACAACACGTAGCGTACATTGGCGTTACAATACGTAGCGTATATTGGTGTTACAACAAGTAGCGTATATTGGCGTTACAACACGTAGCGTACATTGGCGTTACAACACGTAGCGTACATTGGCGTTACAACACGTAGCGTACATTGGCGTTACAGCACGTAGCGTACATTGGCGTTACAACACGTAGCGTACATTGGCGTTACAACACGTAGCGTACATTGACGTTACAACACGTAGCGTACATTGGCGTTACAACACGTAGCGTATATTGGTGTTACAACACGTAGCGTATATTGGCGTTACAACACGTAGCGTATATTAGCGTTACAACATGACGTAGCGTATATTGTTACAACATGAAAGTTCAAGTTCTAACACCAATATAAAACTAGTTTATGATAAAGTGAAGGGTTGTAATCGGAGCGTTAGAATAAATTACAAAGGTTAGGATCTGCAGTTCCCGGCGGTTCGCGAGAGTAAATCAACTGGGAATGACGGGGCTTAAGGGTTTTGTGTGACCTTCCGCTTAGCTCTAACCCTTTAACTATATTTTCTTTATTATAACTATATTTATTGCAAAGTAGGTACTATGTTTCATATTATGTTACATGATAAAAAAACATTTATTACACTCCTTGTTCATCGTACAGGTTAGAGAATCTTACTACTATAGTAAACTAGCTTTTGCATGCGGCTCCGCTCGCGATAATACACAGGAACAATGCACTTTTTCGGGATAAAAATGTTTTTATCCAATAATTAATCTACTAAAATACCAAATTTTATCAAAATCCGTTTAGCAGATTTTGCGTTAATGAGTAACAAACATGCATCCATCCATCTTCACAAACATTCTCATTTATAATAGTAGTAGGATGTAAAAGTTTGTGAGAATTAATGTTTGTGACTCTTTCACGCAAAAACTACTGAACGGATTTTGATCAGGCTTTACAGCAATATAGCTCATATATTGGAATAACGAATAAGCTATAAATAAAACAGATAAGTAAAATCTTTTTTTACGCGGGTGAAGCCGCAGACAAAACTAGTAGATAAACTTAGGAAGTCTACACTAGATTCCTGAAAAAGCTAGTTTTATAGATCCGTATAGAAAAGTAAAGGAAATCTTGAAAAACGTTCACTCAAATCACAAAAGCAAACGCAATTCAGATAGCGGCTCGACCACAGCAATCGTAGTAAAAACGAACTAATGTTAGTGGCGCGATAATCGCGGGGGCAAACATTAGGGCAGCGAAAAAGCTCGTTACGGCCCACTGCTGTTGTCCCCTGCCCGCGCCTGCATACGCCCCTGCACCCGAATTAGCATTTATATTGTCCGGTACTGAACCTTTGCCGACCTACGACCACTTGTTACACCGAAGGTGTAGTTTATTGACATACTATCATAATTCATGAGGCAAACTCTAAGCCATTGGATAACGCTTCCGTAGTCCAATGGTTTAAAGCTTGGCTCTCGGCTCCCTAGGTCGTGGGTTATAATAATAAAAAAAATTGTTTTTAAGTTTGTTTAGGACAATGCATGCTAATCACCTGATTATCCATGCGACGGATGGACAATCAGGTGAAAAAGGGTATGTAAAATGTCGGTCCTACACCTGATCTCTTGCCAGTCGTGTCGGTTATCTGTCCCACTAGGTTATGAGAGTAAAAAAGGAGAGTGCTCTTGTGCACCTTAAAAGAACTCCTGCGTAGCCGGGCTAGTTTTAACGAAACCAGCCACCGTCACTAAAATCGGTGTGGGAGCTATTATTATAATAATATAATTCATGTTCAGTAACTTATCCTATGACATACCTAATCAAAAATACAAATCATCACCAGGTTAGGCACTTATAAAAGTTATTATTAGTCCATGCTATTTTATTTTAATAATTTTGTTACAACCTACTCGACTTTCAGGTTTCGTTTCGTTTCATTTATTGAAGAAAAACGTCAAAGTAATTTAAGTTTGATACAAAAGAGATACAAATAGACTACAATAATGGCGTTAACAAATACAGAGAGTCCCCTGACATTTATTGCTGTTGTTCCAAACTTAGCCTGAATAATGAATGTTAAACGGTGTGAGAGAGCTTATTTAGGTTCGCACGAGAATATGTTTTGTGAACGTTTATTTATACTTATAAATTATCATACAATTTAACTTATGAGTTCTGGATAGGTCAATTATTAACATATTGAAGGCACACTGGGGATATTAAACGTATAGTAAACGGATTAAATTATGACATCCATGGTCTAGCCATAAAATGTCTAGGATAACCCTTGCATAGTACCCGGCCTAAAAGAAAGCATTTCTCTGACGCACAAAAAAGTACCAGTTTGCTTTATTCACATCGACAGTGTTTGACAGAAATGACACTGCACAAAGTCGACACTAATAGAATATCTCTTTTGGTCGATGAGTATTCTTTCTACCCGGGTACTCCAAAGAAACATAATGTTACAGTACGGTGTGAGTGGCGGCCTATGTAACCTCTGCAATAAAGTAGGACTGTTGACGTGTTGCTTGTTTTCGCCGTTATTTTCTTTTATAAGCCCCGTCAAGGAGCACAAAGAGCAGAATTGCTAATTCGACCAGGTCAAAGTTAATGTGGCTCTTTGACACTTGACTTTGTTGTGCCGGGTTTCCAATAGACCTTGAAGGTTCATTCATATGGACTCGATGATTACCCTGAAAATGAATGCGTAAGTTTGAAATTACGTCTCATATAAAATGTTATGACTGATAAACCCCTGCACGTATTCATCTACCTGGAAGAATTATAATTGGAAATACTGGAAATCTTGGTAATACATTTTATCTTGAGAATAATTCGTAAGGTTCGTCAAACCGAAACGAGACGCGACTCGGCGCTGCATTTTTAAGCTGGCAATTGATAGTTGAACTTTATTTACTACGCAAGAAGATACAGGTTCATTGCAAGAGTTCTAATTTCGAATTGAAGCACGCTGCGTAGCGTGGCGCCGCCTTAAAAAATGCAATGCCAAGTCGCGTTGCATCTTGGTTTGAACTGACCGCAAAGCAGCAATCAACACTATTTCTCGTTGGTCTGTCCCCAGTACATGGAAGTGTAATGACAAGTCCAGTGTCAAAAGTCCGCTAATATTCACAGTACGCGAAGTCCTAAAAGTGCGATCCTGTAAAAGGCTGCCTATTAATTCGCCGAGATCAGATGCAGCTGCAGCTTTTGGCAGATGATGTAAAGTTAATTATAATCCAGATGTTGGCGATTATGATCTGCTTTGACTTCCAGAGATATGGATGTGACAGGTCATATTACTAGTTCATATTATTTTTGAAGGTGATGTCAAAAATAATATTGACTAATTGCTCTCTCCTACAAGATTTAGATGAACAAATGTCTATTTATCACACAGGAACTAGAAATAAAACTTATGACGCGATAAAAAGTTGTCCATATTTGTTATGGATATCAATATCTTTTAATGTCAATGATATCTTTTAATTATAATTATTATCAAAGTAACAAATTGAACATAGTTTTTAATATTTTTAATATTATATGAGTTAATTGATTTTGAAGTTATAATAAAAAAGTTTTGATTACCCTATGCTCAAATTCAAAATATCTTTTTTATTATGTTAATAATAATAATAAGCTTTATTTCGGATAACTTTGATCGAAATGTTAGTTACAATAATCTTAAAAACTTGTGTTAGTATACATTTTAATACATTTTAAAAATTATTTAAGTTTATTATGCACATAATATTATAATTATAGTGAGACACATCTCACTACTACATCATCCCATGTGACACAGCGCCACAGCGATTCACATACAGGCAGTCGAGTCTTCCAGCAAACATGTCCAGTATGCTATTGGTACTGCCTCTCACCCTATGCACCGGGGACGCGCACCTTTTTCGCATTGTCGCGTAAAAGCAGTCCACACGCGCCTCCGCAAACATCCCTGACGCACTGTAACGTTGAGGCAGCCCCAACAGCACTCTGAACGCGTTGTTAAATTGGACACGGAGGGCGCTTTAAGATTTCGGGGTATAATTAGTCCACAGGCTACACGTATAAAAGGAGGTGCAGTACGCCCTGAATAAGGTCACCTTGACGTTATATAAACTACGCGCAAACCGCGAGCGAGCATGTTCTCCCGCACCGGCAGCGCCCTCCGTTACAATCACCATACACCTCTATATATTACAATCATTCTTGAGGTCAGGTGTCAAGAAATGTCCTGAGTATTTAAATTTATAAACTCTTTCAAGTAAGCTGTTATTAATAGAAACAGATGGGATGTTAGGTGGATACTCACACCTCGGGCGTCCCATCACCGTTGTACGCCTGATTCAGCAGTTGAGTTATTACTTTTTTTTTGCACGTAATTTAATTATTAAATTTTATTTTTAAATTTATTTTATTAAATTAAATTAAAAAATTTAATTTAATTAAATTACGTGCAAAAAATGTATTATGTTGGTCTCTTTTTAATGTATTTAATATTGAAGCTAATGAAAAGTATGACAAATCTAATATACATACATTTATAATCCTAACAAATACCAAATGCTATAATAGCCAATTGAAAACAACATAAGTGGTGTCAAGTTGCTTTCATTGTTTAGTACACTTCGCGACTGGATTACAGTGTGTTGTGAAGTGCAATTTTGTTAACTGACTCTTCTTTACATTGTAAATCAAGCAATTTCGCCATATGCGAATATGCATGGCTTGATTTACAATGGAATTCGCATAACGAAACCTCAGAAATGACTTTCGTATTTCACGTCTACGTTATTTTACTGTTCAAAATTTAAAGTTTCTAAGGACAATTAAATTTAACGTAGGCATATCAGTACTGAAAGTATATTAAGATAAGCAGAGCGTTCTCAAAATTACACTTTGTTATAAATTCTTCAGATACTATTATAACTACAACTTTAAATTAAAAAGGCTTACGGCCGAATACCGAAACGGTATTTAAAATTAAGAGCCCTCCTATTCGTAGGCTGTCGCTGCCTCTGCTAGCCGTAACGACAAGGACAGCATGTGACTTGAGCGTCACTTATGCTAATTATCGTTTCAGATTTAATAACCAGTCATTATTTTTTACGCCACATGGCAAGACGCAACAAAAATAAAATAGGATACAACAAAACATAGCGAGATACAACGAAAGTCGAAATATAGCGAGACACATCTAAACATAATAAGACTTAATGAAAATATATAGCAATACACGATGAAACATAGCGGGATATAATGAAACATAGCGTCACACAGCGAGGCACAACGAGACATAGCGAGAGGAGGCGAGAGACAATGGTTTCAGCGTGTAACGTAGCACGCGCCGAGCTACTTAATATGTATGACGGGGAGGAAAATTTTTGTGACTTTGATAAGATTACAAAAAAAAATTCAACAACTTTTTCCCTGACTTACTCGTACCTTGTAAAAACGGATTACAACGTGTTGAACATTAATATGTTCGAATAAAGTACAGAAGTATGCCGCTAATGGATTGTACATTTTAAAGTAAAAATAAACTTCGTTGAGTCGGATTCCTTAAACTCAGTAAATCGCCTGAGAAAGACCTAGGCATTCGAGACTCCTAGATACATCTGGAGCGCCGCCAATCGCAGCCTCACTTGTAAGCTTTTAATGTTCTATTACTGAACAAAACATCACACCAACTCTTCTTCATTTGCAGCAACGGTTAGCAAATACATTACAGTATAAGGTTTTAAGTTGATGAAACTGAACGGATTAGTTACGATACGAATGATTTGGTGCTTTATTTAGCTAACTATTAGATAATATCTTAAGCAGAAAAACATAATGGCGTTTAGAATAGCTTAAAAATGTTGTTAAATTACTTATCCTACGCCAAATTCTTAAAAACATCGCAAATCGTAAAGGAAACTGTTATTTTGAAACAAAAAATTAAAACCGAGTTCCGAAGTAAAAATTCACAAAAAAGTATAAAATAATTCTTATTTCTAAATAATTCCCCTCTTAGGTTCGGCTAAAATTTTAACTATTTCTCTACTCAATCTTCATAATTTTGAAGTTGATACCAGCCCAAGCAATATCCTGATAAAACAATATTTCATAGAACTCTCGTTCAAGTTAAGCTGGTTGGACCAAATTCGGATTTATACCCTTTATAGAAAAAAATGATTTTGAAAATCGGCCCACAGATGGCGGAGTTATCGTTGAACATACAATAAAGATATATATAGCCGAATATAATATAACCGCCTCCTTTTTGGAAGTCGGTTTAAAAACACAGAAACATTTACAGAAAAAAAAAATCGTTAAAACATTTTGAATTAGTTGAAAATGACTGAACAAGATCCAGAATATTTAAACTAAAGTTTACTGAGATTAAAACAAAGTTAGACAGTATCATAAGTGTTACAGTAACTGTAAACGGCATTAAACGCGGTATCTGATGAGGAAAGCTTGAATTGGCTCCCTAGTCCCGCTCTCTCGATAGAGCCGCCGCTCAGACGTAAGCGCTTTCAGTTAAAAGAGATCAATGCTCGGGTCCAACGAAGGGAAAAGATGTAGCGGGTAAGTTCAATTTTTATGATTCTCAGAAAGTTTAAGAATGAAACTTTCATGTGATGATGAAAAATTGTAACAAAAATAAATCGTTTTTCTTACAAGCCAAAGAAAAATATATATTAGTAAGACTGTCAGTTTGTATAGTTTCCCCATAAATATTGTTTTATTATTATGAGTTTTTTTTTGTATGTGCAATTAAAGAATACCTACTCGCCATAAGATGTAAAGACAGACTATGTTAATCTATTCCAAGTAGATTAGTAATGTATTAATAATGTTATAGCCACGATTGAAAAATATGGTTAACGCAAGGTAAACACTACAACAAGGTGCCTAACCTTTTTAATTCTCTTCGCTTGTGAATTGCGCGCGTTTTGCATTCGTCAGTTCGATACGGTTGGGAAACGCAAATAAAATCCTAACAAAGTGAAAAGCCGCGCGGTGTCGGCGCTCGCGTGAGTTGCCGCGATTTACGGCAACCGTCTGTTTGTTCAACTCAAAAGGCCCCGACCACGGATTCATAAATATACGAGATGTGACAAGCCGCCAGGTAACTAATAGCCAGTAATGTTGTGGCCAAGTTCGTCCGGGTATTTTTCTGAGTATGCGCTGTAGTTACATGTCAAGTAAACAAACTTGTGTATAAATTGACAGGCAACCAAAACTAATTATAAATATAATAGTGAAATTGGTGTTTTACAGCGCATGCGCCCAAAATACGTGGACGAACACGGCCACCTGCGTGTGTCGTCAGTCGAAATCACGCGCACAGTCATAGTATGCACTGCAATATTTCAAGTTCAGTGCACGTGTGTGCGTGTGTACATACGCCAGGGTTGCTCAATTATTTGTGCATACAGTGTTCGCACTGACGGCGGCGAATCGTCTTCTCTATAGTGCTCTGTGCCCCCGACGCAGGAATTTTTTGCGAGCAACTTCGAGTAGTTTGTTGCTGTTTGGCCTGAAGTGGCGGTAAAGTTGCCGCAAGCTAGTTAATTTGAAGCTAGCTATGAACGATACGAAGTCGGCTTAGTAAAGAAATATTTTGATCGTCTAAATTAGCTGAGGCTCAGGGGCCTTAGACAAAGTGCAATGTCAGAACGATAAGAAATTCTTAGAGAATAAAATGTGTGAGAATAACCACGTAGCTTAGCGACCAAATATGTCAATACTATACATTTTGATTTCGAATTTCGTGATTGTAATTATAGAAGTCGCCTTGACTAAGACCTGGGGGGTCTTCTCTCTACGTGAGGAAGGTTATACTAGCCTACTGTGGTGTCAGACTATACTGGTCTTTCAATGAGTTATTTCTAGTGAATTATTCTCTCTGATACATACCTACAAAGGAGTTGGTCCATAATTGAGCCAGAGTCGCTAGCAACGAAATGGTTGCCTATGTGTTCACTTTAAATCATACTTGATGTCACCAAAAGGGAAATTCTGGTTATCCCTGCAATTTAGACACCAAAAACAACACTTGCACCTGTTACTTACACCTTCTTACTTAATATGTAATGCATTATAACCACGTTCTTAATTTCTTTAGGGTATCGTCGTTTCTCATACATCATCTCACGCCTGTCATTTCCATACAAAAACAGACTTTATTCTTGCTAATAACCTCCATTATATCCGGCGTTTTTCGGGATTGCCCT
Source organism: Phengaris alcon alcon (assembly GCA_037179445.1). Taxonomy (NCBI): domain Eukaryota; kingdom Metazoa; phylum Arthropoda; class Insecta; order Lepidoptera; family Lycaenidae; genus Phengaris; species Phengaris alcon. The sequence continues at coordinate 463,970 of JAYRCH010000171.1, read as the reverse complement.
TTTGGTGACATAAAGTATAAATTAAATGATGTAGTGCATTGGCAACCATTTTACTGCTGTCGATTCTGTTTTGAGTGTATGGATTTTGGACATGTCCTTTGGGTTACCTATTATATTGAATTAATTGCTAGTCATGACATAGAATGCACAAACGTAAACCGATTATGTGTGACATGAAGCCAACAATCACGATTAAATTGAAACTGACAAATGTACGAATTGAAATATATGTGTCGGAGTTTTATAAAAAACTTTAAATTGTCATTTATTTCAATTAAGTTCATCGGTTTCCTATGAAATATGTTAAGTTCAATAGTTAAAAGATCAATAAAAAAACTTATCAAATTAGTTAATTTTTTTAAGAACTAACCACCTGGACTAAATAACAAATTCAATTCAATTCAATTCATTTATTGATCACAAGAATGTAGTATAATTACAAAGATGGTAAATTAAAAATATTATAGTTCTAGTACATTCTGCCATTATAATGGCGTGTGACACTTGCATGCTCTTATCATTTACTAATTTTTTTATTTATTTCATTATTTAGAATTAAATAAACTATAAAAATCACAATTATTACTCAGTATTATTGAGTCCTGGTATAATAATAATATAAAAGAAATATAAAAAAATCATGAAAATTAATAAAAGAAAACTAAAATTGATAAAAAATCATGCAACTAGAGAATTAATAAATAAAAGTAGAAACTGACATTAAATAGAATTCACTACAACAATTAATTAATATTATCAAAAAAATAAATAAAACCATCACACATAAATCATTTATTTATTACCATTATTATACATAAATTATTCATTTATTATCTGATAAGCATGAAAACAAGTTATAATTATATTTAACAAATAAGGCTACTTCAAGCAGATATAAGGAAGGAAGTGTCAGAAGTTTAAATTGTTTTATAACGGTCTGCAACTGTCAGTAACTTTGATTCTAAGCATGGCTATTAAACATCTTTTTTTGTTATTTAAATACCAATTCTTTGAGTGTTGAGTAGCCCCAAAATATATCGCAAAACAGATTCGATTAATCCATAGTAGACAATAATTAGAGTGTCCTTGTTGACTGTCGAAGATAGCTTGTTTAATGCATATGCTAAACTACTCACTCTTTTACTAAGTTCTTCTACATGCTTTTTCCAATTTAATTGCTTATCTATTTTTACACCTAAAAATCTTGTATTATGAACTTCTTCAATAATATTACTATCATAAATAAAATGATTATTAGATGCGCTTTGAGCTCTTTGATTAAAATGAATTATTTTTGTTTTCCTTAGGTTGATTATTAAATTGTTACTATTTAGTTATTGAATTATAGAGTGTAATGAATTATAAATGTGAGTTTCGTAAAATTAATGTCATTGCAATTTATGGTTATTGTACTATCGTCAGCGAATTGTGTCATGGGGTGATTCAACGTTTTCGGCATGTCGTTTATGTAAATAATAAATAAAAGAGGCCCAAGTACACTTCCTTGAGGTACACCATACTCGTTAAGTCGTACTAAAGATATGAATGTTTCTTCTATTTTTGATATGTTATTGATACGAGAAATGAAAAGAGGTGTATTGGTATCGATTTGCTAAAAAGGAACGAAGAAGTTGTAGTACATTCCCCTTATGCCATAGGCTTTAAGTTTATCTAACAAAATCTCATTATTGACATAATCAAATGCCTCGTCATGTTGAAAAGATGGCGCGTACTGGCTTTCTTCTGTCGACTGCACACATAATATTTTTAATGAAATCAAATATTGCCATGTTAATACTTTTGTTTTTTCGAAACCCCTTTTGTTCTGGGCAAAAAATATTATTTTTCTCTAAAAATGAAGTTATTTCTCCATATAAGTATTTCTCAAATACTAAATATTATATTAAAAATAAGTTAAAGGCTCTGTATTTTGATAAAATATTAAATGAATGAGATTTAAGAGTCGTTTGTAATGTTAAGCATAAAAGTTATAATTTGTTGATAGAAGTATTTAATTTTAATATATGGAACTTTTGTAATGTTTTATGTGAATGAATGTAATTTTTGTTCTTAATTTAAAATATCCCAAGTGGCTTATGGAGCTCACAACTATCAAAAATTGTACTTTGTTTTATGCTAATAAAATAAATATAAATAAAAAAACTGATTCTGAAGTAGGTATCAACTATTAAGTCCCACGAAGGCTTTTGCTGTTAGTTGTACATTATGGAAAAGTCCCTAACTTTAAAAATTATTTTATTTTATTTTATTTTATTTCTATAGAAAAACTTACAGCTAGACATAACTTTGTAGCAACAAAATTGAAACAGATAGCCAGTGACAAGTTTTTACAGATATGTAACAAATATTAAGATGAGTGCTAGCTTTATATAAAATATTCAAATTCTGATGATGTGAGTAAGAAGAAATGAAAAATACATAAATTGTACTAAATTTGAGCTATACTTCCATTTAAATTACACAGGGACTTAATTAAATAATAACTTCTCTTCCATTCAAGATTCTTACTTAAATTAAACCTAATTTATGAAATCAGTAATTGATCTACTACCTGAATTTGTTAATTTTGCTAATAATATTACAGTATGTCTAGCTATAATAACATATAATTTATTTTTGTCCCCTTTGACGATGGAATAAATAAAAAAACGACGGGTTGCACTCCGGGAGTGCCGGCAGAAGTGAACACTTGAATATTAACGTTGTGCATTTTTGATATTTTGGAATGGTTAGAGAATAATTTTGTACGAATTGCTTTCATTATCAGTATAAAAGTACTATTATTTATGTGGTGGAATACAATATTCATTTATTGCGCTATCGTACACAAACATGACAATTTATATTACATTAAAAATTTAACACTTCAGAACTATTACAATTATTTTACATTAAAAAGTTTATCTCTTACGAATACACAGCAGTGTGGCCACTACGCTGACGGTCGAGTCATCAGCTGTCACCATCAGTGTCACACGAACATTCGCGCAAGCGCCCTGCGCCGCCTGTCCTCTCTCCACCCGTCTTACGAATTTTCGATCAGGTCACGTGTCCTGACGCGAGTTTAGAAATTTTTACCCATTCCAAAAAAAGTACACAGCGCCGCTAAAGAAGTTTTCACTTCAAAAAATAGTGAGCAAAACTTAAGCAGCTATGCTTTAAGGCACCAAAAAAATTGTACTCGTAGCAACTAGCACCGTTATAATTTTCAAACCTAACCAATTGAGAAAACACGGTGCGGCGTAAGACACTCGGGAAAGATACAAGAAAGGTAAGGCCAAATTTACTCTAGACTCACCACGCCTTAACCAATTAAGGCGAGGTGAGGCGCCAACTATGAAGTATTCAAGGGGCTGAAGGAGATGAGTGAGGGACCCGCCGCCCCGTAACTGCGGGGTGCTTCGCGCGAATTACGTCAAAATTATGTATCCATAATGTACAAAAGCGGAATTTTGACAATATCGTAATGTGCTTCATAGCCTACCGGTTTTTTGCCCACCTGGGGCAAAGCGTAGCGTCTAGGTTCAAATCTCATTACAAATTATATAACTTAACTTCCTTGTTTTTAAAATAAATCATAATAATAGGTCTTTACCTATGAAATTGCCGTTCTACAGTACTGGCCATTTCAAATCAAAATAATTTTTATTTGGCTAAGAATTCTAATTTCAAATTAATTTTATATTAAAAACATGGAATTCTTTTTTCTAAAGTAGTCATTTGTTTATTGATTAGTGTTACATTTTCATCGCATTTCAATCTTTTTCGTCATCATGGATACGTTAAAAATTCGAGTAATTATGGAATATGAGAACCGTCGTGGCAGCAATGCGGCACAAGCGGCACGCAACATCAACGACGTTTACGGAGCTAACACTACAAACCAACGTACCACCTTGCTTTGCTCGCTTCCGCTCTGGAAATTTCGACCTGAAAAATTAACCTCGCGGTCCTCCGAAGATTTTGGTCGAATGACAATGACGAATTAAAGGCGATTGTGGAAGCTGGTCAAATTGGCAAGGTAAAAAAGCTTGACAAATGGTGCCCCACGAACTCAATGATCGCCAGCGCGAAGTACGCGTCGAGACGTGCCCTGCGCAGTGCAAACAGTGTCAACACACACACAAATGAAGGAATTTTCAACCGCATTGTTACCTGCGATGAAAAATGGATTCTGTTTGATAAGCGCAAGCGCTCAGGAAGTTGGTGGGATCCTGGTTCATCACCTAAACAATGCCCTAAACGAAAACTTACCCCTAGAAAAGTGATGGTCACTGTTTGGTGGTCTAGCGCCGGTGTGATTCATCACAGCTTGTTACCAAACGGGGTGAGCATAACTGCAGATGTGTACTGTGAAGAACTGAACACAATTATGGAGAAGCTGGCACATCTCCAACCAGCATTGGTCAATCGATCGTCTCCGCTGCTACTGCACGACAACGCGCGACCTCATACTGCACAGCAGACGGTCTCCAAGTTGCAAGAACTAGGGTTGGAAGCTCTCCGTCATCCGCCCTACTCACCAGACCTTGCGCCTACAGACTACTGCTTTTTTCGGAATTTGGATAACTTCTTGGCGGGAAAAAAATTCAATACCCGAGAGGCAGTACAAAATGCCTTTGAAGAATTTGTTGCCTCCCCGTCCAGCTGATTTCTTTAAGAAGAGCATCAATAAACTGCCACCGCGTTGGCAAAGATGCATTGATTGCATAGGTGATTACTTCGATTAATACAAATTAAAAATACATGAAAAAAATTAGTTTAAATTTTTTCATACAAAACGGCAATTTCATAGGTAAAGAGCTAATATTATAGCACTACATATTTTTACTTTATTGCTCTCCGTATTTTTTTGTTACACAATTTTTTATAATCTGCACTAATATTTACGACATAAATACAACTTCTTTTGTGCCAAATTTAAAAATTAATTTCTCGAATCGCAATGGCTAAATTTTTAGTTTCTTTTTAGTTTCCCAAGCTTAAAACGCTAAAAAAAACATAATTGTTAAATAAAGTTCACCTATTCAATATTGTTAAGTCATAAAGAATCTATGTTCCAAATTTGTGCCTTTTTAATGGATGGTTTAATTAATGAATGCAAAAATATTATTATAATAATATGCGGTCGAAGTACTGCGGCATATACGCACTACAACATACACAATGATTTTAACAATACATAAATACACAATAAAATTTGATATCCAATAGCCTTCCACATGAAACTTCGGTTATCTAACACAAAAAAAAATACAATTTCAAATACCTAGGTATTTTTAGTTAGATTTTAGTTTCTGACATCAGTGGTTTAACCGAATAGTCTCTTCGGCTACATCATATTTATTGTAAATATTGTATTATTAATAAAATACACTTTACAAATAAACAAAATAATATTTTAACATAATATTATTCATTCTGTTGTCAATGAATGTTGTAAATTTTTAAGCAACATGTTTTTTTTTTCGTCGTGCAACAATATATAAAAAATTTCGACTCTCTTACGTCAGTCTGATTGGCAGCTCGGTATGCGTACTTTGATTTTTGCATTGTTTGGAAATTCAGAATGGTGGGTTCGAATCCCGGTATTATAAATATTTATGTGATTCTTATTATTATTTTATTTATATATTTTTTTTATTTTTTTAATTATTTTATCGTTGTACTAAAACTCCGAGCTAAGCTCGGTCTCCCAGGTATTAATATTAAAAAGAGGGTTTTTGTACTTTCATCGAATACAATCTCTTCATATTTTTTTTATAATCTACACTAATATTTACAACAACTTAGAGAAACTAACAAAAAAATGAATAACTAGGTATATAACTATCAGCAATATACTACAGTACCTGTAAGTGCGAGAACAAAAAATAATATATAAAGAAAGAAAAAGAATAAAAATTCGTCCGACCGGGATTTGAACCCGAGACCAATTGATCAACAACGCAAAACGCCAATGGCCTACGTAGCTGCGCTATCGAATATCTGACGTAAGATGGCGTAATTACTCATATCTTATTAGTATTACATGACGAAAAAAAAATCATGACAAACTAAGATCCTTATGTCGTCGGCATTAAGATCATGTCGGAGGTAAAATAACTTTGAATGAAATTTCAACAGTAAATAAAAATGATTTTTGACCGCCGGAGTGCGGAACAAAATGACATAGGTTCATTTAGCAATACGCCTCAGCGGGTACTACCGTTTTCTATACAAATAAAAGAGAAGGAATGACAGGTCGCTATTTCACGATGTTTCATTTGACTCGTCCGAATTATTTATCATTGAAATAAATTAATCCTAACAAATATATTTCCCTTTTTCCAATAAATAAATAAAAACAACAATTCCCTTCCTTTTAAGTATTACGAAACTGTAATTAATTTTCTCATTTTTGTTGACAAATAATACAGTTCCAACTCCAAGAATATCTATTGGTTATTTTATGTTTTTTTTATTGAGAAAATTTACAGAAAACGTGTTTTGAAAACGAAAGTACAAATTCCAAAATCAAGATTAACATAATATATTTTTGTTGGCTCCACTAAAATGTATCCATTCGTCTCAATTTTTTGTTTAAAGAAGCCTATTTTTACGATGTATAGCGCCTTAATAATACATAGTATTTTTTTAACTGATTCGTTTAAATAATCTCTATGGTTTACGATGGACATCTTCTATTTCATTAAAAAAGTTTGGCTTTAAAACTATAATATAAATCAGGAACTACCCAAAAGTTGGCACCAATTGTTTTGTCATCTATGCAAAAACTTTTTGGCTTCTGCAACAAAAAATGGCTACAACAAAAAGCGTAATGTCCATTTGACGTAACGTTTCGGCGAACGTGGAGTGCGCGTGCAGCGTGCGTGCCAGCTATCGTCCGCTTTATGGCGCATAAAACTTTATGTACCGTCCCTATGGCGGACGGTGTAAATAATAGATATTTAAGATACTCCAGCTTACCGTTATAGTCATCATCATCATCATCTTCTGATGACTATAATGCCAATAGAATCATCAGCTTTGCGGATATAACATTAGGTTCGCTGGTATAGATTGGTCATAATGTAAAATGATATATAATATGAGAACCTTAAGGGGGATCTCATATTTGAACCGTTTGGGGTTGAAACCTTAGGTACATGGGGTCTGGGTGCACACAAACTTTTCGGAGAAATCTCCAAAAAACTCATTGAGGCCACCCGAGACCCCAGAGCCGGCACCTACCTGGCCCAGAGAATAAGTATCGCAATCCAGCGAGGAAACTCTTTGAGCCTTCTAGGTACTCTGCCTGGTGGGGATGACCTGGGAGATTTCTTTTTTTTGTAGCATTTTAAGTTTTGGAGTAGTTATTATTTTTTTAGTAATTACCTACTTTTATGGTACAATTGATTTTGTTATCATAACTGATAAAATGTATATCATATTGTAGTATTAGTGAGTTTAATAAAAGTACATAGAAACAACTTTGCAAGGTTCATGTAAAATGTATTTTTTTATTTTAAGGAACAATGCTGTGGGTTAACAAATACTTTTATACTTTATTAAGCATATAACGAGCAATTCTGTGTTAAAATGAATATAATGATTTGATTATTTATTTCTGTTGTATTTCTCGCACCAAGCTAGGCACGCAAACGGATGCAACTCCAAATGCTAATCTATAATCAGTTGATGTACATATCGTTAAATATGTAGCCATCATTCGCTTCAGTCCCTGTCCTTTACGGTGTGCATTTTAAGGGTTCCGTAGTAACACATGGAACCCTTATAGTTTCGCTTTGTTCGTCCGTCTGTCGGTGTGTCCTCCTTTCGGACTTGCCCTTACGCCCTTGTAACTTCTGTAGTTATGAATTTATATGAATGAAATTTGGTAGTGTTATATATTGCGTCTAAGATCTCGGTTTTAGTATCATAAAACATTAATAATTTTGTATTTTTGGGCTGGCTCCCATACAATATCCGAAGTGGGGAAGAAAATATTTTTTCATTCTACCACATCGTGTGGGGTAGCCCAGAATGAAAAAATATTTATAAATAATACAAATTCAACTATTTTCGAGTAATCGGCCTCCAAAGTAGTTTGTAAGTTAGCTCTAGCATTTCTAAGCTAAAGAAGATAGAAACTTGTTAGTTTCCATGCTAATAGATCATGCTATGAATTCTGTAGGAAAATTATTTTGAGCGTAATCGGACAATAACTTTTGAAGTAATTTAAATACAACCTACATATTGCGCGTTGATAATTATAGAACCCATAGACGCGCTAGTCACGCTGGCACACCGCACAGATAATTTTCACAGTGCGCACATTGTACATGTCCCTCGGGTAGCAGTTCACAGAATGGGAAAAGTTTGGGAGAATTAATGAAACGATGCCGACACTTAGTTTGACACCTTCTACCAAATATTGTATGGGAAATTTAGTTATACTATGTATACTACAGGTATAGTTATAGGTTATACTTAGGTATATAATGATAAATAGAGGTCGCCATGTGGCTATAATAATTCATCTTTAAATTTTTAAGTTTCAACTTTTTTAAGGTTCTTTTGCCTTTTAGATATGCAATAAAAGATAAGTAAATTTTGTCAATGGAATATGAAAGAAATATTGTAACGGGGGGTTAGCGCGGAGTGATAGAGTCAAACAAGTCAAACAGCGACTTTACAAAAAGTTGGGGAAACTAAGTTTATTGTTCGATATCTTTGACTAGGAGTGTTACAATTCAATACTTTGTAGAAAGATTGACAATTGTGTCAAACCAACACCTACTGTTGTTAAACAAACGAATGGGAGTGTGAGTGTATTTGAAGCGTTATTTTAAAAATATAAGCCGTTGCACAATTCTATTAACGGTAACGTTGTTTAACGGTACCAGCCTTTCGACACCACTGTTAGGTCTGTTAGAATGTTTAAAAACTCATTTTTGGTGTTGAAACGTAAAAACATTGCCTGTAACCTTCTTATTTCTATAGGAACATTTGCAAAAAAGTGTACGAAACACGCTCAAAATCTTAGCAAAAGTGGATATCGTTCTACCCTAAACAACTAGTGGTTTTAGAATAACTAAAAATGTTATATGATAAAATTAAACTAAACTATTCCTTACTATATAATTTAAATAACCAAATGATAAAATTACTTCAAAGTTTGTATGAAATTTTTTATTCCTTGCATTATATTTCGTATGAATTGAGTACGGAAAAAAATAATAGATTACGTATTTCAGCGTTTTTTTTAATTCAGATCCTAGGTGGGTAAAATGGGGAATGAAAGTTTAATACCTAACTTCACGCTAAAGCCGCGTTTTAATACAAATGAAAAGAACCATTATAATTGGTAATTTGCTTAGGCGTCCGTTTTTTTTTGCTAACGAGTGTTAATGTTGTCAAAGACAGACACACAGAAACACTGATACGTTAAACTTATACTTTTGCGCCAGGGCTTAAAAAGAAAATTATAATTGCATTTTTGGCAAAGGACCTTTAAATAGGCCGTTAACAAGCGTCTTAATTTTTTAAATTATTTTCTTTGGAGCGTGACTTTATACATGGAGATAATTCGAGAGAATAATTTATCTTTTCAATTTTGCCCTATGGCGTCTTTTATTGTAATTGTGATATTTTTCTTTATATGATTTCACCGCAATGATTTCAAGACTAAGGATGGGCAATGGCGTTCATTTGACAGAACAAATCTTCATACAAGAAAAAATACGCTATCTTGATTTCACCAAACCTCAATTAATGTCAGTCATCTTGATTTCACCATAATTCAAATTTCAAAATGGCAAACAACCCCAAAATTAGGGCCATTTAAGTAAGATCAGTTTTTGCCTCCACATGCCTCGTCTATAATAATATATACGTCTATGTTTCACCGCAAGTATCGAACCCACTACCTAGTCAATAGACGAACCGAACTAGTCAGTCGTTTACAAGCTCTAACCCTCAGCGTAATAACCATAGCATAGAGATCCGGTTATTAGTAATAGAAGAAACATAATATATAGTTCCTTATCCCGCATACGAACACTCATCATGAGCACGGAGGCGACACTCTCTACATATGACAGCTCGAGCACCGGCGAATGTCGGCCATGTTGACGTAAGCCTAAGGTTGACACCGAAATAATTTTAAGCGTCAGACAAATCTATCATAAATATTATGAAATGATATTGTTAATTATGTCCAAGCACGAAACGACCAGCGATGGCTGGAGAAATTCACGCCCCGCTCGCACCACGCAGCCCCAGCATACGTCTAGCCACGTACACATAGCTGCGAGCTGTCATTTGTGTAAGTCAATCGAATGACGGTTCTTTAAAATACGTTAGTAATATATATTCTTTGTCGTGAGTGCCATAATATACGTATTAATTCCAACGTCGTAAAAAAGGTCACCAAAAGTCCACCAACGGCCTGACAACCTTAGGAACAAAAACGAAAATGCACGGAATTCCTTTCTCTTTCACTCTTATGGGTTTTTGCATTTGATGTTTTGTGATACAGATTACTGCAAATGGCTTCGAATTTACTACTCATTCCATATTATGTTTCTTCTTACAAACTATAACCACTTAACAAATGGCATCAACATAACAACAATGAGCTGTCGAGAAACGCCTTGCAGATGTAGGAAATACCTTCTGTACTGCAGTACAACAATTTTTCATACGTTTATCTCTGAAATACGATAATTTCCGAGGGACATTTAGAACTTATACTATATATAAAATATGTGATGACGCATCATGATTACCACGTGACATCTGAATTATAGTATAGCAAAATATCATTCAATCGACCCCGTTAACTAGGGACTAATAAACATTGAGAGATTTGAAATTGATAAACAAATTTCCTTCACAAGGGTCATCTGATACTGAAACGGGACGATGCGCAACGCGGCGCTGCATTTTTTAGGGTAGCAATTCAAAATTAAACTTTAATCACTACACAAGAAGATACACGTTTAATTGCAAGAGTTCGAATGTCAAACTAGACTGCTATCCATATCGCGGCGCCGCTCTTTCAATGAATCGTAAATCTTCTTGCCTAGTAAAAAAAGTTCAAATTTGAATTGGAATCTTAATAAAATTGAAAATCGGTCCACAGACGGTGGAATAATCGTTGAACATACAATAAAAAAAACCGGTTGTCTGTAAAGTCGGTTTACTGACGATAGTTCCTAACATCACCCATCCTACTCCAATACAGTTCCCTTTCTGGACAAGAACGCCTGGAGCGCAACTAGTGCTTGTAGCGAATTGCCTGATAATACTTTTACCCAAAGGCTCTGGGACGAGCGACTCTGCAGACTGGTACGGAATAATCTTCTTAATACGTCCTCCAGTCCTCTGGAGCAGGCTCGCCTCTTAGCTGCGGAGAAGTGGGAGTCGGGCCTTTGGCTACAAGCATTACCGTCCCCAATACGGGCACATTGCTGGATCGAACAGCTTTCCGGTTAGCCACTTCCCTGCCACTTCCCGCCCACTTCTTGGCACCCCCCACGTCGTCCCCCATCGCAGTATTTGTGGTGCAAACGTGGACAGCCTCGGACACCACGGGCTGTCCTGTCAACGAAGCGCCGGCCGCATCTCCCGACATCACTGCCTGAACGATCTCATCCGTCGGGATCTTGTCACCGCCGGAGTGCCAGCTGTGCTGGAACCCTCTGGTTTGGCGCGCGACGATGGCAAGAGACTATACGGTATGACCCTGGTCCCTTGGAGAGTGGGACGGGCTCGTGTATGGGACGCTACTTGCGTCGATACACTTGCTCCGTCCCATGTCCAGGGCACCTCGAGTTCTGCAGGTGCGGCCGCCAAAAGGCGCAAATATGAGAACATTAGTGGGATCTCATATTTGAACCGTTTGGGGTTGAAACCATAGGTACATGGGGTCTGGGACAAACTTTTCAGAGAAATCTCCAAAAAACTCATTGAGGCCACCCGAGACCCCAGAGCCGGCACCTACCTGGCCCAGAGAATAAGTATCGCAATCCAGCGAGGAAACTCTTTGAGCCTTCTAGGTACTATGCCTGGTGGGGACGACCTGGGAGATTTCTTTGTTTTGTAGCATTTTAAGTTTTGGAGTAGTTATTTTATTTTTTATTTACCGCTTGTGTAAGACGTTTAGTGAGACAAATATTTGTTATGTAAAATACTTATTAAAATGGAAATAGTGCAAGAAGTCCTGTGTATTATTATTGTGAAAATGTACATGGATTCGTTTTATTCTACTTACATAATTATAAATTTGACAGTTTGTGAGGTTGGACGGTAGTAGTTTGAGCTCTGGATGGACACATAGATAACTTTTTTATTCCGAAAAAGTACAGTACTCCCGTGGGATACTGTATTTACTCGGGCGAAGCCGCGGGCAAAAGCTAGTGGTAATTACAATTAGAAACAATTTATATTGGCACGTGTAAAATTTAATGTAATTTTTCGTAATTGGCTAAATTGAGACATGATATACTTTATCCAATAGAGTAATTATATTGAAGACCAACTGTTAAATAACTGCATTTAAATCTAAAAAACATACGAGGGCTGATTGATAAGTTTCCGAAACGACAAAGAAAAACTTCAAAAATCTATTTAAAATAAATTTATTTCTCAACGTAGTTTCTTTCTACCTCGATGCATTTAGTCCAGCGCTTCTCCAATGCCGTTACACCAGTTTGATAAAATGTTTTCTCCAACCCCTCAAAATACTCGTTCACGGCAACAATTACTTCTTCATTTGATGAAAATCTCTGGCCACCTAACCATTTCTTCAGGTTTGGGAATAAGTGGAAGTTGCACGGGACCAGATCCGGGGAATAGGGTGGATGCGGTAGCAATTCGAACCGCAATTCATGGAATTTGGCGACTGCAACCCTTGACGTGTGTGCAGGTGCGTTGTCATGGTGGAACAAAATTTTTTTCTTGGCCAAATGTGGTCGTTTCTTCTGGATTTCTTCACTTAATTTTTGCAGCAAGCTTGCGTAGTACTCTCCATTTATTGTTTTTCCTTTTTGATAATTTTTAATTGATAGTTTTTCCTTTAGATAATCCACTATAATAATCCCTCGAGCATCCCAAAAAACAGTCGCCGTCACTTTGCCGGCCGACAAAACAGTTTTTGCTTTCTTCGGCGCAGGTTTTCCGCTCTCAGTCCACTGCTTAGATTGTTCTTTTGTCTCGGGAGTATAATGATGTATCCAGGTTTCCAGGTTATTCCAGTTTCATAATTTCCAAACGAACTGTTTATTAAGGGCCGGGGCTTTTTTGTATTCACTTAAACTTTATTAGGATTTTTTCAGAATTATCCTCTTTTATAGACTTTTGTGTTGAGAAAGTTTATTAATATCTTATTTTTACCCGCGAGGTTTTTTGCACGCGTAGCTGAAATATTTTTATAATATGAAATAATGAACACAAATGCCTGACCACTAATAAACAATTCATTTGGAAATTATGAAGCTGTAATTTAGAAAGTTAGAGGTAAACTTAATTTATTATTGAAATCAGTTATAAAATTCTTATTCTTGTCCTATCTACTGGTATGTGTTGTAGTTTTTACCAGCCAGTGTAAAAGTAAGGCAGAAGATAAGCAGTACCTTTAGTGTCGTCTTTCTTTCTGTGTATATTTTTGTCAATCACTTATGTGTGCAATAAACTGTTAAACAAATGAATAAGGATCAACTTTGTTGAAAGCGTTCCTTGACAAACTTCGCAATTTGTGGCTCAGCCAGCTTTGACAATGCCTTCACCAGCAGTCAGAAGATCGAAACAAAATTCTATTTTAGTCTAAAGGAATTTGTAATTTTACATATTTCGCTGTGTAGCCTCAAATGACAAAGCTGAAAAAGAAGGCTGTAAACATGGTTGATCCTTACTTTCTTAGGGTTCCGTAATACACGAGGAACCCTTATAGTTTCGCTCTGTCCGTCCGTCCGTCCGTCCGTCCGTCCGTCCTAGCTTCTGTAATTATGAATATAAATTGACGAAATTTGGTATAGTTATGTATTGTATGTACGAGTAGATCTCGGTTTTGGCATCATAAAATAATTATTATTTTATATTTTAGGGGTGGCTCTCCAATACATCTGAATTAGGGATGAATTTGAAATTTTTCCACCCCAACGTGTGGGGTACCGTTGAATAGGTCTATAAATAAAGGCAAGGTTTCATATATTACCTTTTTTACAAATTCAACTATTTTCGAGTAATCGGCCTCCAAAGTAGTTTGTAAGTTGGGCCCCCCTCTAGCATTTCTAAACTAAAGGAGATAGAAACTTGTAAGTTTTCATCCTGATAGATCATGCTAAAAAACTCTGTAGGAAAATTATTTTGAACGAAATCGGACAGTAACTGTTGAATTATTATGAAATAATAATTTGAAAAAACCTAATACTCGTTGATAGCTATGGAACCCTCCTTAGACATGTCCCTACATATTCTTGGTAAGGTTATTTCTTTATATTATAGGTATGATCACAACATATACCAATACATATGGTATGTGTTGTAATCATAATGGGGCATTGATTAAGTTCTAAGTTAAGTCTTTTAATTCGTTTGGAATCTAAAAGTACTTTTTTATTTTTTATTTTTTATTTTCTTATTTTATTTCCTTTATTGGGGACAACCAACAGTGGTCACACAAATACAAAGTCTTAAAAAAATAGTATTTAGTTACATATTAGTAGATGTGTTAACCCACATCGTAACTACATATTACATATCTTTGTTTACTCGAAATGAAAGAAAAAACTAGTAAGTATTAAGTAACATTATCAGATATAAATCAGCCAATTGCTTTTAACAGTAATCACAATAATTCTGGAAAGTGCTAACATATAAAAGCAAAATAAAATAAAATCTTTCACATATGAATTAGAAAAGTAATCTCAAAAGGCTACATTACATCACACAGCATATGTGTGTGTGTGTTTGTGTGTGTGTGTATCCGTGTGTGTATATGTGTATAAGCAACCTAGCCCTAAGACCGAAGTCTTGGGATCAGTATCAAACTACTAGGGTGCCTATGTGGTGTATGCGCTTGTATTATGTGCGTTGAGTACTGAGATAAGTTACATTGTGAGATATAAATTAATTGCATGAAAATTTTAACCGAATAGTGTTTACATGCTTAACAAAAAGTCATTACCCATGATATGATCCTATCCAGTTACATGTTAATAACAAATGTGACATCCATATCATTATCCACATATTATAAGTAAGTTACATTATCAGATACAAATCAGTTAATTGCTTTTAACAGGAATCACAATAATTCTAGAAAGTACCAACACAAAAAAAGCAAAATAAAATAAAATCTTGCATATATGAATTAGAAAAGTAATCTCAAAAGGCTACATTGCATCACACGTGCGCTTGTAGTATGTGCGTTGAGTACTGAGATAAGTTACATTGTGAGATATAAATTCATTGCAAGGTTATAAGAGAGCAGCGTTTACATGTTTTATAACCAAAGTCAACATATGTTTTTTAAGGCAATTTAAAGAGTATACAATATAACAGAGCAACTTTTACAAGCCTAACAATTAAGAATACTTATATATGATCATCGTCACAGTATAGGCAACACAGTGACTCGATAAACCAATGCATTATAGCAACCATTAAAAACCAGAAATACATAATGCAAGTATTAGGATACTTGTATTATGCATTTTATTTATGGCAATTTAGAAAAGTCTAAAATTTAGATTTTATAATTTTATTAATTGAATTTTTGAAAATATTGGCCGCGTCGGCGAAAATGTCCACCCCTATAAATTCATCATTATAGGTTTGTACCATACGATGTAGCGGGGCACGTTTACCAGCATTAGTGTGGTAACGTCTACAAGCAAAAAGTGGGTATTTACGAATAGCTCGATGAGGCCTACTTGGCGCCAGGAAAGACAATTTACTCAGAAGTGGAGGACAGTCAAATCTTGCATTACATAAACTATGCAAAGCCATAACACCAAGAAGCCTACTTCTAGCCTCAAGAGTTATTAAATTGTACGCTTTGACATTATCAGTATATGATCTCTTATGACCTTGTGAACATCTAAAGAAAACAGAGCTTAAGTATCGCTTCTGAACACGCTCTATTTCATCAATATAAGTATTATATATGGGATCCCATACTTGAGCATATTCTAGTTGTGACCTGATTAGGCTAGCAAATAGGTGAATATTATTATGTTAAAGAGTTTTTAAAATCTGTAGTATTTCTCATAACAAAACCATACATTTTAAAGGCATTGTTAGTTATTTTGTTTATATGCTCATCCAAATGCAATTTAGAATCGAAAATAACTCCCAAGTCACGGACACTTACTACACGATTTAATGGTGAGCCAAGAAGGTTGTAGATTTGTTTTATTACATTTTTTTTCTTTGTAAACGTTATTGTACTACACTTGGATATATTTAGTTGTAATTTATTAAGGCAACAGTATGTAGAGAGCCTATCAAGGTCTTCCTGTAACTTAACACAATCTGAGATGGATTTAATTCCCAAGTATATCTTTAAATCATCTGCATACATGAGAAACTGACAGTTTTTGAAACATTGGCCAATATCATTTATAAAAATTATAAACAGCAATGGCCCCAGGATTGAGCCACGCCTGATGACGCAGAGAAAGTGTCAGACTCAAATCAATTTATAACTACTTTTTGGGACCTGTTAATAATATACGAGGCAAACCACCTCAGAAGGATTCCTTTGATCCCATTAAATGCAATTTTGTTTAATAATAATTCAATTATCTACCTTGTCAAATGCTTTCCGAAAATCAGTATACACTGCATCAACCTGCACCCTGTCATCCATATGTTCGTATAAACTGTTGCAGTAAAGTAGTAAATTAGTAACCGTGGATTTACGTTGGGTAAAGCCATGTTGTTCTTCAATAATTTGGTTATGGAAAATAGGGTACAATTGAGAATACACCAACCTCTCAAAGAGTTTTTACAAGGCAGATAATATAGATATCGGTCGATGTGTTTCTACCAGAGATCTATTACCATCTTTGTACACAGGAGTAATGTTAGCAATTTTCCAAACATCAGGAAATACTCCTTCCCGATTGCACTTGTTATATATAATAAAAAGTGGAATATTTATCGTATCAGCTGTTAGTTTCAAAAAGGAGGGTGGTATGAAATCTGGCCCTGGTCCTTTGGTAGTATCTAATAATTTTAATTGCTTATGGATTTCCTCTTTCATTAAATGGATATCACTCATAATGTGGATACAAGATTTTACATTATTAACCGTAGGTGGTTGCCAATTACTTAAATCAATAGCAGATGGTTCATATACTAAATTAAAATATTTAGAGAACATATTGCAGATTTCAGTAGGGTTACTTGAGGTTTCACCCATATAAGACATGGTATCTGGCACACTTGGCTTAGCCTTGCGACTGGAGATATAACTCCAGAAATATTTAATATTAACTTTTAAGCCTTCCTCCACTCTCTTGATGTATTCATTGAAACATTTTTGAGATTCGTTTTTAAACCTACTACGAAGCAAAGAAAAACCTTCATAATCAGATATATTTCGATATTTTTTCCATTGTATCCATGCCTTTTTTTTAAACACAGATATATGTTTTAAAGCCGGAGAAAACCATGCTGGAGAATCTTTGACATAAGCTTTTTAATAGGAGTATGTCGCTTAATAATATTATACAACTCCTCATAAAAAACATTAATCATTGTGTTAGCAGATTCAAGTACAAGAACTGTTCTACAATCAAATGATAAGATATCATCATTAATTTTCTTATAATCTGCACGACCGAAACATAATTTAGAGCTAGATCGTCGAGGTAATGAGGTGTGCTGTGTAGACATATCAGTTAAAATGTAGAAGAATGGATGGTGTGGTACTTCAGGCGCGAGGGGGGAGGGTGGTACGAAACAGATGCAATCCACATTGGATACAAATAGGTCCAAAAGTCTATCATTTTGGTTTTCGTGAATATTGTACTGACAGGCTCCCAGCAAGGAGAGGGCCTGCATAAAATACTTACCAGGACCACCCGTCCTATCGTTGACAACCGGTATAGAAAGGTTATCCTTGAATTCCCAATCAAAATTAGGTAAATTAAAATCTCCCGCTATGCAGTAATCACACACGGAGCTATCCATCCATCCATATTGTATCCAAGTATAAGGAATATGTTTCAGTATTCTGGTTAGGAGGTATATAAGTACCGTGAACAATGTAACACTGACCACGATGAGTAGACAGTTCAACAGTGACACAGTCAATAGATGTGGGAACAGGGCGGGGTAGCACACGGCGCACCGGCCGCAGGTCGCGTCTCACCGCAACGAGCACACCACCCCCATCACGCTTGCCCGTGGACGCAAGGTTGCGATCACACCGGAACACCACATACCTATCGTCAATAAATTCAGTATCACTTAAGGTACTAACCAAGTCTCTGTCAGTACAATTATGTCATAGCAATATGACAACACGGTCATGCACAAAGTATTTAATTTCGTTTTTAATCCACCACAATTTTGATAATATATTGTCACACTGTTAGACATGGTGTGGTATAAAAAAATATATTTGTATAAAAGTGTATTTAAATAACAAAGGTAAAATTGAAATTAGTATTGTATATGTATAATATTGTATAGTGTATAGAATAAAAACGAAATTGGTGTATATAATTGCAAATATTCTTATTATATTATGTTTATGCATAAGAACATACCTACACTGTATTATTTTTCTATTAATTTCAAAATGTTGTGGCGTTGAGTCCAAGAGACCATTTTCTATATTAAGCTCTTGTAATGATTCATTTAATCTAACTGTGTGTCTATTCCCTGTCCTAAAGCAAGTTGTTATCAAATGTGAATTACAAGTTATTAAGATTCCAAGGAATTTTGTATTCAACGATTACATAAATTCTAAATACTGATGATAAGAACAGAAAATAGGTATAATACATAATATAGTCACACAGATATAATATTATTTTATGTTCATAATAACTGACTATAATTATAGTGAATGCAAAATATGCAACCAGTTTGCCAGCACTATTCAAAAAAATTTGGTACAAGTTATGAGAATTTATGCCTCTCACCAACTCAGCCAAATTATGCAGCACAATAATACAATACACTAATACTACAACAAGACACCTACATTGCATTTCATTAACTATTTCTAAATTGCCTCTTACTATTTTTAATATTATGCTTAGATTAAAACATAAGCACAGTATCATGAGGTTTACAAACATAAACACAGAATAGTTGGCACCATAGAGCTTAATATGCCCATTATAGCAACAAAGCAGATGATAATATGTTTGTGGTATCAAAATTATAAGGAGTAAATATATACCTTTTACAATTATAAATGCGATTACCTTATAGTCCTTTTTTAGATGGTGCAATCTTAGATGAATCACGATGGTCACGGACAGTAATAACATAATAAGTCTCTGACTCACGAACAAGAATGCATCCGTGTTTGATCCATACGAAGCGAAAGTTGTTGCTTTTTGCAATATCACGGGCACTTCTCAATAACTGCTTATTCTTCAGTGTGAGATGTTCATTTATATAGATCTTGCGGCGATCTCCACTTATTTGCAATGAATCCGTATAGAGCCCCTTGGTCTTACGTGTAGCAGACAGCACATTATCACGTAGTGCTCTCGATGACAACTTCACAATGATATTTTTAGGGTGGGTACTTTGTGGGTCTGCGTGAGGCACTCGATGTACTGTCACAATGTCGCTTGCTGAAATTGATTGTTTTATTACAGACCCAATCTCGGTGACTAATTTCACTAAGTTTTCATTTCGCCTCTCAGGAATGTTGCTTATATCAAAATTATTTAGCCTTGAGTGCTGTTCCATGAAGTCAATCCGACTTTCTAAATGGTGCACCTGGTGGTACCGGTTTTTTATGGATAAAATTTTTTTCTTCATTTTTTCTGTCATCAGTGCAGTGAGCTGTTTTATTCTTTAGCTCTTCATACTTATTAGACATAAATTTAACCGACTTTTTAACTTCCTCGAATTCATCGATCACTCTAGCCATCATATTTTCCTGTTTAGAAAACCATTTTTCTAATTGTTTCGTTATGTTATTTTGGAATTCCTGAAGCTGCACACTCAGCGGGTTCAATTCGTTCTTCTGCTTCTCTCTCCTACGGGTCACATAATAAGGCGACAATTTGCCATCAGGTGTGAAATGTGAAAGTTTCCTCCGCCAAGTTATCATTTGAAGAGGTGCCACTAATCATATTTCCGTTGCTGGTATGCCCCTGTAATCCTTTAGTGTGAAGTATTAGCCGGTCAGAGCAGCAGCACAGGATGACAGAAACTCGAGCGCAGCGTTTCAGACCCCAACGATGAACGAAATTATAAAACAAAATATTACAATGCATTTAATGCGTAGGCGCCATCTTGTTGTTTGTTGAAACGCATTTTGATAGAATCCCACAATACACGATCGATCCGTGGAAATAATTAGCACAATAGATACTATGTTGATTCGTTTATATATTTACTTAAAATATTTTACAGGATTCACGAAATAAACATTTTTTAATTTTTTAGATTTTTTACTTCGAGTCCAATTTGTATCTACTTACACGTCGAGTGTTACCAGAGAAAAAAAAAAGTACTTACTCATACTTACCCGTTGTCCAGTATCATTTGGTAATACTTAATATTATAATCATAGTCTGATATTCCTAAGGTATGATCAATACATTGCACGGGACCAGATCGAAATCGGTGTGAAAGCGATATAACATTCCACTTGATATTCTATAACGGCGGCGTTAAACGGCCCGGAGCGGGAACATTGAATCCCCCTCCCCGCAGGCCCGGAGGGGGTAAACAAGAATTGATCGCGTCATTTATAAAGTGCGATTTAGATAGTTCGCCGACGCGCCAACATTACTCACCCGTCGCCGATGCGTCAAATGTCTTGCGGAACTTTCATACTTGTACCGATCTGCGGCATATTGCTAGTGTCAATTCTTATAAATCATTTTGGTGCTGAGTTTCCTTTTCACTTGCATGTTAAATATAGGTGTAATATGAGGGAAAGCTTAAGATAAAATACCTAGCTGGCCAGCAACTAGGAAGTACTTTTATTTGTTTACATTTAGATTAAAAAATTTTGGTTCTGAACGGAGCTAAAAGCAGGTATATGCTGAAAATGAAAGAGACATAAAATATCATCAAATATTATATTTTATTACATCATAATATTTATGACTGTTTTCAAAACATTAAAATATTTTATTTTAATTGTAACTAAATACATAGTGCAATAATTACAATAATAAGATTCCCATAGTAACTGTGTATTTTTGTGAATTCACTACAGCGCTAGTGTTATCTTTAGTCAATGAAATTGCAGCGACAAAGGTAGTCAATATGAACCGTCACAACTCCTCGGCCGTCGAGCACCTTACTTTATTGTTTTTTTATGCTCTATTATTCGCCGGGCAGGCCAGCCCCGTGCCGGGCCGCAATCAATCGCGACTTGTTTCTTCATATTGTACCTGAAATTGTATTGATTTATGTATAAAATATTGCTTTATTAACATTGGGAAATTAGAAACACTTTACATCATGTTGCAATTATTATTGATTCGGTTATGTTTTGTTACTTTCTCGGTCAGTAGTGTAAATTGGCCCAACGGATAATTAAGTCCACAAAATATGACACACACCTCCTGTGATGTAATACCTTGCAGGTCAGTATATTATTTATCGGAATGCCAGCAGCAAGCCCCAATACGGCGAGGTGACGCGGACTCACCAGAGCATTTGAGTCCACGAATGACACAATTACCTCATGATTAACATACCTGTGGTGTAGAATCTCGCAGGCCAGTATAACCAACGCGAGGCCAGAAGCTAGTCCCAGTATAGCAAAGGCAGGTGCGGCCTGGCCCAATGCAAGCGCTCGCGGCGTACGGCCTGAACACGTAGGGATAGACCCACTAACTCGGGCGCGGGCTGCTGATGTG
This sequence comes from Phengaris alcon alcon, assembly GCA_037179445.1. Taxonomy (NCBI): domain Eukaryota; kingdom Metazoa; phylum Arthropoda; class Insecta; order Lepidoptera; family Lycaenidae; genus Phengaris; species Phengaris alcon. The sequence continues at coordinate 441,885 of JAYRCH010000171.1, read as the reverse complement.
TGTCCACGCTCTAGGAGACGTAGTAAGCTAAGGAAGGGGAGTTATGTTATAAGGGAATAAACTCTGCTGCCTAAGAATCACCACAAGTATAATAGAGAGATTAACCATGATGTAGGTACCAACAGGCCTAATCTAAGCAGATTTAATCGAATCCAAAGTGATGCTAGAAATCTACTAATTCGGTAGACTTCTAGCTAGACAAAATATACTTCGAAATGTTTTGCCACAAATGGTTCTTTTGGACAAGCAACTACAAATATATCATAGCATTATAGAAAAACCAGTGTAAAATAACGCTTATGTTGTTTCCTCAAATAAGTCAGTAAAGCCGAGTTCCAAGTGGGAGTGGGGCAACTGCCATTCTAAACATCAGACTGTGTACCTCCAAACGAAGAACTCCTTATATGGGCTTTTCTTCTGCGCCATGATGTAGACACTAGCAGGTCTCATCATCGACAGTGCGCCCAGCTCGCACAGCTCGCGGTCATCGAACGTGCGAGAGATCACCTGATACGCAGTGTACGGCTCTGTATGGTACGCGTACTCTAAAATGTATAAGGTTATTTTATAGCAAAAGATCAAACAAATTGACAGTTCAGATGGAATACTAAAGGAATTTTACCAGCGTGCAGTATAAACAGAAATGCACGGTGTGCATTCCTCGTTGAATAAAAGTTATGCCGGTATTTCACGTTGATTTTCAATGAGGTCAAGGTGTCAATCAATCTCTCTCATTTTAGCTGAATCATCGGTCTTTCACGGATAAAATATAATTAACAGTTATAGTCAGACTACGTACCCCCGGTCCGTATCAACTGTATCCCCGCCTCAGCGTCCTGCAGCAGCTTCACGCTCCGCTTCGTTCTAGTCACCTTCCTCTCCCGCAAGATGTCTTCCTTGGGGTTCTTGTAACCAGAGAAGTAGAAGAAGCCGGGGTTCTACAGTTTAAAAATATCGTGTTATTGAATTTGTTAAAGCAATAGGTAGCTGTTGCCATCATCATCATGATCATGATTTATATAATTATCCCCATTGATATCATCGTGACAGCTTGTTAATAACTACTACGGTCATTAAGCAATTTATCTGTCTGTTTGTGGACAATACTGTGTATAATATGTGCTTAGTAAGCATTCAGCCCGTCATACGTCGCCCACATAATCGTCGGTCTCCTAAGCGTAAGCATAAAAGTTTTCCCTAAGGAATCCTCCTCTTCTATTAGGGTATATATTTGTCCTAATGCTTTGGAGATTGCAACACCGCATAACACAACACCTCCATAATAAACAAGTCCTACATCCAACCATCCTCTGGAGTATCCAATATCCTCAAACACCAGTTCCAGGTCGCTCGCAACCAAGGCGTCCAGGTCTGTCAAAGTGGGTGCAGCGGCGCTCAGTAACCAGGACACCACGCTGCTCGTGTAGTAGTTGTAAAGCAGCATGCTAGTAATGCCCACTACGGTGAGGACTAGCCGACGACCTAGAGTAAACAAGGTTCGACTAGGTAACAAATATTGGCTAATCTCGAGCGTTGGCAAGAACGGACAATACTTGTGGATACGACAGCATGATTTACAAGTTTCTCATAAGTTGATAAATATTAACTTATTATCATAAATCATTATAAAAGATCCAAACCTTGACTTGAAACTGTCTCTTCAAACATGATGATCCCATCTTCAAATGCTGAAACAAAAAAAAATGATATAAGATTCTCCGGCTCCTTATATAAACTCAATAGCTACTCAAATTTAGATAAATATAATATATTATTACTTACCTTGTTGGCATATTACCGCGAATACGCTGAAAAAAGCGAAAGACCCAGGCTCTTCTCGTCGTTCTAGCACGGCAGCACCAGCCAATAGCATGCCGCATGCAATGACCGCGGCTCCAGCGCACCACCACGCACCAGGGGAAAGGGGGGAGAAGAACTGGTTCTCGTAGTTACCGACACCCCTGTCTAGAATTAGGTAGTAAAATTTGGTCCTGAAAGAAAAAAAAGTAATAAGAACAATAGGAGAGTTTGTGAATAGAAACACATACCTTTCTCTAATATGAGGTAGTATAATTTAGTCCCAGAATAAAAAGTGTATCGAAATAGCCTTCAAGATACAGACTGGCGAGAAACAGATTATGGCTGGGACAAAATACTGTAATCTAGCGATAATACGAGTATATAACTGAGAGCAACACAAGAATCAAATTAGAACCACTTTTGCTTTTTGAGTATATAATTAAAAAAATTGAAGGAACTCACTTGATATGTTCTGATCGCGCCGAAATAGGTTAGAGGAAGGAAGAAAGAAGTAGTCGTACAGTAGAGCAGTACTCACTCAAGCTTGGTGGTCGGCGGGTAGTAGACGTCAACCCAGTCCAGCCACCGGGGGAAGATGCGCGCGCACGTGCACGATATGTCCTGCTCGCGCCAGTAGAGTGAGTTGGTCACTGCCTGGAAGAGAGAAGAAAATCGTAGGTAATTATCAGGTGTTATGTCTGACTCCAATATTCCGCCTTTAAGGGGTAATTGGCTGCACCATACTACTGATAAAAATTGACTACGGGATCTTGAGAACACAAGAAATACGTTATAGATTAAATTATTTACAAACAAAATATAAACTCACTAAGGTGGAGTTCCTCTCAGGAGAGCCAATCCAGCGCCCAGCGATGGTATAATTGAATCTGCAACATATTTTCAATTATAAAACGGGTTGAGAAACTTTAAAATTAATTTGGAGAGATGTCGTTACATTAATCTTGATTGTAACAGTGAATATGGTAACATCAAAATTATAATGAGTGGTTGGATATTTTCAATTTATTTATTTTTATATCTGAAGTTATGTTTCTTCTTCAGTACTTCGTGCATTGCAATCTTTGTCTTGACAACCACGCCGGCCGTGTAGCCCACGTCCATAACATCTCCGGCATGAAGCCCGCAGGCTTGTCCAGCATTGTTTACCTGAAGTTATGTTCCTCCTTCAGCACGTCGAGCAGCTGCGTGGTGATCTTTGTCATGACGGCCACACCGGCCGTGTAGCCCAAGTCTGACAACATCTCCGGCCTGAAGTCCGCCGGCTGGTCCAGAATCTGGAAACATTGCAAAGAAAGGCGAAAATTGGCAACTTAATTTCGGCAACTTGATTATGTCTGTAATGCTGTTAATTTAAAAAAACTTGGTTTATAATATGAATTAGATTCTTTCGTCTTTTAATTTTACCAATTATTATTTTTTTACTTGAAAGGCACCTTCTTTCCATCAGCTCCAAGACAATCATAATTCTGTGATGACTTTTCAAACTAAACTTGAGATATCTCGAGCAAAATCTTTGTAAGACTCCGTCAAAGTCATTTATGTTAAACCTTTAACTGCACAATAAACAAATCATTGGTCTCGCTGGGGTCGAGCGCCAGCGAGACCAACCATTTATCTATTAATTGCACCTAGAAACCAAGACATCGCGGCCGAAATTATGAAAGAAATAACTGATACAGATTACTACGGTTATGAATAAACGAATGAATGGTATGAGAAACTACTAACCACTGTTACAGCTCGCAGCGTCAGATTGTTGAAGTTCCAACGGTCGTAGTATTTAAATCTATTTGATGTTATGTTTAAACCTACAAAAGAAAAGTTTCACTGGAAGACTTATGACTATTTATTTTTCAGAAGATTCAAATAATTTAGGTAGTTTTACTACATTTCAAGACACTCTAAATATTTTTCAAATTTTATTACTCATATATTATATTTTATATGAATTGATTTATAGCATTTAATCATAAATAAATAATTTATCTTATTCATTTTATAAACAAAAATCATACGAACCCGTATTGAAACACCATTTTCCAATTAATGTCACTTCCAAAGGATTTCCTTGAATTTTGCCGTAATTAAAATAGTCTGTTAATTCGTAGCCAGATTCTAAAAAAATATTTTTTTTTGTTTGTTTAAAACTGGTGGGAAATAATGATTACGTTCTGTTTCGCCTAATAAGTGAATGTCAAGCCTCTGCTGGGGTGATGAAAACTTAAAACACAACATAGAAGTTCCTAAGGTTTAGCGAATGTTTTTCTGTATATTTTATATTTGGTATATAAGTTTAATTGAAATGATATACGAACCATCAGATCTCGCTACCACCGCGTCGGCGTCCACGCTAAAGTTCAGCTGCTGTAGGGCTACCTCCAGTGCAGTAGTATCATCAGCACTAGCTAGTATCAGCCACATATGCATGGAGTCAATCAAGCTGCTCTGTGAGGCCTGATATAAACAAACCTATAATAATGGATGTTGTAACGGAACGTAACATGACTCCGTGTTATTGATATTATTTTTAAACATTTTTATAAACTTTACAAAATCAAATCTTTACTAACAATATGTACTAATCTTACACTAATTTTTTTACATTTTAATCCCTAACAATATTTACATAATCTTATCAATAAAATATACCTAATAATAAAGTTAAAGTGAAACTTCGATTTGTTTTCGATATAATACTTCTTATTAAAAATAAAAAATAAATAGTTAAGCTGATTGTTAGCGACTGGACACCTCGGATCGAACAATAAAACCGGTTGTCTTCGACTCGGGCGCCACCGCAGCGGCGCTGGATTCATTCGGTACTAGACTGCTAAGCTGCGACTACGTTACCAATTATTTTGCTTTACCGCCGCGCCGCCGATTATAATATTGCATTATATCATTTGTTCAGCATTTATTTACTTAAAGTTACTAATATTAACTGGATCCTAAATCACCCAGTTGGAAATAAATATATTGGAGTTTTCCCGTCTTTCCCTTCTTCTTCTTTCACCTTGCTCCGAGTGGATAATACAAGCGTGGAGTGTCCACGCAACCCAGAATTCTCCAGCGTCTTTTCGGAGGCCAACACCGTTGCTGCCTTCACCCGTTTGGATGCGGAGTCCCTCCAGCGTCCTAGCAGTACCGGAACCTTCGCCTTCCTTCCACGGTTGTAGCAGGAGAGTAGCCCTACATTTCCTAAGTGGCAAAATCATAAGTAGGCTCTATACCACGAGCCTGTAATAAATTTTGTGTCTCACCTACCGGCTTTAATCATTACTGTACCTCAGTATAATAAAATTTTAATTGAACACCGATTTTTATTTTCCAAATAGCGGTAGGTGTTACAATGTTGCACCAGAAATAAAATCGTCAATCAAATCGACTTGACGCTACCAATTGGATCAGTTCCATACTAAACTGTATAAACTGTCATGCTATAATACATACCCATACACGGTAAGTTTTAAGTAATTCAATCTAGAGCGTCAAGTCGACTAGACGATAGGCAGTATGATGTATAGTATGTACTTATTTTAATATTATTATGAATTTTAATTCAGAAAGTAAGTCTCTATGTTTTTTTTTTATGAAAATACTAGTTGGTACCCCCAACTTCGTTTGCGTGGAACTATTAATGAAACATTATTTTTTTAAAACAGAACCCTAAATTAAAAGTAGCTTATGTTACTTCTTATATCATCAGCTATCTGCCAGTGAAAGTATGTTAAAAATCGGTCCAGTCGTTTCAGAGATTAGTCGAAACAAACAGACAAACGGACAAAAAACTTAAAAAAATATTTTTTGGTGTAGGTACCGCTAATACGTTTCATATGAATTTAGAGCACAGCTGTTAATTTGAAACTACAATATTTTTTATTTTTTTATCGAAATGGTATACGCTAACGGTCGGCTTAAGACCGCTGTACCTTCGTCGGACTATATTTAGCCCGGTGGCTAGTTGATTAGGTGAGAGCGATAGGAGGGTTTGACCCTCTCTAACATCACCCGGGTGATGTTCAGACCGGATATTGGGGACAGCTACGGGTTGTAAGCTATTATTAGGTTGAGAGGGATACGGGTCCCCCCTGCAAAGGGATTCAACCCGTTCCTCACTCTCTGGAGAGCGAGGTTGCTCGCGCGCGGTAGCAAAAGTACCTAGGCTATTAGGATGCGAACTCGATCTCGGGTTCGGGTTCGGTCCCGTGTTAGGGTCGGTCTGTACGTCTGTCTGTGTGTATACTGTACTGTGCGTGTGATCGTGTCGGATGTGGGTCCTCGGGGTAGGCGCCGGCGTCGACCCCTTTCGAGTCGAATTTTGTGATCGGGTCTATGGGATCGGCTAAGATGCAATTTCGACACCCGTACAAGCGTACGGGTGTCGAAAAGTCTGTACGTCGTGGTTGAAGTCCTGGGCCTTTTGGATAAGAGGGCTTTTGTCATTGTTTTTGTCGGTGTTTGTTGTGTTGTTGTCAGTATGTTGTTTGTCAGTATCAAAGAATCTCTCTACGAGTTCTTTAATATAGGCTTTTATAGTAACGAGTTCGCAGTCTCTATGCAAGTCAATGTTTTGCTTGTATAACATGTATAAGTTTTGATTTTTTGTCAAATTGAATGGCGTGACTTTTGTCGGGGCTTACTTCCATTCTCCATTCGGTAACTGACTCCTGGAGGGCTTTAGATGCGGTACAGGGTTGGATGTGTGAATAATTTAGGGCTGTATTATCCGCGGACATGGATAATTGCACCTTAGCGTGTTTGAGGATGTCGCAAGTGTACAGGTTATATAGGGAGGGCGAGAGGACCGAGCCCTGCGGTACTCCCGCCTCCATATATCTTGGCGACTACAGGGCACTATCTACGTGGAAATTGAATTAAACTTGCTATTTTTAAGGAAGTTACTGATTAATAAAACAAGGTTATCGGGTATGCCCATTTGATAAAGTTTGTATAACAATCCGTTATGCCAAATTTTATAAAAGCTTTTGCTATGTCAAAAAATACGGCGCATGTCATCTTCCTGTCGTTTTTGCTAGCAATTATGTACTCTGTTAAACGGTGTACTTGAGCGGGACAGCTGTGTATTTTGCGAAAGGCAAACTGCTCGTCTGGGAGGAGTTTTTTATCGGTTATGACGTCATTGAGGCGCCTTTTTACTACTCTTTCATAGACTTTTCCAAGGAAGCTAATGAGACTATTTGGTCGGTAGCTACCAGGTGCCATATGACAATAGCTACTTTCCTAATATCTGGTAATGAACATCCTACTAAGAGGGCGTCAAAGATGTTCACTAGGATTTGAATTAGCTCGGGCGGTAGCATTTTAAGTGTTTTGTTTGAAATACCGTCTTGGCCTGGGGCCTTTTGGGATTCATACACTTTATAATGTTTTTGACCTCCTCCGAGTCCACCATCCTCACCTTATCGTCATCAGGCGGCCTCGAGAGTCGGCTGTTGACCTCGCTATTCACTAAGCTAAGGTGCTCGGGATCAATCGGGAGAATACTGGGCCGGCACTGTTGTTCGAAATTATCAGCTAGGTATTCGGCCTTGTCTATGTCTTCGATTGCAGGAGGACGATTTGGTCTGTCTAAAGGAGGCTTGTCGCTCTACGTGTTATTTTTGAGGGCCTTCGCGAGTGGCCAATATGCCACGTGTGACGGCTCTAATTCACTGAGAGGTCGATCCCAACTCTCGGCTTTATGCTGTTTGATTTTAAACTTAACTCCCCTTTCGTAGTGATGGAGGGATTTCCTCCACTCTTCCGACGGGTAGCGATCATATGTGCGTTTGGCCGCATTACGGAGTCTTATGCACTCCTTTTTGTCCAACGGCCCTTGTGTGTCGTTGGCACCCCCTTAGATTAATTTTCTATGGCCGCTACCAGGTGATCGATGAAATGGAAGGCGGCCTCTATGGCTGTCTCTTTGCTATCTATAGTGTCGGGAATTTTACCAAGGTGACTCGATTGGAGGACTTTGATGTTCTCGGCTAATGATTTATAATCTATAATTTTTCTAGTACTATAATTATTTGGGTTAAGACTACCAAGTGTAATCGTAACCGGTCTGTGGTCCGAGTTAAGCTTGTGGAGTGTCTCAATATAGATATTGAGAGAAACATTTTTTACTAAAGCTATGTCTATAGTACTAGGCTCACGTATGCTATCGTTGATGTTTCGTTTGTGTCATAGCGAGTGGGGTCAGTGGGAGCTAATAGTACAAAATTAAAAGCATCGATTAAACTACAGATAATGTTGCCGTCTCTATTGTTACGTACGTTGCCCCACTCAGAGTGTTTGCAATTTAGGTCGCCGGCAATGATGACGGTGTTGCCTAAGTTGAATAGCGTTTTTAAATCGCTAGAATGTAGTTCTTTATTGCACGCGCTTACTAATACAATTGGTTCGTGACCTGACATGCTAATGTGGCAATTAGATGTCTCTATAGTTAATAAAGGTGGTGGCTCTAAGGGAATACAGTGTAGGGATTTTTTATAGTATAAAAAAGTACCTCCGAGTCGGGATCGAGTTCTGCCGTTTCTAACTATTTTGTAGTTTGCTATATTTGGGCTCCTCATACTAGGTTTTAAGAACGTGTCCTGTACTAGAAGAATGTCGACATTTTGGCTGCTTACAAAATCGCGAATTTCGTTTATGTTATTTCTAATGCCGTTCATGTTGAACGACATTACGCGTAATGAGTGCGGTTTTGTCCTTCCCGAAGGCTCAATTAGTTACAGTCGGAGGAGAGCGCCTTGATCCTATTAATCAAGACTTAATGCACTGATAAAGTTTGGATGCGCTCTGTGACCGACCCTTTTAGCTTTGTAGCTAAAATAGAAATCTCCATCGGGTCATTAGGTTCGAAGTTGCTTAGAAACTGTGTGACGTACGAGAGATCGGCACTGAAACTGGGAGTCGGAGAGGGCGTGGCTTTAGGCGCTTTTGGCGTGGAGGGCGTGGTCTGAGTAGGAAGAAAACCGCTTGATTTGAAGTGGGATTCTGGGTGGGTTTGGTCCACGCAGATTTACGCACGAGGGTAATTGATTGGGTGACCTTTTGTCTTACAGAGGACACAGCTGGGGGGTTCAATTTCCTCAGCTGGGCTCTTTCGGGGACAGTCAGAGGTGCCGTGGCCCAGACACTTGACGCAACCCGGCCTAGCTTGGCAATTCCGTACCGAGTGCCCGTAAAGTTTGCATCAGTGGCACTGGCTAGGGATGCCCCTTTTACGAGGGGGCTCAACGCGGATGCTTGTAATGTGACAGATGGCTCGGATATTGAAGATATCCTTACCTTCTGGTGTTAGCGGGAGGGTTACGAGTTAGTACTTGTAACCCTCCCTTGTTGTACTCGTATTTTTTAATTGGATGGTACATGCGTTGTACCTCTGTGGCAGGATAGCCCTGGGCTTGGATGTCCATGAGTACCTAACATAACCTAACCTATGCTTTTGTTGTGTAGGAACGCGGTGAGGAGGCGGTGATCTCCGAAGTTTTTACTTCAGTTTAGTTTGGACTTTAATTCCAATTGGGGTCGTGTGTACAGAAGAGTAACGAGGCTTTTGTTCGTTAATCACTGCGCTAATCAAATTCCATTTTTCCTTCTCCTGTAGCCTGGGAGGCCGGAAGGGCCTGGGAGGCCAGAGGGTCGAGGTGACTGGGAGACCAGAGGGGGCGGGAGGGCTAGTGGAGCTACGGGGGCCGCGGAGCTATGAGCACAGTCTTCCTGTTTTCAGTGGCCTTTGTGGCTGATTTTGAGGGGGAGGATAAGACTGGAGAGGATGTGCCCTCTGGGCGCTTCCTCTTCTTCGTCTTCTTATTTTTGACTGTAGTGAACTCGCCTAGTTCACTACGGTCGGATTCTTTCTCCGAGCAAGACATCTCTGTAGGAGATGAGTGGGCTTCGGCTTCGGCCGGTATAAGACGGGCGTCGCTATCGGGCGACGCCGGTGAGTCGGCTTCGTGGTTGCGCACGAAGCGTTCCCATTTGGTCGCGGCATCGGGAATTTCGCTGATAAGAAAAACCAGGAACTTTCTGATTAAGGCTTCTGCCATAATTAGAAAGTTTTACCCCGTTTGGGTGTTCTGCTCTCAAATTTAAATGGTTAGGGATACAGCCCCTCCTGGAGACCAGAAGGGGAGGTGTGTAGGGAGAAAAACGCCTCGTGTGGTGTGCCTAGACGTGTCACGATACTTACAATTGTTCCTTGGGCGGCTGGAACACACTCACTAGCGTTACGCGTGCACTTGGGCGCTAGTGTTCGCGAATGTGAACGCGACGGAGCGCGAGCAGAAGGCTTGCGCCAAAAAGCGAGACGGACGATGCGACCGGTTGCACGCTAGACCTAGCGCGGCAGTTTCTACACGGTGGGGGTGCGAGCAGAGGGCTCGAGGAGGCTCGTAGTAAAGAGCGAGACGGACGATGAGAGCGGTCGCACGATCGTCCGGATTACGGCGGTCGCGACGCGGCGTGAGATACGGTATGGCACGATTCAGGCGGCAAGGAGGGTGGGTGGCGCCTTGTCTTATCTCTTGAGTCTTCGGTCTTCTTTCTTCTGATGGTTCACTTTCGTGAGCGAATGGCACTCGCGAGAGCGAGAGCGAGATAGAGCGCTTTCGAGACTTGTTGCAGCGAACACTTGTGTCGGAGCGGACGGAGCTGTTCATCGGACGGTGTCCGAGAGCAGAATGAAATTACAAACAGACACTTCAATTTTCATCAGCCCTCTCAACTTCTATCTCGCTTGCACATTTTCCCTCTCAATTTTTATATAATTTGTTTTTGTGATGTTTTGTCTCATTCTGTAAATATATTAAGTCCTTACATATGAATTTGTAAGAATTTGGCGTTTTGTCGTATTGACCAATTTGATCTCAAATATATCTTTGGTTAGGAATTCCAATTTCAAATTTATACCGCTATGGTGGTAAGCAAATTCCACGGCGCCATTACACAGGAGGTGCTCCACGACGATCTCGGATCAGACCACACTCTTGTGCTTATCACTCTAGAAGCCCCACACACCCGGATCCCGCCACGCCACACAAACCCAGAGTGGACAAGGTAAAATTCGCCACCCTGCCTCCCAGCCGACACAGCGGAGGAAGTCGAGATGCTCACCACGGAATTGGAGTCGTCTATCAAGGAGGCTCTAGCCCAGGCCTCCGACAGAACACCAACACCGAGAGGTAAGCCACCAATACCCAGACCCCTCGCGGCCATGATCGCCCAAAAGCGATATCTGCGCCGTCACTGGCAGCAAATGAGATGCCCAACACTGAAATGCCGCCTAAGCCGTATCACCGAAAAGGTCAAAACAGAGCTCGATACAATCAGCAACGACCTCTGGGAGAAGACTAATGAACGCGGCCGAAAACACAAACTCTATCTTCAAGCTCTGCCACTCCCTCACAGGAGAAAGGACGCCGACCCGCCCGCTCCTGCATAACGACGGACAGCCGAGATACAGAGCTGAAGACAGAGCAGAAATCTTCGCCGAACATCTAAAAACCCAATTTACCCCCTTTCCCACGCCCGCTATAAACCACGTCGAAGCGGTCATGCAACAGGTAAGAGATTTTTTCAATCAAATAGGACCCCCACCCGAATCGGAATTGCTTCCGGAATTTACCCCGGGAGCAGTCCAACGAGCCTTAGACAAGGTAAACCATGAAGGCTACCAGGATTGACGGCGTCACAAATGCCGCCCTCCGTGCATTGCCATCGGTGCAAGGAGCGCCGTGGCATCGGTGACCACACTCTTCAACGGCATCCTACGCACGGGACACTTTCTCGAGCGTTGGAGCCAAGGTATTCGAGAGACTATTCCTAAACTGCCTCACGCCGCTCCTCTCGATCCGCCCAGAGCACTTCGGGTTCCGGAACGAGCACGCCACCATGCACATATAATCCGGGTTACGGCCCGAATAATGCACGCCCTAAATAAGAGGGAAAAAGCCACCGCCGTCTTCCTAGATATGGAGAAAGCCTTCAACAGGGTCTGGCATGAGGGCCTTCTCCCTCTTCAACAGGTACACGGAGGACATCCGGAACCACTCGGACACCACCCTGGCTCTGTACGCTGACGACACAGTATACCTTGCCTCATCCTTCACGTTTGCGCATGCGGCAATCCAGCTGCAATGCACGCTCGACTTGCTGCCCGACTGGCTGGACCGCTGGAAGCTGGCCGTAAACGCAGGCAAGTCACAGGGCATCGTCTTCCCATCGCACAGTAAGCTGCCACCCTTACTAAACCTGCGAGGCGTCCCCATCCCTTGGTGCGCCGACGCCAAATACCTTGGTGTCACCCTGGGCAGGAAACTATTGATGGGAAAACACGCAAAGACCGTAGCAGCCAAAACAGCAGCAGCCCTCGGCACACTTAGAGCCCTACGAACTCCACACATACCGCTAAATCTAAAGGTAGTTCTACTAAGTAATCTAAATTATAGCCAGGATAACCTACGCCGCACCGGCCTGGTTCCACCTGGCCAACACGACTTCAAAGAATAAAAAAGGGCCGCCCAATCAAAAACCCTGCGATGTTTCGTCGACGCGCCATGGTGCGTCAGAAACGACGTCATCGCCCGAGACCTGAAAGTTGAACCCCTGGACGCGTTCATCGCAAATCAGGCCCGCCCACTATTTCTTCGGGCAGACAGCTCCAGCCACCCGACTCTTCGGGGCCTCGCACCACTCCACGCCAGGCCACCCGACGCCAGGCCCTACCACCGGGACCTCATTCCCCCTGAGGACTTCCTCCCCCCCACTCCCTCCATCCATCTCTATTAAAATAATCATGATTGCCCTTTCTGCACAGATTCCAGCCAAAAACAAACACCCCAAGCGACGACGAGCGAGCCGCCATGAAATATTCTAGCTGTAGGGTGAACTCCCCATCGCGGGCTACAGTTGTCCGGCAAACAGGCCCCCCTGTCGCAGGTCGCCTTCTGCTGGGCCTTCACCGGGGCAACCGGTGATTTCACCTGATAGGGGCAGACCGCCGGGGCGAGCCTGCGGACGGCTACTGCCTGCGATCAAATTAAGACGATCAAACAAAAGATGTAAAAATGCAACCAAGGACCTTCTCATATCAATGGGAAGCGGACAACACCACCGAAGGGGACCTAGTCCCGACACGGCAACCCCGAGACTGCGGTGTTAGTGATAAAACTGTTTTAATCCACTTGAAGCAAATTGGGAAGGTGTAAAAGCTTGAAAGATGGGTACTTCATGAATTGAGTGCAGTAAACCGACAAACGCGCGTCGACTGCTATGTTACATTACTCAACCGGCACAATAATTAAGGGATTTTAAATCGAATCATTACCTGTGATGAAAATTGGATCCTGTATGATAATCGGAACGCTCATCGCAATGGCTGAACCGTGGTGAACCAGCCAAAGCCTGCCCCACGCGAAAAAGTTACTTGTAAGCGTTTGGTGGACTAGTGCCGGTGTCGTTCACTACAGTTTTCTTAAATCTGGCCAGACGATTACGGCAGATGTCTATTGCCAGCAACTGCAAATCATGATGGAAAAGCTAGCTGCTAAACAACCGAGGTTGGTCATTCCATCTAGGCCACTGCTGCTTCAAGACAACGCTAGACCACACACTGCACAAGAGACGGCTACCAAATTAGAGGAGCTTCAATTGAAATGTCAAAGACATCCACCGTACTCCCCGGACCTTGCTCCAACAGATTACCTATTTTTTTTTTAAATTTGGATAACTTCTTGCAAGGGTAAGAATTCAGCTCCGATGGGGCAGTCCAAAGCGCCTTCAAATATTTTATTGATTTCTGTCCGAATATTTCTTTTAGTAAAGGAATCAATGAACTATGAGATGGCAAAAGTGCATAGATAGCAATGGTATATACTTTGATGAAATAAATATATTATGTTTAAAAAAATCGACTTGTTCCTCCTTTACAAAACGCCAATTTCATATGTAATGACATAATATTATATTGTCTCTTTTCTTTTCGTGAAATGCTGTATAAGTAGTCGTAAGTTTTGTAAATAAATATGGACTTCTGATCTGACAGTCGAGTATCATTTATTCCTGCGCAATTAATGTACATTTGTATACATGTTTCACTCGTACTTTATCCTTTGATAAAATACTAACACACAACTTTTCACTTTATGTAGCTTTTTACAACAATTTTTACACGATCAGTTTCAACTAACTTATCATGAGGTGCAAACATTGTGCGAAATTAATGTTGCTAGCTTCACGAAAAAATTCAACATTGTGCAAAACAATTTACTGCCTGGATGGAGTTCAGGGAGCGTATTACAAGCTCTTAATTCCAGATAGTTTACGCCATGAAACAAACTGGCTTGCATTTTCGTATTATGATCACTTATTGCCATCCAGTCAGCAGTTACGTGACACTTGCCTTACTTCTGCATTGAAACTTGCGTGGTATTTTCGTATTATGACAAAACATTTGACAATAGCTGGCTTGTTTTTACATCAAAACTGCATTTACAAATCCATTCAGCTTACCCCACTTCATTAATTTTATTGTCTTGCTTATATTTGCTATTTTCTTCTTTCTATTATCTTGCTTATATGAAATTGAGGGTAGGTGCAAAAAGTATACAGACATTCTTAATAACTAATTATATTATTTAAATAGTTTAACCAAATATAGTGAAAATATTATTATATAATTGAGCACAATACATACAGTTTTATAGTCAATAAACGTTTGTGGGATCCTATGTGAAGTGCTATTACCGACACTAGACACCACCCACCAGCTGACTCATCTTACATTAGATTACACCTGTGTTCTCCAAAAAAATCGCAAGTATCTACAGTCAACGATGTCACAATTGCATGAAATTGTAAAGGCACAGCAGAGTCTTGAGGAACTTGTAACAAAAAAGATGAAGGAACTTCATGCCCAGCTGCAAAGTGGTTCTGCCAAGGATACTGTTGCTAAGGTTGCCGACGAATTCCGCACGTTTCGTGAATTAACCTTCACAATGCTCAGCCTCCTTCGCAAGCAGATCTCGGAATGCTCAAAGGCTGTTGATGCAATTGAGTCCAGGTCACGAAGGAAGATTAATTTTCTCTGGTATTCCTGAACAAAATGGTGAAAATTGCACAGCCACTATTGTGAGTCTAATGAACAGCAAATTAGGTCTTCAGGACATTTCATCAAGCTCATTTAAGGCGTGTCATCGCTTGGGAGCCAATGAGCCAAATAAAACACGACCAATACTTGTGAAATTTTCTTCTTTTGAGACCAAGACTGCGATATGGAGAGCCAAAACAAAGTTGAAAGGTACTTCTGCTACAGTTAAGGAGTTTTTGACAAGGGCGCGGCAGATAGTGTTCGGCAAGGCGAGACTGCATTTCGGTATAAGGGCATGCTGGACACAGGACGGTACTATTGTCATCAAGACTGCAGATGGGAAGCGTCATAAGGTGCTGTGCATAGAAGAGCTCCAGCCCCTCATGTCGAAATACCCCAAGGTATCTTCGGTAACTCCGTCTATAGCTAAAGATTAACCACTATTGTCTATCTACATGTTTCATCTCGTTAGTCAGTAGCCACTGTCCTCTCATTATAACACTATACATGTTGTTGATTTTTGTATCTTCTCATATTTGTGCTTTATACTTGTTTGTTTTTGTTTAATTACTTTGGAGGGTAACAGGGTGTTACTTGTCGGTAACGAATAATTTTACTTTTAACCTATTAATTTGCCTCGAAAAATTGTTACTGATACTTGACAAGTGACACAAGTCTTTGAGTGACACTAAACTTAATCTGTCACTCTGACACATGACATTTTCTTTTTGTTTTTTTCTCGTTTTTGAGATTTCTTAGCTCTCTATCAAAGTGCGTTCGGAAATCCGCACGCAAAACTTTTACACGTAATAATAGCACAGTTTTAATCTTGTTTGTGATCTTGTTAATGTTTAGTCTTGTAACCTGTTCCTTTTATGTAAAATATTACGTTTTCTTACATTCCTTTTATTTTGTTGTTTTATGTAATTTATTGTATATTTTGTTAGTTGGCGGGTGGTACAGACGTGCAAAATATATATATTTTTTTGTAAACTCTGAGCTAGGAATAACATAATTAGTATTATATATATTTTATTTTATATTATTAATATATTATTTTTATTTTATAGAAAAATCTATGTCTGATATTGAGTCTTTTTATTCTGCCAATGAATCATGTATTTTATCTACTGACGAAAGTTTTGATTCTGTTTGTAATACGTTAGGCGAAATTTTATCTCAGAACTTTAATTCTAAAAAAAATGGTGTTCTTAACATCTGTCACATAAATGCGCAAAGTGTTCCAAGTCACTTCAGTGACATGATTGAGACCTTTACTGGGAATAACGTACATGCCATCCTAATTTCTGAGAGCTGGTTCAAACCTAATCTACTTCCGCATCATACGCCCTGCCTGGCTATGTTCTGATCCGCAATGATCGGATGGGTCGGCGAGGCGGTGGTGTCGCCATCTAAAATAATAGCTTCCTCTCCATCCGAGAGTTCTGCTGCTGCAGAGCATCTTTTCCTTGAGGTCCTCGTTAAGGGTACAAAATTAGCCCTCGGAGTAGTTTATTGTCCTCCGTCTGTTGAATATTTTCCTGATTTAGAGCCTGTTTTGGAAGCGTTGGGTTCGGAGTATGTACATCACGTCATCATGGGCGATTTTAATACGGACCTTCTAAACCTGTCCTGCTCCCGTTCCCTAAAACTCACCCATTTAATTGAATTCGCCAGTCTTCATCTTTTGCCTCTCTCCGCTACTCATCATAATATCACTGGCGAAGATACCTGGCTTGATTTGATCCTTACCTCCAATCCTTCCTTAGTCCAAGCCCATGGTCAACTTCCCGCTCCTGGCTTTTCCCATCATGACCTCATCTATATTTCCTACATCCTTAAGCCCCCTAAACCTTGTCCTAGATTCATTTATAATCGTTGTTTTGGACGGGTTAATATGGAACAACTAAAGATCGATGCAGCTAAAATTAATTGGGAACCATTATATGAAGCAACTACTGTTGATGATAAAGTCGCAATTTTCAATGACAACTTGATTAGACTATACGATGTTCATGCGCTACTAAAGAAGACAAAACTGAAACATCTACCAGCCCCCTGGTTGTCTACAGAAATTCGGGAT
Source organism: Phengaris alcon alcon (assembly GCA_037179445.1). Classification (NCBI taxonomy): domain Eukaryota; kingdom Metazoa; phylum Arthropoda; class Insecta; order Lepidoptera; family Lycaenidae; genus Phengaris; species Phengaris alcon. The sequence continues at coordinate 424,885 of JAYRCH010000171.1, read as the reverse complement.
GCGATGAGGCGCAGGGATCGTGCCTTTACAAAATTTAAAAGGAATCGGTGTGTGACTAATTGGGACAACTTTAAATCAGCTAGGAATCGTTGCAATCAGATGATACGTAATGCTAAACGCCGACATATTTTCGAAAATGTAGCTTCTTTATCCCCTCCTAATGTTTGGAAGTTCTTTGGAACTATTGGTGTAGGTAAGTCGCATGAACACCAAGAACTGCCTTGCGCCATTAGTCTTGACGTCTTAAATCTCCATTTCTCTTCCACAGTAATACTAGATGATTACACAAAATTCCAGACCATTGGTTATTTAAATAGCCTATCTCGTCCTAATATAGGTCCATTTTAATTTTCTCCAATTACTTCAGACGAGATCGACAAGACAATCAAGTCTATAGTATCAAAAGCCATGGGATGTGATGACATCAGTCGTCGTATGATTACCACCATTCAAGTCCAACTCCTGACTGCCATCACCCACATTATCAATTTTTCCCTTGATTCATCAGAATTCCCAAATCTGTGGCGCAAAGCCTTCGTTTGTCCGCTTCCAAAAATCTCCAACCCCACTCATCCTTCACACTTTCGTCCTATTTCCATCCTTCCTTTCTTATCAAAGGTTCTCGAAGCCTGCGTCCATAAGCAGTTGTCCAGGTTTGTTTATCAGAATAACTTACTTTCCCCACTTCAATCCGGTTTCAGACCTGGACATAGCACAACCTCTGCACTGTTAAAAGTGACAGGCGATGTCAGAGCTGGTTTCGAGAACTCTATGATTACCGTTTTAGTGTTAGTAGACTTTTCGAACGCATTTAACCACGTCAATCATGATATCCTACTGGCAGTACTCTCCGGCCTTATGATCTCGTCTGAAGCGCTAACATGGATTTCTTCCTATCTTCGAGGCCATCAGCAGTCAGTACGCACGGATAGGTCATCTAATTGGCGTAATCTCGATGCTGGTGTTCCTCAAGGCGGTATTTTATCTCCCCTATTTTTCTGTATTTTTATAAATCTTATCACCAAAAGACTTCGCAGTACGTATCATCTGTATGCCGATGACCTACAACTTTATATCCAGGCAAGATTGGAGGGGTTACCAACAGCCATCGAAGAGTTAAACCAGGATCTAAGAGCAATAAAAGACTGGTGTGACAAATTTGGTTTAACAGTAAATCCAACTAAATGTCAGGCTGTATTGTTAGGTACATCTCGATGCTTGTGTAAAGTGGACAAAAGCACTCTTCCACCTGTTATCTACGATGGGTCTGTTATTTCTTTTAGTTCCAGCGTAAAAGACCTTGGTTTACATATTGACTCGTCTCTCGGTTGGCAAACCCATATTACTGACGTTTCCTGCAAAGTCACGGGGATCTTGCGATCCCTTTATCGGCTTAAAAATTTCCTTCCTATCCCGGTCAAGACTTTGCTGGTGCAGACCCTTATTTTCCCAATAATCGACTATGGTGACGTGTGTAGTTTCGATCTTAATACTGATAAACTAAATAAACTTGATCGTCTTTTCAATAACTGTATAAGATTTATCTTCAACCTACGAAAATTCGATCATGTTTCTTCCTATCGCTTCAAGCTGCACTGGTTGCCAGTACGCCAGCGCCGCTCTGTGCGGGCACTGTGCATGCTCTACTCATTGCTGCACCATCAACACGCTACCGAGTATCTCTCTTCTCACTTTCAATATCTCTGCAGCAGGAACGACAAGAACCTCCGATCGACTAACAACGAGCTTTTACTTTAATACCCTCCCCATAAGTCTAATATCGTCCATTCTTCTTTCAATATCCAGGCTATTCTTCTCTGGAATGCACTTCCTCTAGAAATCAGGATGTCTAAAACCAGGGACACGTTCAAGCGCAGGGTTCGTGAATTTTATTTTAAGCAATTGGCAGATTCCTAGTATTTGTTATTAGTTAGTGTATATATATATATATATTAGTGTATATATATATATATATATATATATATATATATATATATATATATATATATATATATATATATATATATATATATATATATATATATATTTATTTATTTATTTATTTTATAGTAATTTTGTATTTCATAGGTATATTATGTTATATTTATGTTATCTATCTTCATTGTATTGTATCATTATTGTATCCCTATTTCATCTAGGATTTTTTGATTTCTTCTTCTCAGATTTTTTTTTTTTTTTCACTTTACCGGCACCTATATAATTTTGCTCCTGTAACGCCCAAAGGTTGACTGGTAGATAATGCCATAAGGCATTAAGTCTGCATTTGTACATGTTTGTGCATTAAGTTTCAATAAATAAATAAATAAATATATTATAGTGTTCTCTTTTAATATATTAATGGGTATTTTTGTAACGTAAAATATCGCTAAAATAATTGCGAATATTTGTTTATTTTTTAACATAGGTTTTATTCATAGTTTCAAGGAAATAAACATGTGTGACGACTGACGAGTTAGAAATATTTGAATTTCTAGAAATAATGCTTCACACGAGAAGCACTAAAATCACCAAGAAATTCACCATTCCTTACAATTTCAATAAACAATAATTATTAAGATCATCCTACTAATATTATAAATGTGAAAGTTTATGAGGATGGATGTATGGATGGATGGATGATGTTTGTTACTCTTTCACGCAAAAACTACTGAACTAACTTCGATAAAATTTGGTATGGTAGTAGTTTAGGCTCTGGATTAAAACATAGGCTACTTTTTATCCTGAAAAGGTACAGTAGGTGTTCCCGAGGGATAAAATATTTACGCGGGCGGAGCCCAGCAACAGCTAGTAATTTATAAAAGAATTTGCACTTTTCAAATCATCTACAGTCCGGTCAGATCAGTGTTACCATACCAGATTCTTTAAATTTGCCACCATTTTTAAGATTCATCAGTCGCTGGCTAGAATCTAGCTATAAAGTAGTTAAATTTGCAACACTGATTTCACCTCTGACAGGACCTTTATTCAAATGATCACTCACATAGAAACTCCGAGGGTAAATAAGTGTGAATTCCTTTTTCCAAAATCTTCGTAACCCCTTCTTTACAATAAATTGTATGATCGGTAAAAGGGGGTTATTTGGTAGAAAATTATAGTATTTGGCGACAACCAAACCAGGATGAATCCAGTCAGAATAAAATGTCGTTGTAATACGAAAAAGAATTAGGCACTTTAGGGCCGTATATTTAATTGCCTGGAAACAAGCTGGTTTTCTAAAAGATCGGCCCCGATCCTTAACTGGTATACTACGTAAATGGAACAGATGAAATATTTGTTATAGTATTTCGTCCCACCGGCAGGTTGGGAAGGGCTTTTGACGAAATTGGGTGTATCAAGTTTCGTCACGATTACATTTATTGCAAAACAAGCATTTATAATATCGAGATTGTACTTTATTACATTACAGACCTTTTTACTATAGCCGTTTAGTAATGTAGGTATTATGAAATGAACTCGAAGAAAGAGTTATCAAAAATACGTTTAGGATATACGGTTGTATCCAATATCTGTTAAAATTTCAATGCCTTTAGACGTAAAAACATTCTACGTTTATTATAGTATGTCGTTAGGCTGTTTTTGTTTGCAACAGCCTTCATGGTCCAGTGGTTTAGAGCTTGTCTCTTGGGTCGTGGGTTCGGTTCCCGTTTTGGAACCACCAAAAAGTGTTGATTCCAAGTTTGGTTAGGACAATGAAGGCTGATCATCTGATTGTTTGACAAGAAAAATGATACATGCGTCGGATGGGCATATAAAAGTCGGACCTGCGCATGATCTCTCTAGGTCCCACTAGGCTTCGAGAGTATAGGATGAGTGTACTGCGCACACACTTGGGCACTATAAAGAACTCCGTAGCTGGCCTGGTTTCAATGAAATCGGCCACCGTCACCGACATCGGTGTAATATAATTATAATAAGCTATTATAATTATGTCGTTAGTCGGTACAGAAATTATTCAATCAACATTAGCTTTCAAAATTTATAGAACATTATTTTCTCCTTTTTAATTGTGCTTTAACCGTCTTGGGGTTTTATAAAAAAATATGCTTTATATTTTAAACCTTTAAGAGAACATAACTCGGTGCTACATTTCGATGAAGTAATAGTATATTATAATAGTAATTAAGTCCTCAAAACCGCACCAAAGTAGTACACGTAGTTTTGGTTTTGCATCGCCCCTTGGAAAGCTGTTATCGTGACACATGCACCAATCAAACCCGAAGCCCATCACTAAAAACCGTATCAAAATCTGATTAACAGTTTTGGAGATCATTTTGCAACAATCATAATTTTACTACATTGCCCTCTGGTTGTCATAAAACTTATCTTAGAACATTATACGGCTTCATATACCAAACAAATCCAAATCCATAACTGAAAACCGCATCACAATCCGACTAGTACTTTTGGAGATACGTGGCAACATTAAAAGCGACAAACACCCTCTCACCCCAAGCCATCTCCGTTCCGTCGCGGGTAATAATTTGTATCTACCTGTTGTAATACAGTAGGCACATTGGGACAAGCGCCATCTAACAACACCCCCACTGGACCGCTCGCGCGAAGTAGTATTCTGTCCAGTCCTGATGTCGGGGACGTTTCATCTATAAGTTGTACCGAAACTCTAAAACCATTGAGTATGAAATTCTTCACAATCTTAGCATTATCTACAAGAGAGTCAAATGTTAGGAGCAAGTATTTAAAACTGAGGTAAAGGCACCTAATACTGCGGTATTATCGCATAATCTAAAAAGGACATTAAAAATAGGCATTTAGTGTACGTTTTTGAGACATTAGATATTTTTGTAAGAATCTTTATTTATTTGACTTTTTTACTAAAATTTGCCTACATCCTTCCCTAAGGTCAAATCAATTCTTGTACCCAATTTCATCAAATTGATCAGCAGATAGATATCGTTAATTTCGCATTTGCAATAAGAACTATACCAACGACTTTATATCTTGTAAAAAAAACTCACCGTATCTGGATTTACATGTCAAGTAGGCTACGTAGGGTGCACGTTTGTACTGGAAGTAAGCTGTGGAGATCTCCACAGCGTTTAACCCAATTAACCCGGGCCCCGGTTGTCTATCTTTGTCTATCCCAACTCCTGTATCTGGCCCAACCGCATTTGGCCCAGGTGTCCGACACTGGCTCATCCCAATCACCAAAAAAAATATTAAAGGCCCCATCTATAAACGGGTATATAATATTATGTTTGCGTTTTGAAGCTTTGAATTTGTTTGAATTTACGGCAACTTTTATTATGGCTCACTTTTTAACTCATTTTAAAATATATGTTACATTATAATGAAATCAATATGTCTATGGATTTGGCATGTTATTATCTGAAATAGAACTAAAACTCCAAGAACAGTAATGTATGGCAGGTAAGTATAGTTCTCTTTTTGAATGAACCTTTCTAGGAAAGGTGTGTGTCCCGATGTCTTATTTTATTGAAATAGAAACTTCGGATAAATCATTTTTTTCCATTTTTGATATCACTTAAAATAAAGCAAATTAGTTTTTTATAATGTGCAACAAAAAAAATCAATGCAACAAAAAGTACCTTAGTTTGGTCTAAAAATGATGTATAAACGATTGAGTGTATGTTGCTTCTTGATGGATATTCATGTTCATAAAGAGTATAAAAAAGTTGTTTGTTACTATTCAATAAACAAATTCAGCATTGAGCTAAGCTTCGCCCACTATGAAAGCTAGTATCTCAATGCAGGAATTAAACAGTCAACGGTAGAACATCGAGAGTTTCTAATATCGCAAGCGTTTGTGTACATGTGTGTATGTGTACTGTGATTACACGTGATTTGCAGTTTATTGAAGCTATCGAGTCTGATTGCAGTTATTTACTTGCCAGTCACATGTCGCATACACTAATTATACAAATTATTCAACAGTTTTGTTGCAGCTGTGGTTATGGTTTTTGTTAGAGTCGTATGCATTCATATGTAATCATACATCAATAAACATTTAGCAATCAAAATGTATTGTTTTTGATAATTCACTGTATCTTCGGTGTGAAAAATTTGTATTTTAATAAAAGTTGTCGTTTTATCCCATATTTTATCACTGGCTACTCTTTCATAGATAATTATACTAACAAAACAAGGCATTAAAAGTAATAGCGGTCCTAGAGCGTACCTTGCGGGACGCTGGGACGCGCATACATTAGCGCGGGTGGGGAGAGGGGCGCGGGTTCACATATTTTATTAAACCGCCCGCGACGTGCGGGGAATTTCTGGCACCGAGCATACATCACGCTAACGGGGATCGTACAAACTAATTTACACTACGAGTGTGTTGGTTAAGATGACGCATTGATGACCGGGGTCTCATCAATAATGCGTCATGCCTAGGGGTAGGCGGAGGCGCGTAGCGTCCCGAAATGAAAAGGGCGTTTTCGACAATTCCAATTTTTTTGCAAACAAATTACTGTGTAAAACTAACCTAACCTAACCTAACGTAATATTATTATTTATAAATTTATGAAACTTAAATCGCTTCCGAATGTCAGGTCATCAAACCCTAGATTAAATTTTATTTTCTTAGCTTTGGCAATTGGCAACAAAATTACCAAAGCTGACTGAAAATTACCAAACCAAAATCTCTCACTCCTAAGAATATTCCAAATATTGTAATAACGCCGTGTCAATCTTTGAATAATTTGGGAGTGGGAAAAATATATTGTAAAATATTGAATTGCAAAATATAAAATGTCGAATGGGTAACTGACCTAACTGATAATCCTACAACTTGCCTTCCTAGCCACAGGAAAAAGATTCATAAGTAATACATGATGGGATACGTCTTATGAATCTTTAATTACCTTCCTTTAAGAGTAATGATAAAGGAAGGTAAATAAAGTAAATTATTAAAGTACGAAAATAATTTTACCTAATTAGTAAATATAAAAATAAAATATTATTTACATAGATTGTAAAACAAATAAAATTTATATTGGCAGACTATAGTTACAAATTAATCTGGAGTATGGTCTATTGGCGTTAAGTTTGCAGTGAATCATCAGTTCAAATGTCATAATGCCTTACTTAAATTGGTTAATGTGAACACGGGTTAGGCGTCAATGTCAAAGAATATAATACATTTTTAACATAAAGAATCGTCATTCCGCCGATTTATACGAATGACAGCTCGCGGCTGTGTATGCGTGGCTGGGCGAATGCGTGAGTTTTTTCCAGCCAGGACTTTCGTTCACGGGGCTGACCGCTATTCATACTTTGACATATTTGACACTATAATTTCATAATATCTAAGATAGAATTATCTGACGCGACGTTTAACATTATATTGTTATTGTAACTTTTTATTGCAGGATTTAAATATCAGAATCGATCTTCTTATGTATTCTTCTGCAAACTTAGCGTGAAATGAAAGCGAGAAAAGAAGTATCATTTTCAGGTATATTGTAAAAAGTGTAATCTTAAATAAATTAATTAATTAAAAAAAAAAGGTAACCACTCGCTATGCAACAAACTGACACAAACTGCATCTTGTTCATTAAATAAACTCCACATTTATTGGTCAAAATAAATAGACTCAAGTATAATGGCGCTAAACGCTCCCCGTTATAGCCTCCTGGAGTATCCCGTTACAGACACATCCAGTCATAACATCGATATACATTGCGCGATAAATTATATCAGTATAGTAATAGAACATACATTTGTTTTAAACCCGCAAAATTCTTACATTTTCCGAAAGGCAACATAAATATGGACCGAAAAATGCAATAATTACAGTAATCAGTTGCTAAATTAGAAAGTTACAGGACTAAAAAGACTGAAAAAACGTCGATTTTTTGCTATGATTGAAAAACTGAAAATTACTGTTCATACCCCATGTTATTTGTTATGTCAATAATTTACATAAACGCAGTATTCTATGTTAATAAAATCAATTTTGTGTTTATCTTCATACAGTTTCAACTGCTGTGTCATCATTTTCATCATCATTTTCTGTATAGAGCGTTTTTAATGCTCTCCAACGATCTCACTTTTGTGATGACTGTATTGCGTCAACAGTTGATCGTAGATTGCGAAGTAAATATTTACCGGCTTATTATGTGCTTTTCGAAAAGCTAATTAAATAAAACTATGCATGTCTTCCATTGCTAGCCGAACACAACGAGCGATGCACTAGCAATAATTGGGAAATATCATCTGTATATCGATGGAAATTCTGTCGGGGTGGAAGCGACGCGATTGAGAAACACAAATGTTTGGACTGGGATTACTCCCCAATTGGGTCGTGCCTACGAAGACGGCCGCGGATCCCACTTATTTGAGTTCCAATTATCCGAGAGCTCTGCGCAAATACTCATCTCACTGAATTATGATATGCATATTAGCTCGCCGTTACACTCGCACTTATATTTTTCTACTTTAGCACGATTGAGCACTGGTTCAATCGTTCAGCTATGTCACTTTTATACCCGACTGCGGCGAAGCCACAAGGATGGATAATGATTTCGGCAGTCTATGCAAGTATGTTTGCTTCACTGTAACGGCGAAACTACTGGTACGATTATAATAAATAAGGCGTCAATAGATGTGTAATACCGAATTAGGCCGGGTAGCATTGACTTATAGGGTTATAGTTAAAAAAAAATAGTTATTAAATAATTGGGATCACTCATATTTTAGCCATGTTATAGTATTTCGGTATTTCTATACTGATATTTGAGCTATTGGAGTATTTTCCATATTATATTACTGTTCTATCCATATCCGTATTTCGAGAAATAAACGGTTTTAATTTTCAACCTTTTCATTTCAATACTCAATGTAAAAAATAATCCTAACTCAAACTCATAGATGATGATTCTAGTATGATGGCAGATGAACATAATATTTAAAATTGTATACTTTTGACGCTAAAAGTCGTTATTTTTATAAAAAATTCAACGAGATAAGTGTATTATAATTTATTTAGAACCTGTTTCAAAATAGCCTAATAAGTGTCGGATAGCTTAACCGGCAGTATTGTCGCTGATTATATAAAATGTTATATCGAGCGACAGACACAAAACATGCAGTTAAGCTATCTGGCATATTGTATTAGAAGATTGTGAAACAGGTCCTTAATGAAACTTAAATAATATAGAACTAATGACTCTGGTATGTTCTCCCAGTACCTACTAAGGAGGCCTTACCCGAATCACTATATCTCTCCCTTCTAGACTACGCGGATGTTGCTTCATTAACTTGACCGAAAGCCAACTTAACAAACTTGGATGCCTTCAAAATCTTTCTATCAGGTTCGTCTTCGGATTGCGCAAATTTGAACACATATCCGAGTACCGTCACAAACTCAAGTGGTTACCAATACGCTTTCGCCGCAATTCTCGTGTAATTTTACACCTTTACTCCATTTTATTTGATCCCAACAGCCCTCAATACCTAAAAGAAACTTTTAGTTTTCATCTCTCCGACAGGCAAGAGCTACGATCCTCCACAAATCTCCTTCTCGATATTCCTATCCAATACACCAAGTATATCCACTCCTCCTACTCCGTACAATCTGTCATACTATGGACCTCTCTCCCTACTCGAATTAGACAATTAAAACATTAAATATTAGGTCATTACATATGAAATTGGCGTTTTGTAAAGGAGGAATAAGTCGTTTTTTTTTAAACGTAATATATTTATTTAATGAAAGTATATACCATTGCTATCTATGCACTTTTGCCATCTCATAGGTAGTTCATTGATTCTTTTACTAAAAGAACTATTCGGACAGGAATCAATAAAATCTTTGAAGGCGCTTTGGACTGCTCCATCGGACTTAAATATTTTCCCTTGCAAGAAGTTATCCAAATTTAGAAAAAAATGGTAATCTGTTGGAGCAAGGTCCGGGGAGTACGGTGGATGTTTTAGACATTCCAATTGAAGCTCCTCTAATTTGGTAGCCGTCTCTTGTGCAGTGTGTGGTCCTGAAGCAGCAGTGGACTAGAGCGAATGACCATCCACGGTTGTTTAGCAGCTAGCTTTTCCATCATGATTTGCAGTTCCTGGCAATAGACATCTGCCGTAATCGTCTGGACAGATTTAAGAAAGCTGTAGTGAACGACACCGGCACTAGTCCACCAAATGCTTACAAGTAACTTTTTCGCTTGGGGCAGGCTTAGGCTGGATCGCCAGGGCTCAGCCATTGCGATGAGCGTTTCCGATTATCATAGAGGATCCACTTTTCATCACAGGTAAACAGGAACTGTGGTCTCCGGCCGACCACGGGCTGGTTCTGCAGGACGAAAACGTTGGTACCAAAAACTCACTGTGTTTTCTTTTGCGACACCGCAGCCATACACATCATTAATCCTTCGAGCCGTTTCTGCAGCACTGGTGCCACGGTGAAACTCGAAAATTATACAATATTTCAAGTTTTTCATTTTGTAAACAGAGTGACGCAAAGAAAAAGCTAAAAGAGCAAAAAACAAATGAATTACGGTTTTCGAAACACAAATGCATGAGTAAATAGCGGCGGTATAAATTACAAATTGGAATTCCTAACCAAAGAAGATATATTTGAGATCAAAGTGTCCAGTACGACAAAACTCCAATTTCATATGTAAGGACCTAATACTTTTAAATCTGCCCTTAAACATTAAAACCTTAGTATTTTTATCCATGGTATGTAGTTATTGTTTATATTTATCGTTTAACATTGTATATATAATATTTTAACTATTAATTAGTTGTTATAATATTATGTATGTATGTATTATTATTTATTTTTATTTATGCATTTTATTTTAATGTATACTCTATGTTTATAGCTTTTAGATATACTTTAAGCACAGTCCCTTCTCCAGCAATTTATTCCTTTCTCCCAAAGGTTGTCTGGAAGAAATTGCTGTTTAGTAATAAGGCCGCCTTTGTGTACTTTCGTCTTGTTCTGTGTATAGTTTATATTGTATATGTCTGTGTAACTGTTGATTGTGCACAATAAAGTATATTTCTATTTCATTTCATTTCAATATAGAGTTAGAAATTATTCATCAAAAAGCTATTAATACTACTACAGATAAAACACCTGTAACTTTAAGTAATAATGTTCGAGTAGGTACAGTCAACTACAGCTATTGATAGTACGGTCAGAGTCACTCAAGTTGGACAAGTGGAAGAAGCTTCAAGCGTCGTCAGTAATCCACTGCAAGTTTCCGAGTGGTCCGGCTAACTCTACGCGACAGTACCGCTTCACTTGGCTCCGTCAACTTAATAATACTTTTCATGTACATCAACCGACCAAGAGCGAGTTGGAAACACGCAGGTAGGTTTCCGTACCAAAAACCATTATAACAATAATTTACATGTTTACATATTATAATTGCGTTATTTTTGTACGAAGTTTTCCGAGTAAACGCATTTTACAACTTAAGTCTGCCTCAGGCGCAAAACGACATACTATTTAAAGGACGTATTCTCAAAATGACGTATTCTCAAAAGGACAGAAGTATAGTCCCTTTTCCCACGTTGAATTGGGTTTCTTTGGACCCATTACCGGTCATGAAATATGTTTTCTGCCTAACATGTCCTAACTGTATTCTACTTCTATTTCCATTTCATATTATAAACTTGGGAGAATGCCTTTGAGCCCTGTCACACTTCGATTTTATTTTAGCTGTAGACCTAGCCTACGTTCCTATGACAGTTTAATAATTAAAAAGAACATTAAAGGGCTAGAAGAATTATCTACGGGGGATGAGTCTCCCTGAATATACTGTACCCGGGAAGTAATTATGCTACTTACTTTTTCCCACGGCTCCTGTCGCGTAAGTACAGTATTCCACGGGAACATGGTTCTTTCGGGATAAAAAGTAGCCTATTTTATTGTTGATCCAGAGCTTAAACTATTACCATACCAAATTTTATTAAAAACTATTCAGTAGTTTTTGAATTTAAGAGTAACATCCATCTATCCATCCGTTAGCTGATACTACTGACATAGCCAGTATAAAACTAGTATATTGTCTATAATTGATTTAAAATCCTATGTCTATAGAAATAGAAACAAAAAAATACGTGTGGCACTCGGGGACTGCCGCGGTAAAGCTATTGCATAGCATTTTTTATACTTTCTCACAAACAGCTGCTTACGTGAATGTCCGATTTCGGAGCAGCTCGTCTCGATCCGTGCGAGCTTCGTACAGTCGTACCACATACATACACGTTAAGGTTCAACTAGTCGCGGGCTCGAACTCACTCGTGGACGCGGCCAAAGAGCACGCTGTCTCACCTAGCATTGTGTCTAAAACAGATAGAATCAGTTATGAGCAGTTAGCAGCTAGTCTACACGCGTACGTCTAGTCACACACACACAAACACCGTGCCGAAGTCTGCCGAACTGAAACGACGTTAGACGATGCACGGCTTTCAACGCCGCACCGCTGTGCCGGTCGTAGTGGGGGGTGTTAGGTTTATTTTCGTTATGGAATTTCTTGATTCGGTCGCCATGCTCAAAGCCCTCGATAAAAGCTACGCAATAGCTTAAAAATATAAAATCTGCAGAATAAGTAAAAGGAGAAAAAAATATTTTGATCAGTGACAAACATAATATCGTAATTTGTAGGTACATACTCACGCAATTATGTCTATATGTAATATAGACATAATTATATAAAAACTAAAGAACCTGACATAGTTTGCACCCTTAAAATCTTAAAATATAAAGCGTAACAAATATTCTGCAATTTTTTAAAGGTTATTAAAATTTATGTACCATTTCGCAATCTAAGCTTCAGAAATATCAAAGAATCAATGCACATTCGGAATAGCGAACAAAAAACGAAAGACCTAGTAGAATTGCGCTAAAACTGATACGAACAATGGTATTAATGTGACCACCAAAAAGTCCCGGAAGCAATCACTGGCGCCCAGCGGAGCGCGCCGCTGCCATTGTAGGCTAAGAGCCCGCGTCTGAATATCTCGTGTCAATTGATTTTTTCCTCCGATACGTTTTTAGTCCAACTTTTCAACGCTCCTTTCTTAACTTCGTCGCTCTCAAAGGAAAGAAAAATAAGTTACACTCCATTTACATCAATTATTGTTGTTCTTTTTAGTTTTCGATGTTACTTGAGAAGATTTACTGCATATTTGATCAGATTCATGTTGAGTAGATTTAGATTACCAGATACATTGCTAGTTATTTTTATGTACTGCAGTAGTTTTGGACAGTCATATTATTGGTTCTCAAAGACTGAGATCTTTTGAGGTTCGGATATGCCTGGATAGTTTGAAATACTCTAATGATTGACTGTTAGGACCTTCCCACACGTACAACAACCACGGCACACCGACGCGACAAAATTTGGTTAAGCTATGGCTTCTTGTCGTTGCGTTGTGGTATCGTATTAATACTCGGTTTCCCTGGTAGTTGCGATGTGGTTCACACGTAACCATAGCTTGCCCACCTTTCGTCGCATCGGTGTGGGAAGGCGCTAAGAGTCAATCATTAGAGTTTTTCAAACTATTCAGGTATATGCGAACCACAAAAGATCTTTGTGAACCAATGATATGATTGTTCAAAACTATTGCAGTACGCAAAAAATACTGGGAATGTGGCTGGCAATGAAAATCTAATAAGGAAGGCCCATTTTTTTTCCTAGTTAACAAGCTGCCCAATTACTTTACCACCATAATAATTTTACTTATGGTAAGGGCATTCGTCATACATGGTGATGCCCATAAAATTTGCAATCACTTCACTACACCCCCCTAAATACCCCACAGCGGGTAAGGGGAAGGAGGGTAATATTTATCGGCAATTCCGCGGCGTGTATAATGTCCGCGTTTGTTTTTATTTCAATTCCGCAGCGCCGTTGGAAACTGTATTAACATTTAAGGGGTTATGGCGTTATTGCTTCCCGCGTTAACGGCGTTTTATTAAAAACGTGTTTGAATTTATTTTTGTTTTATTTCCTGTGGAATATCCACGCCCCTATCCTATGCTAGTCGCTAGATGGTCATCTAAAATTGTTATGGGGCAGACAGTAAAAAGCGGGATTGACAATTGAAAGTAGCCCGCGGCTATGGGCGTTTCCACGCCATCTCAATCTGGTCCTGTACTAAGTATTCGAAGAACTTGTATCACAGGTACCAGACAACGGATATATATATATATTTAATACACATCCGAGACCCAGGAACACAGAAAAACTTTTTGTCCCTTCTTCGGCGGGATTCGAACCCGCGACCTCCGGCTTAAGCGCCGACGCGCTAACCACGAGCCACAGAGTTCGTCAGAGGTGACTAACAATATTGGTAGCATCAGAAGCGTTTAGGTATTTTGGAGTTATTGCAAGTGTCCATGGACGGTATGACCATCAGGCGATCCATCTCTTCGTTTACTGGTCTTATTCACACAAACCAAAATATTCACAAACCTATACTGTCCGGAATCCGGAAGACCAGAAAATATTCAGAGCATTGAAAATTAAACTCTGGAATAATATAACAACGGAAATGAAAATCGAATATATGAGTGTCTAGTACTCAGATTTGACATTGACATTTGACTTGACACTCGTGTGTTCTATTTTCAGCTCTATTGTATTAGCGCAGAGTTCTATTTTAGACAGGGCCTTATACTGATATATCAAAACATAGATTACCTAAAGTAATGCCCAAACGTAACAAATCGCTAAAATATTCTAACAAGAACTGCAACGCGACATGTTTGCTGATATCACATTCACAAACACCGATACATTAAAACAATATGGCCGACGGACGGAACTTCCAGCTGATCTGGCCAGGTCACCCAGGTCGCCCGCAAAACCTGACTTAGTATTCACGTGATGCTAGCATAGATAAATTATGATACTACACCCGAATATCTAAAGCTTCGGTCCGTCGCTCAAATTTCGTGTATTTTCATACCAAGTATCAACTTTATTTCTTGAGATATTATTTAAAATATATGCGTGAAGTTTATTTCTTTTTAAGTATAATACAAGTACAAGCGCATATACTTTTCTTTTAGCTATAATCAAATATTGATTTTTGCGACTAACCAAAATTTTGCGATTATTAATAAAATTAAATACGATTTTGAAATTGGTTTTTTAAATAAAAAATCTCCATTTTAAACGTAATAATTAGTTTTAAAAGTATTTAAATGAGCTCGTGTATATTAAAAAAATAGTTTTTACCCAAGCAGTGAGCGAGCTGATGATGATGAATTACAGCTAAGAACCATCTCGATCACGTCAGCCTTCAAACGAGAAAAAACCGCATAAAAATTGAATCTATCGTATAGGACTTACGATGCCACGGACAGACACATACACAGGCAGACAGACACGTCAAACTTATAACTCTACTCTTTTTGCGTCGGGGGTTGATAAGAGAAAAAAATAATCGCATTCCCGTTATGAGAGCAATGGAAATAAATAAATTGCGAAAGTTATCGATTGTTCATTCCATGCTCCGCGTTAGATTCCCGGACAATTAGGGGGGCGAAGTTGTATGGATTTTGAGGCAAGTTTTTTAATATAAGTTAAGGATGCTGCGGTATGAACGAACAGCACCGAAGGCTCATTTCACCGTCAATTTACATTGGTAATTTAAAAATTCTGCGATACTAGTACGTTTTAAGCCTTTACTAGTGTCGCCCGGTGGACAAAAGCGACCATACTTCATTTAATTTTAAAGCTTAAGCTTTATTAAGTTCTTTTGTGTAAGGCTAAAAAACTGTGTAAAGCGCACGGTAGTGTATATCATGATATTTTTATTAATTTAATATATTTCATTAGCATCATTATTAAATATAAGCTTTCTGAACTCTATAAACTTTCACAGTGCCAAACTTCATACTCCTCCATTCCTTTCAAAGGGGTACAAAATGTTTGCTACACGAATTAATATTATGTAGATTTAAAATCATCTTAAACAAAACAGATTTGAGATAATGAACAACTAATTATGTAAAGAAAAGATAAACATGCATTTGTAAAAAATTAAAATATTACACGTACCTAGACTGTAAAAAACACGTAATGTTTTTTTATTATTATTTATTAGAGTAAGCAAACAGTAACCATAGTACATAATAATAAATATAAAATATATATATATATATATATATAATTAAAAACTTAGTAGCTATGATACCAGCAGCGTTAACTAAATAATTATATACTTAACTAATATACAATACATTCAGTTGAGGGATGGACGCACAGAAATGATAGTAATATTAAAATATTCAGATAGGTAGTGGTAGGTAGGTTAGGTCAGGTAAGTATGTGTTGTTAGGGGATGTGTTGGTCGGTAGGTTCCCTACAGAGTAGGCGTAGTAAGTAATTATTACAAAATTTTCAACCAATAAAATTTACATTTACAAAGGGCTAATTTTGACAAGCAGACTCGTTAACCAATAATTTTAAGATTTGTTTTTTGTATTTTGCTTAGTTGTATTTTTTTTTTGTATCTTTTTCTTAAAGATGTCAATAGAGAGATTTTGTTAGAAGTGTCAGAAAGCCTGTGGAATGGTGAACGCTTGCCAACATTAGTTCGGCAGACTGCAGTTACAAATATTTGGCGTGTCCTTCGATACGTGATGACACCACAGTACTCGTCGAAGGAAAGAATCCACTTCATATTGAGGCTGAACTAAATAAAACAATTGTCAGTGCAATGAATTGGCTAAAAATAAATAACCTTAAAGCTAATATATCCAAAACAAAAATTGTAAATTTTAAAAGTAGAAAACAATCACATAGCAAATTTAAAGTATGTTATGATCATTCTGATATAGAGGTAGTAGAATCTTTTGTATTTCTTGGTATCACTGTCGACAATTTATGTAACTGGAAAGAACATATAAACAAAAATTGTTATAAAACTTGAAAGATACGTTGAAAGTATGTACGTTGAAAGTATGTAAGAAAGTACGTACCTTGAAAGTATGTACTTAAAAATATAAAAAATACTGTGAGTACGGCGGCAGCACTCTTTTCATATCATGGTTATATCGCCTCCGTATTACGATACGGTTTGATTATATGGGGAAATTCGGTATAACATAATTTCGGTTTAGCATTTAGACTACAAAAGAAGTGCATTAGATGTATTTCCAATGCCAGTTACATAGAACCCTGAAAACCCTTATTTAAACTTTATAACATACTACCTCTACCCTGTCTGTACATCTATGAAATGTTTTTATTCGTGAATAAAAATCTAGATCATTATATTATAAAGAAGTCAGAAGTAGCCACCAAGAGCTCTAGACATAAATATAAATTAGTTGTGCCCAATCAAAGACTAGGCATTTGTAGTAGAAATGCTTACTGTATGGCCGTGTCGATATACAATAAACTGCCTGATTACTTCAAAAACCTTTCTGAGAGAAAACTTAAAAGAAAGTTACATGGATGACTACTTAACAAAACATATTATACAATCAATGAATATTATAATTATCGAATAGATATCATGTAACATTTAAACGTTAAAAAAGACACTAAATTATATTTTATTAATTTAATTTGTATCTTATTGTTAAATCTGACCTTTTATTTTGACGTTTTTTAATCTATTCAATATTATAATCTAAAATAACTATAATAATTTAAATAACTATGATTAAGTGAAAATATTTGCACACTATTTATGTTGTAGAATATTTCGAACTCAATAAAATATGTAAACACCTACTGTAACCATATTCTTGGCAAATATATGAATTTGAATTTAAATTTGAATGCGTTGTTACGGGTATATTTTATTATTTAACGATATGCAATCATATTTATTATGACATAAATCATAAAGTAAAATCATTTCATGATTGATGATAATGTTAGTGTAATAAGATTATATCTATCTAAAAGGATGTTTGTTGTAGGACTCTCGAGAATAATCAAATCTATAGTGCATAGAGCGCAGAAATTTCTTTTGGACAATTTAGATAGCGTCGCTATATTTTCAATATAATAAGGATTCTAAATAGCTACAGCGTATTCAAGATGTGAACGGATAATTGATTTATAGATATGCAGATATATTGAGGATTGTACTAAGCTCTTGCAGGACCTCATGACGAATTCATACATCTTGTAAGCCTTACTGTTATTCTTATCTCTATGAATATCCAGATGTAGTTTTTTTTATCTAGAGTCACCCCAAGGTCTGTAATAGAATTCCTAGATGTTGACTACATAAATATACTATTATTGCGTATTTTTGTAAAAGTTAGTGATTTACATTTATTTAAGGTAGGTAAACGATAATTTAAGCTGTAGCTATTATAACAGTACTTTCTGAGTATAACAATACTCAGAGAGTATTGTTATAATGAAATAAAAACAAAAAAAAAGAGAGAAATATATTATATTAAGGTCTTCTTGGAATCTAAAATGATCTTCGGTATCTTGTAGTGTGAAATATTTTGAGGTCATCAACATACATTAGAAATTTACAGAATTTAAAACATTGGACATTTTTTTTGGAAACATTGGAACAATGAACCTAAAATAGACCCGGGACTCCAGAGCTGATAGGTATATAGTCAAATTCATATCCATTAATCATTAGTTTCCGTGTACGACTCGTTATGTAGGACTTGAACCAGCGCCACAAATTTCCTCTGATACCATTATAAGTAAATTTTTCTAGTAGAATCTTATGATCCACTCTGTCAAAAGCTTTTCGAAAGTCAGTGTAATGTTAACGTAGATTGTAGTATAATATTTAAAAAATATTCAAGAGGAAGGTTTATATTATGTAAAATGCATTGCACCCGTGCGAAGCCGGGGCAGTTCGCTAATCTATACAAATAAATAAAATAGAAGTATCTGTTTGTAATTTTAAATTAACAGATTTTTACTCAATGACTTAACTTAAGTATTTACTGTACTTTTGTCTGTCTGCCTGTCTGACGATTTCTCTGTTTGTTCCGGCTGATTTTCGAAACGGCTGAAACGGCTAGACCGATTTTCACGTGACTTTCACATAACTGATGTTATAAAAAGTAACTTAAGCTACTTAGGGTTCCGGTTCAGTTCCCGTTAAGTTGTACGCAAACAAAGTTGCGGTGACCAGCATATATATATATATTCATATAAATTCGCTTCATCACTTTATCCAAATCATTACAAAATGTTACTGAAACAATGAATCAAATCGTCAACTCGACATGATCCGGATTTAAGCCAATGGACGGTAGCCGTGAGTTATCGCCATTTGCGTTTTACATCAGCTTGCTGGGACAACACCCTATCCAGTATCCGACCGGACAACAGATGGACGTAATAGATAATTCGTTTTATTATATTATATATCACACGCCGCCACTACCAGACAGACATATAGACAAACTGCAATATTGAAACGATAGCAAAGTTAGAAAAAAAACGGCCAAGTACGAGTAGGACTCGCGCACGAAGAGTTCAGTTCTGTGTTCCGTGCAAAATCACGTTTGGTGTATGGGATTCCCCTTACATAATTAGTTTATAACGGAATATTTTTAGAATTTACAACCTATAGGGTGTTAAACAGAACGAACTACCGTTAAGGATCTATTTTATAACTTGCATAAAATATTTAAACTATCTTTTTCCTGCAGCTCCGCCTGCGTAAATATACATACTCGTGGGAACACTGTACTTTTGATAAAATGTAGCCTGTTTTATATCCAGAGCCTAAAATATTATCATACCAAATTTTCAAAATGTTCAGTAGTTTTTCCGTGGAAGAGTCACAAACATCCATCCATTCATCCTCACAAACTTTTGACTTTTATAATAGTAGTAGGATTAAAACTTAATTGACATAAATCGTAATTAATATGAAATTGTATAATATTATATTCTTTGAGACAACAATATAAAAATATAAATACACTCCTTACTTTGGTATTTACTAAATTTGAGTCGACTTTTTACCGCCCACTATACAGCTATTATTTACCCCTACCGGTGTAAACTAGCTTATCCCCCGATATCGTAGCGGTACTACGGTATGCGTAGCACGTCTACGCTGTAGCGCTACGAAGCTGGCGCGGTTGCAATTATTTTATTATTTTTAATTAATTTATTTTGTACGCCCTTCTCATACTAAAGCTTGCGACAGCGAAAATGCTGTGGTCCAAATTATGTTAAGAAGTAGTAAAAGTTGCTATCTAAACCTTTTGACTACACAGTAAAATAAAAAATTATAAACATTTTTGTGGATGGTATAAAAAAGACATAATTCCAACTGTAAATCTTTACATATTTGGAATTTTTTAACTAAAGATTGTTGTACAATAAAACACTATATTTGGTCGATTTTTCTCTCGATCTGTAGACAAATAAAATACGCAAAATATAAATATTTGTGAATATTATCATACTTATTTATGTTGGGCTAACACTATCGGTTGAACAAACGCGGAATGTTGGGCGAATGTAATTTGGCGCGCTTACTGCGTGCCCCGGCGCCGCTCGCGATGAATAATACATGCTGCATACATCACCGTGGATGCCGGCGCGGCCATGAACACGGCGGGAATTCAGCAATATTTAGGTATTAATACTTGATTTATGTAGAAAATACCGACCCATATATTTCATAAAGCTTTAGGAAGGTGACTTCATAGTATGTAGGGTGACTTTTGTATGCAGCGTTTTCACGATACATTCGAAATTGTGTAAAAAAATCGCTGCACCTTTAAAATATTGATTTAAAATATGCTGTTTCTTTAGAGATCTCACTTATATATTAGAGCACGATTATTTATGTAATAAAAATAAATGCAAACTAATTATACTGTGGAAAACAAATGTCAAAATGACAACTTTCGAACCTCAACTGCCCCATAAAACCCCAAAAGTTTAAGTATGGACACTTTTGGTTCGACATTCCTCATTTATAATAATAATATATAGATCTATTATTACAATATATTCATTGTGTGTTCTATAATATTACGTACTATACATATACCCCCTTACTAATAAAAGTATTTAAACATCGGATGACAAAAACAACGTTGCTGTCTTTGTCTGATACGTTGGAAATGTCACTTGATAGAAAAAGATAGCAACGTTATTTAAGTTACCCGCTGTGTAAATATTTTTATTAGTAGGGGGGATTAACTATAACTTATAAATGTTTCATGATACCGTAGCATCAAAATTTGACACCGTAGAAATAAAGAGTCTACCTGCAGAACCGCTTATTTCGTGGCCCCAGTCGACAGAGGCAATATAGAGCTATGACGATTTCTTCAGGGCGCTCGCGGACCCCCAACCCTCAGGGGGACGCTACATATGCAGCAACGTTCACTAAACAACGCTTTAAACTTTATGGAATTTACTTTTCATAGGATCAAATGCTGAATGCATCAGATGAATCAATATCGAGATACTAGCGTAAGCTAGACAAAAGTATGTATTTGCTTGCGACTTTGTGCGCGCAGGATGGACTTAAATTTTTCATGTCCACTGTGGAGTCTTTTTTTACAGATATAGATGCCATATAATCATGAGTGTATTATGCATATTTGAATATTCCATGCGAGCCACGATAGATGTATGCTATGTATTCACAATAGATGTAGCTTGTAGCTTTCATTATTTCCCATAATTCATTTCATTAAAGACACATAATTTTTCTTTACAATTTAGATTTCTGTAAGAAAAATTACGAGTTTATTTGAGCAGTATTTTATTTTATATATTATAGCTATAAGCTATATAATGGTACATAAAAATACCACATTATAAATTATTAAGACAGATTAACCTTCTTCAAGATGGAACCACTTTTAGATCGTAGGCAATATTTGGATTTAGTTTTTCTACACAAGCTAGTAACAGGTGTTATTGATTGCAACCAACTACTTCGTAAAATATCCATTAATGTGCCAAGTAGGATACCCAGAAAAAATTGTTACAAGCCATTCCACATTAACTTTGATAAAACTAACTTGGGGCAATCTTCACCGGTTAATAGAATGTGCAGGACATATAACAATTATATATCATATACGACCGAGGCCTGTATATTCTCAAATAAATTAATTGAATTTAAAAAAATAATAAGAACGCAATAAAAATTGAACAATTACTGTCGAACAACTTTGTTTAGTTTCAACCATTTAAATTCTTAGTTTATTACTTAAGTGATTGATTTATTTATGTTTAATTTGTAAATTATATTAATTCATAGTAACTTAATCTCCCTGAAATTATGTAAGTACTTATAAAAGATGCAAGCTGTATCACGCCTGTAGTTAAGGCAGCATTTAGATGTGTAAACAACATGAATGTGCAATTTTAGCTTTTAATAATGTTTGTTCCTTGTTGGTGTATCTATTAAATAAATAAATAAATAAATGCATGTAAAATGCTCTTAAACGGACAAAGGTTAATTGTTTCGTTTTTGCGAGTATTGGCCAGTGCGAGCACGTACGACTCAAATCGGACGCACATTCAGAGCATTTGCATCCAAGCCTCTGTACCGGTACATCTATGTACTATAGCTATTTCTATTTTTTTTATATATACAGAAGTCGGATTCAATGTGTCCACTGTAAATAAATAAAATAAATTAAAAAATGATTTTATATATAAATAAAACTAAAATATATAAATAAAAGACAAATATTTTATACCAATGTCTAGACTCTAGACAGTTTGAAAAAAATATATATATCGTTACCATCGTCATCGGTAGCTAAAGCTAACGGGCGAAAGAAACTTGCTTGATGCCATTTGATGCCATCGTTTACGAATAACATGGCAAAATATTTTCTCAAAGAAGAAACATTTACGTGAAGTAATATAAAAGAAACAGAAACGTTTTTGTAAATTACAATACTAATTTATCGACAATGTAAGAAAAGAAAAAGGTTAAATGTCCTTAACATAACTTGACATTTATAAATATTGAATCAAGATTCATAAGGTGTTCGCACTAGACGTAAATACGCGGCAGTGGAACTACACGACGCGACATGGCCAAATATTCTTTGTATGAAATTGTATGAGATATAACGGAACTACGCGCCGCTGCACTCCATTGCGGTATTACTAGTAAGGACGCACTGCGCCGCATCGCTCTGCTGCCGTCTAATGCGGTCTAACCTTAAAGGTGGGACAGCACTGGGCGTAACTGCGTATGAAGTACGTTAAACAATTTCATACAATGAATATTTGGCCGTTTCGCGTCGCGTAGTTACACCCGATACGGTCCCAACTTTAAGGTAAGACCGCACTAGGCGGCAGCGGAAATACGCGCCGCGGCACTCCATTGTGGTATTACAAGTAGAGACGCGCCGCGTCGCGTCGCTCCATTGTCGCCTAGTGCGGTCTTACCTTAACTGTTCAATTTACATAGAGCGCAACATAATTGTAATATTTCGTACGGGATGTTGGTCAATGACACCTAGCAGTTGTATTATAATAATAAGCGTGTACGTCAAGCGGATTCAGATCGGTTCTTGTAATGGACGCCGTACTATACAATGGTATATACCATGGATGTATGGCTACATTTAGATGTGGCGACCGATGCATACGTAATGTAACACTTGGTAGGAACTTGTAACTACGTAATTATACATGTAACTCCATTGTTGCGGGTTTCTGTAAACTTCCATCATAAACAGAATAATAATAAGTATATCTATGGACGCTTCACACCACGTCAATCTGGCCCCGTGCTTGAACTTGTGTTACGGAGATCAGACATCGAGAAGTATATTTAATATTTTTATATTATACATGTCTGATAGCGCGGCAGCGCTATCGCCAAGTATTAAGCGGCCGTAACTATCTTTTCTCGAAGCATTTCGCAGCTTTTTTGTGCCCCCATATTTTCGTTTGTAATAAAGCTAGAGGTCTAAGTTTTTGTCGCAAAGAAGTCGCTAGCGGCACAAGCTTATGTTTTAAATTTCATAAAAATCGAGTGCATAGTTTAGGAGATAAGAAGATACCGGAGTCTCAAAGTGGACCACCGGTACCTTCCTCGTGCAAAGCTCGCAATCGCACTTGTAACTTTTCTGGTGTTGCATGGTGTCCATGAGCGACAGTAAACGTTTTAACTATGGAATAGATCTGGATACGAGCAATTGGAATGCCCGTTAGTATGAAATTGTAATAAGTTCTTACTAATTAATTTAAAAACGAGCAAGCCGATCGCCTGGTTGTTAGGAATTGTTATAATTTCGAGTAAAGAGGAATTTATTCGAGAACGCACCACCTCAAATTCCTTGGTCTTCAGGTAACCTACAAAAAGAAATGAGATCCCACAAAAACATTACCGAAATGAAAAAAGCCACGTATTTCCTTTATATTATCTTGAATTTCACTTGGTCTCTACGATATCTCATAATTTTTTGCAAAAGAAATACTTGGCTTTTTTCATTTAGGTAATATTCTTGTGGGATTATATTAAAGATTTTAATTACAATATTATACACATCCATGATCCAGTAACACTTAAAATCTTTTTATTCTTTCGGCGGGATCGAACCCGCGACCCGCTTGAGCACTGATTCGCTCAACCACTGAGCCACAGGGGTCGTCTTATAACACTTGTAACTTATTGTCACAAATAAATATGTCCATAATGCGATCGGGTGAAGGTGATCAGAGCCTAACAAAAATACGTTCCCAAATACTATTGAACACTCATCTATATTTAGAGCTTAGCCAACATGCCATCGTTAATTATAATGGCTATCTTCGAAATTGAAAATATATATGGGATTGTCATAACGTTTACTAATTGACATAGCGCGCGATACGTCAATACCACATTTTTTTCATTTCTAACTTTAACATCATAATTAGCGATAGCAACTATTGGCAAAGGCTCAGGGGGTTAGTCAAGATGACTTTTTTAATTACAATCACGAAGATCGAAATCACAAATGGTATTGACGTATTTCGCGCTATGTCACTTAGCGAACGTGTTACGGGTGAAATTAAAATAAAAGAAGTATTGCCGTGACAATGTATATTAAAAAAAAAAAAAAAATATAAGGGCGTGGGCAGAAGGCCGAGCGATCTGGTTTAGCTTCTTTGGTGTCTTTGGGTATCGAAGGGGCTTCAAACTACTTGGGAACTTAGCTGAGTCCAGGAGCACGTGGCGAACTGGGACTGCAACCTCTGGTAGCGTCTATCAGTCACCGCTACGTCCGATCGTCTTCGATAGATCGTCCAAGGGTGCAGCCTGATTCCCAACTCAGTTGTCCGGTCCGGAATATCTAGCGGCCTCAGAAATCCGGTAGTAGGAAAATAGCCAATCGTCCTTGATTAGCCTTTATCCGGTATATAGATAGCGGTGCTTGTGCCCGAAACGAAGCTCCCTGAAAAATTCACGATGAACGTGTAGGTAGGAGTCCCGTCTCACAGCCAGTGTGATTTTAACCCCAAACGATTAAAAATCACGGGCTGTGTGGCCATTACAATATATTAGATGATATACAGAATAATTAAGGCATGGATACAAATATCCTAATATTTCAACAATGCAAGAACATAAGATGAAACTACAAATTGGTACGTGGTATGGCTAATCAAATAATTGACAACTAATTTTACCAAGATGATAGTTTACATGAAAGAATAATGCGTTTTTAATTACAAGCGTGATTTAGCAAATATTCACAACACACATATACTAAATTACTCACCGTGAACACGGGGTTGAAATATAATTATTATAAACTTGTATCTAGAAAAACTTGAACAATAAAATTCGGCAGGAGAAAAAAGGGCGCTGTCATGTCGCGACAACCCTTATATACTCCTCCTGACATTGTTTTTTTTAGCCGACAATTAGCGGTAATGCGTAATCCAAATGCCACAATAAAGAAATATTAGAGATGAAGCTCTAGTTAGAAGCATTTGCCAATAGATGGCGTTGTCTAGCACAAATTAGCTATTATTAATATCAACAACTGCTAATAGATGACGCTATACGCATCATTATTAGCTATAACAATACGTTAAAAAATGTAGCTATGCTACAAACGTTAAGCCCAATACCACACATTTTTGTTTTCGAGTTTCGTCATCGTAATTAGCGATGGCATAATAATAGGTCTTTACCTATGAAATTGCCGTTCTGCAGTACTGGTAATTTCAAATCAAAATAATTTTTGTTTGGCTAAGAATTCTAATTTCAAATTAATTTTATTTTAAAAACATGGAATTCTTTTTCCAAAAGTAGTCATTTGTTTATTGATTAGTGTTACATTTTCATCGCATTGCAATCTTTTTCGTCATCATGGATACGTTAAAAATTCGAGTAATTATGGAATATGAGTACCGTCGTGGCAGCAACGCGGCACAAGCGGTACGCAACATCAACGACGTTTACGAAGCTAACACTACAAACCAACGCACCACCTGTAATTGTTTTGCTCGCTTCCGTTCTGGAAATATCGACCTGAAAAATGAACCTCGCGGTCGTCTGAAGACTTTGGTCGACAATGACGAATTAAAGGCGATTGTGGAAGCTGATGATACACAATCTACGACTGAATTAACAGCAGCTTTCGACGTTAGCGTCAAAACAATATTGGTCCATTTGCGTCAAATTGGCAAGGTAAAAAAGCTTGACAAAAGGGTGCCCCACGAACTCAATGATCGCCAGCGCGAAGTACGCGTCGAGACGTGCCTTGCACTGCTCAACAGACACACAAATGAAGGACTTTTGAATCGCATTGTTACCTGCGATGAAAAATGGATTCTGTTTGATAACCTCAAGCGCTCAGCAAGTTGGTTGGATCCTGGTTCAGCACCTAAACAATGCCCTAAACGAAAACTTACCCCTAGAAAAGTGATGGTCACTGTTTAGTGGTCTAGCGCCGGTGTGATTCATCACAGCTTCTTACCAAACGGGGTGAGTATTACTGCAGATGTGTACTGTGAAGAACTGAACACAATGATGGAGAAGCTGGCAGATCTCCAACCAGCGTTGGTCAATCGCTCGTCTCCGCTGCTCCTGCACGACAACGCGCGACCTCATACTGCACAGCAGACAGTCTCCAAGTTGCAAGAACTGGGGTTGGAAGCTCTCCGTCATCCGCCCTACTCCCCAGACCTTGCGCCTACAGACTACTACATTTCTAACTTCTTGGCGGGAAAAAAATTATTGAATTTTTAAAAGTTTAAAATTTTGAAAAGTTAGAAATGTACTGCCTTAAATTAAAAATTATGTTAAATGCCTTTGAAGAATTTGTTGCCTCCCGTCCAGCTGATTTCTTTAAGAAGGGCATCAATAAACTGACACTGCGTTTGCAAAGATGCATTGATTGCATGGGTGATTACTTCGATTAATACAAATAAAAAATACATGAAAAAAATTCGTTTAAATTTTTTCATACAAAACGGCAATTTCATAGGTAAAGACTTAATTAATATTTTCTAAGCCTTTAGGTAACCGAGGCATAGTAAAGAATTCATTAGGAATTAATTTTATTAATTAATTTTAAGTAAAACTAAATTCGTTTTAGACTAATTTCATCTAGACAAGAACGTTTGTGCCATTAATTATCTCTATTACTTGATCTAAATAATTTACATTTTCAATTAAAGTGGCGGCCAGCAGCTAGTCATGAATACTGAGCAATGTCCCAACGCGCAGTCTAAGTGTAGCAATACACCATACTGCCTATCGTCCAATCGTCATGCCGCTTGACGCTGTGGATTGGTATGACAGTTTATACCAGCTATACTCAACTTTTTCTTATAGGGGCCACAAACATGTTTCAGTCATGGTGAAGAGGGCCGCAAGCAAAATCTATTTAGGTTTTGATTAAAACGTAATTTTCCAATTTAAAGATACATTTAGTTTATTACCTAATGAAAAAATAAGTTTTACAAAGATGTTTATATATTATGTGTTAATGCGATTTTTGAAATTGTGAAAACTTTTTCAAAACCTTATCAAGATTTAAAAAGGGGTCACAATGTCAATTTGTGAAATTTTATTTGGTTTACATATTTTTTTAAGATCAGGTGGGCCAAAAACAAAGGTCCGGCGTGCCACAGGTTGAGTATAGCTGGTTTATACTGTTTATTGTACCGATTAGATCAGTTCCGACCTAATTGGTAGCGTCATGGTGATTGGTTGATAGGCAGGAATCCTGATAGTTTACAAATTGTATTGCAAAGTCTTTATATATTTTAAATAGTTAGCTATAGATTAACATTATATTTTAAAGACTTTGCAATAAAATTTGTAAATTATCAGAATTCCTGTTCTTCGATCTTGTAGCCATACACCGTACTGCCTATCGTTCAATCAGCATAACGCTACCAATTAGGTCGGAACTGATCTAATCAGTTAACGAGTTTTTTCGAAATTTATCTGAAAAGTTTGTACGCACCCGGACTCCATGTGCCTAGGCTTCGACCCCAAACGGTTCAAATATAAGATCCCCGCTAAAGTTCTCATATTTACGCCGCTTGAGGTTCTCAGCAGCCTGATTGGCGGCCGCACCTGCATAACTCGAGGTGCCCTGGACATGTGACGGAGCAAGTCTATCGACGCAAGTAGCGTCCCATACAAGAACCCGTCCCACTCTCCAAGGCATCTCCAAGGGTTATCCCGTCTGGTCTCTGACCATCGTCGCGAGCCAAACCAGAGGATTCCAGCACAGCTGGCACTCCGGCGGTGACAACAGCTCGACGGATGAGGTCATTCAAGCAGTGATATCAGGAGATGCGGCAGGAGCTTCGTTGACAGGACAGACCGTGGTGCCCGAGGCTGTCCACGTTTGTGTCACAAACGCAGCGGTCGGGGACGACGTGGGAGGTGCCAAGACGCAGGGAAGTGGCTATTCAGAAAGCTGTTCGATCCAGCAATGTGCTCGTATTGGGTGACGGTAATGCTTGTAGCCAAAGTCCCGACTCCCACTTCTGCTTAGCTAAGAAACGAGCCTGCTCCACAGGACTGGAGGACGTATTGAGAAGATTATTCCGTACCAGTCTGCAGAATGGCTCGTCCCAGATTCATTGGGAAAAAGTATTGTCCTGCAATTCGCTACAAGCACTAGTTGCGCTCCAGGCATCCTTGGCCCCGGCTAGAAAGAGAACTATATTGAAGTAGGATGAGTGATCTAGCATTAGGAAGATAAGTCTATGGTTGGCGTGGACTGAGGACAAAAAGGCCGGAAGCGATATGTCAGAAGGTTTTCGAACACCCAGGCCACCGAACCTAACTGGAAGCGTTGCCTGAGTCCATGCGTGGTCATCGAAGTTTGGAATCGTGGAGATTGTATGTCTTAAAGGTGTCATCCAATTGTTTGAGAAGTTGAGGGAATTTCCAGTAAACTTTATAATATTATTTATCAATTTATTTTCCGTATTTACAGTTCCGTACGCAAAGGTAAGACTCCGCTGACCGTCCGTGCATCTGTCTGTCACTAGACTGTAACCGTTATAGCTAGGCAGTTGAAATTTTCACAAATTATATTGTATGTATTTCTTTTGCTTCTATAACAACAAATACTTAAATTAAAAAGATTAAAATAAATATTTAAGTGGCCTCCCATACAGAAAACATGTTTTTTTGTCATTTACAGTACACTTGGCCGGTTTTTCATGTTCTTTATCAAAAATCTTGGCGGCAGTAATAACGCATAATAACGCGTCAATTATTGTCACAACAAAATATAAGTATAAATACATAATATGTATAAAATTAAAAAATCATATCTGTTTTGATATTTTGTTTGACCACGATAACTCATAACAGCATTGGTTTCATTTTGCATTCAATATTTTATTTAGAAACGTCAAGGCAGCATATGACACCGCACTGTAATTTCGGATCAATCTAAAAGTCGTTTTGCCGAACACCGGAATCAAACTGTAAATAAATAATGTAACGCCGATACTCTGGCGACCTTAGGGGGAGGGGGGTTCAAGACTGCGGTAGGGGAGGGGAGGGGCGTTTAAATTGTACAAATTGTAAAAAGCCTTCCGAGTAAGTACAGTGAAAATAACTGACTGGAGGGAATTTTCGTCAAAAACGTGTCTTCCTTGATTCTATTTACTATCAGTGATCTTTGAATTTTAAGAAGGAATTAGGTTGAAATGTTTCTTGTTACTTACACGGTTATCATATTTATTGATTAGCCTTAGTTATCTACTTATTATATATATATATATATATATATATATATGTATATGTATATAATACTTACTTAAAGGAATATTTTTGTATTTGAGTAAGGACAACCATTCATTATTTTGTGTACACATTAATATTATTTAATCTACCTTCAGCACTGTAACAACCACAACTCAATAAGTAGATAACTAAGGCTAATCAATAAATATGATAACCGTGTAAGTATATATATGTATGTGTAATGTATGTATATGTGTGTATGTGTGTGTATATGTGTGTATATATATGTATGTAATATATATGTGTGTGTGTAGGTCATCCTTCCTTCCTTCATTCAGAGAATAGAGTTTACAAAAGGAACAGTATACCAAAAACCAATTTTCAAAGAAATTACGGATTGATTGTTTTGTAAAAACGCCGCATAGAAATGTCGTACCGGCATTATATGTATACGACATGTACAAAATTTCTGATATCTCCGAATTTTGCGCGTTTATGTTCATACCCATAGTATTTTTCTTAATATTTTATAGAAACTAATTTTGTTTTTTACACTAATGTTTTAAAAAGATATTCTAATTTTTTTGTCACTTTGTAATGGACCTAATTATAAAATACTACATGAAGGCAAATAAATACCCAATTATCAGTGAAAATGAATAAGAAGAGAAGGATTTTTTCTCACAATAGTGACTCACTCCATAGTTATGGCGAAGTTATAAAACTTGTAGGTA
Source organism: Phengaris alcon alcon (assembly GCA_037179445.1). Taxonomy (NCBI): domain Eukaryota; kingdom Metazoa; phylum Arthropoda; class Insecta; order Lepidoptera; family Lycaenidae; genus Phengaris; species Phengaris alcon. The sequence continues at coordinate 394,013 of JAYRCH010000171.1, read as the reverse complement.
AGGAAACCATCAGCGATGGACCCAAAAACTTATTCCACATCATAGAGATGATAAAACTACAACACACAACACTACTATTACAGATCACAAAATTATCTGCCTCTTTATTTATACTAAATTAAAACAACACAAGCACTCAAAAACTAAAATTGATATTGATTACTCAGTAGTAGTCCTTTAAAGTCACAGATGACTTATTTACAATTAATAACGTAGACGAATTAGCAACGGATCTAACCTCAATTATATCAGAATCATTGAAACAAAATATAAAATTTATTAAAATACCAAATAGTAAGAGAATTGTCAAACCTTGGATTACGCCAGGCATACTTAAGTGTATTAAAAACAGAAACTATTTACAGATTAAGCTTAGACAAGATGATAACAATGATATTCTTAAAATAACCTATCGTAGGTATAGAAATAACTGTACTAGCCTAAATAAAAAGTCTAAAATCAATTATGAAAAAGAACTTCTTAACAAGGCGAAGTCGAGTAATAAAACTTTATGGAACTGTATAAAAAACTTGTCTAACCTGCACAAACAAAAAAGCCTTAATATAGAATTAATAAATCTTAGGAATAACCCAACAGATTCCGCGAACTATATCAATGATTATTTTAATAGTATCGGTAAATTATTAGCTGAAAAATATAAAATAACCAACACTCAATAAATCAATACCTAGATAGTTTACCATCTTGCCCGCATACACTAGGCACTATTGAGCCCGACGCTTCGGAAGTAAATAAAATAATATCAAGCCTCAAATCAGAATCTGCTGCTGGCTATGTTGAAATCCCCATCAACTTTATAAAAATGGCTAAATCCCTATTAATACCCATCATCACACACTTATGTGTTACCAGCTTTAGAAGTGGAACATTTCCTAAAGTATTGAAGAGATCTTTAATGCACCCAATCTTTAAGAACGGTAGTAGGCATGACATTAATAACTATACACCCATATCGGTGTTACCAGTGATAGCAAAAATTCTGGAAAAACTTATTAATGTACGTGTAATAAAATATTTAAATAAAAATAATCTTTTATCAACATACCAATACGGTTTTTGACAGAGTATTAGTACTGAAGATGCCATACATGATCTTGTCAGGCGTATTACAAAAAGTATTGATACTAAAAAGAAAACACTTTGTATTTTTTTTCAGACTTAAAAAAAGCGTTTGACACAGTTTATATTCCACTTCTCCTTCGTAAAATGCAAAAAATAGGAATCAATCCCTTTTCTGTACCTTATGACGAGTTACATGACCGGTAGAACACAACAAGTAAAATTAGATTCAAATACCACCTGCGACCAAATGGTAACTTCTGAATATTCCGTCCCTCAAGGCAGCACGATTGGTCCAACCCTATTCCTGATATTTATTAATGACTTAACAAATCTAAAATTGCTTGATGGCACTATTATTTCATACGCTGACGATACAGCACTACTTTTTGAAGACACGAGTTGGCCCACAGTGTTTAAATGTGCGGAAACTGGACTAAATAATAATAAATTCACTAACATTGAACACAAATAAAACTAATTATATAACATTTTCTATTAATTCCTCAATCCAAGCCCAGTAATTTGAATATAACTGCCCACTTTTGTAACAATGAAATAACTAGCAACTGCACATGTCAAACAATAGAAAGTGTAAATTCTACAAAACATTTAGGTGTAATCCTAGACAGTAATTTACATGGATCCCACAACTGACAGCTGTTGCATCTCGCATAAGAAAACTAACCTGGCTATTTCGATACTTAAGAAACATTATGGATATTAAACTTATCAGTAATATCTATACCGCCATAGTTCAATCTGTAATTCTTTATTCTTTCACGGTCTGGGGAGGTTCATACAAAACCTACATTTTAAATTTAGAACGAGCACAAAGAGGGTTACTCAAAATCATGCTAAAAAAGAGAATTCTCTATAGTACAGAACAATTATACAAAGAAGCTAATGTATCAACAGTAAGAAAACTATATATACTACAAACAATACTGAAAGTACATCAAAATACTAAATTAGAACCAGATATATTAAATAAAAGAAACCCTCGTTGTGTTATATTTCAGCCTTCGGTCCGTACACCTTTTGCTAAACAACAATTTACTATATGTTCTATCATATTATACAATAAAATCAATCGGTTCCAACACATTTACTCACTTTCATACAGAAAAAAAAAACTATACTAAATTGGTTAAAAAACATAATGTATAAATACTATTTTATTATTAAATAATAATATGAATAAGTATATAATATTACATCAGTCTATAAAAAACACATAGTAGTAAAATATGAGCACACACTCGCACCCATACAAACACGCACGCTCACACTCATACACTCGCACGCACACACACACACAGACACACACACATACACACAGGCAAGATTACACTCTTAAGTTAAAATATATTTTCTATAGTTAAAAAACTTACAATTTATAAAAATAATAATTAAAATATAAAATATGTACCTGTTAATAAAAATACTAATAATTGTCGGAAGGAAGGAGCGGGATTCCCCTAACACAAGTATTTAACTTAAAAGGAGGTCCCCAAAATATGTAATACTATATTGTAAAGAAAATAACGAATTTTTTTTTTTTTTTTGACAACAGCCTTCAGATATGTATGAACCGGAAAATAATTTGATAATTCCGAGACACCAGAGAGGGAAAACGTCAGAATAAACACAACGTATTCAGATGAGGTCCAGATTCAGATTCAGTCAGATTCAGGGGAGGAAATGCCCGCAGGAGGCGGGACAATGATGTGACGGCGTTCGGATAAACACCGGAAAAAGTGTTTATTAGAAACATTTTCTTATTCATCGTGGATTGAAAATATTATGTTACTTACTAGCTGACCCGGCGTTGACTGAAAGTTGTCCTGTTGTTTAAATTATCACTCTTCGGTATGAAAAATTGTTACGATTCAGACCATTCCTACTGACCTATACACGTTTTTTTTTTATTTTTATTTAATAACACAAAAAATAACATCTTTTACAGTAATTACATAAATCGCCAAACTGTGGAGCAGTTTGTTGGCGGTTGGTGTATTCTAAATAACATAATTACACTGCTGTTTTAAACGATTTTCATGAAACAAAATAACAAGTATTATTTGTACTTTATAAAGATATTTTAAAATAATTTTGTAGTGAAATATTATGCCTCTCTTATACAAAGCCCGCCTACCTAAGCCTGTCCAGCAAATCCAGCACCGGTACTAGAAACCGTCATTAGTGTCAATAGTGTCAATCATATAAAACTTTTGCCTACAAGTCCGCGGCCTTGGGCTTGCAGGCTGGATGGTTAGTATGGCCCTTTATACTTATTTTCCTTCTTTACTTTATTATTGCCATTATACAGCATACTAGTATTTTCCAATGAATAAATTTTCAGCCTTTTCTTTAAAGTTGACAAATTTAATTTTTTATTTCTTAATAAATATATTTTATTGTATATTAATGGTTTCAAATATCGTCTAGTTCTCTAACCGTAACAATTTTTAATATTTGGCATTAAATATTTACCGTGTGTTACTTTTCTTGTATTATGTTTATGCTCTATATTTTCTTTATATTTATTTATACTATACTGCTCGAGCCGTAACTATTAGAGTCTATAAAAGTCGGTCAAGCGGTTTTGGAGGAGTTTGGTTATGAACACTGAGACTCGGGAATTTTAAACAGTGTTTCGCCCAAAGGTATAATAGATGATAATAGGTTTGATTTAATATTCGACCAAACACTTCGGTCAATACGTTCTTTAGACCTTTGGGGGGCCAAGGAACGTATTGACTTTATTACTTATATTTATTATCTAATAAATAATTTAATAGTGCTAATAAACATTATTATTTGTGTTGTTTGATAACAATTAGTAATTCGAATTCTTACCAGGTTAGTAGTTGTTGGTGAACTTCGCTCGCTACACTTAAATCTATCTGTCCCGCGGGAACCAAGGGTTGTCTGGGATAAAAGGACTCGAATATTCTTGAATATCTGACCAAGTTTTACTTAAGAAACAAACATACTCCCATTCAGTTCAAATGATTACAGACGACTTAGGCTGAAATCACACCGAAACGGCAGCAAAGCGGCCACCAGCATAACTGTTATATAATTTTAAACTTTATTTTTATTACAAAAAACACAGTTCAGCTTGTGGTTTTAAAATTATATGACAGTTATGCTGCTGGCCGCTCCACTGCCATTTCGATGTGATTGGAGCGATAAACAAAGTGAACTATAAAACAATAACGAATTATGTAGTGAATAAAATCTATACGGTATTATAGGATTCAACGTCGTAAGACGTTATTTAGCGATGAAAGTATGTGTCCCATACATTTTTTATCGACTCATTGCATTATAATTTTATATTCTTTGTCTAAGGCTGGGACTTTATGCTCCGGAATCCGGAACGCCGGTAAAATTCAGAGCACTGAAAACTGAATGCACTGAACCTCAATTCTCGTATATAACTTAGATTTTCAATTTACTTTCAATTAATGAAAAATGAAACGTCTTGATAATTATCATGAACTGATTTTTTTTGTTTGGTCCTATCAAAACGCGTTTGACGTTGGTTTGATATTTATAAGAATACCAGTTTGCTGTTTTAACATATCCAGACTGCATCGAAACTGTGTTATTGTTAGATTTAATTAGCAGAATCAGCCTACTAGTTACATGCGCGTACAATATATTATGGTTTTTTAGCCTTTTTGGTTAGCCAGAAAACCTCCTTGCGGCTCCTTTAGTGGTGTAGAAGCAACTTTTACAACCATCATATCAATAACAAAGACATCATTGATTTTTTTTATTGTCAACCATTCCATGTAAGACCGTTCCTTTGTAGCAGTGATTGCCGGCTGAGATGACCTCGCGCATGTAAGAGGCCTCATAATACAATATGGCGGCCATTATAGCTCGTTCACACGCTTCAACTCGCCAGAACTTGCCGATTGCCGCCATCTCCGCTATTGCCGCGCATTTATTGTCCTGGGATATTACGTTGAGGACTTGGGGACGGCCGGTAGCGAAAATTATTAACATTTTGTTGAGAGATTCGAGATTGAGTGTCAGCAAAAATCGCGGGAACCATTTATTTTAATTAAAATTATTTTTATAACTTAAATATTTTGACGACCTCTGTAGCTTAGTGATTAGCGCGTCGGGGCTTAAGCCGGAGGTCGCGGGCTCGAATCCAGTCGAAGGGGTGTTCCTGGGTAATAGATATGTAATAAAATATATGTGTATAACGTTATAAAAATCTTAAATATAATATGTATAGTTGTGTATTCATATCGCGTCGGGGTCACCAATGTGGAGTGTGTCCTAAGATGTATATTAAATAAAAGTCTAACACCCAGTAATTATATTAAAGTTAAATAAATGTCACATATAACTATGTGACAGTGACAATACATATATTTCAATGTCTGGTACCCGTAACACAAGTTTTTCGAGAACTTACCTTGGAACCAGATTGACATGGTGTGGGCTTTGCATCCATAGATATTATTATTATTAAATAAAAAGTGATAAAATTACTTTATATAATATTACCTTAAATGCCGACTGCATTTTTAAACATTATTATTTTTAAGTTATAGCTACAAGTTGCAAATTGTTTTCGAAATGCTGAACTCGTAAACTGAAATTATTTGTATATTTCAGTTAAACGCGTTATAATATACACCTCATTTACTCGACAGTGCTTTGTTTGACGGCGACACTACTTGGTTGACGGCGGAAATGGGTTGAAAACGCTCCGCATATGGCCGTGTTTCGGGTGAATTGTTACCCAGCAATAGATCTATTCGACAGTTCGGACTGAGCGCCGTTTGATGGCGCCCTAACTTTTGCGTTTACTGTCTAACAGATAATACGCATACTAACCTGTATGAACGTCAAAGTTTGTTTATTGTTTCAGTGGCATTTATAACTTTGTTATACATATCAAATGCAAATAAATCACAATTATATTAATATAGTATTATATTAATATAGTGTTCCATATAATTTATATTATAAACAACCTAACCAAGAGCATGTCTAAGGAGGATTCCGTAACTATCAACGCGCAGTAGGTTTTCTTTGAATTACTTCAAAAGTTATAGTCCGATTTCGCTCAAAATAATTTTTCTAAAGAGTTTTTAGTATTATCTATCAGCATAGAAACGTACAAGTTTATATCTCTTAAAGTTTAGAAATGCCAGGGAGAACCAACTTATAAACCAATTTGGAGGCTGATTACTCGAAAATAGTTGACTTTGTAAAAAAGTCATGTATAAAACCCTGCCTTCATTTTAAAAGACCTATTAAACGATATCCCACAAAATGGGGTGTAATGAAAAAGTATTTTTCATCCCCACTTTACATGTATGGAGCCGCCCCTAAAATATAAAATTATTATTATTGTGGCGGACCAATTAGCGCCACAATCCTGAATCGCGCTATCGAAGTTTTCTAAGATCGGCGCTAGAGATAAGATATACAACGCCTGAAGTGACTACAAGTGGGCTTCGGCCTGACCGAGCATACCACCTCGCTCGGTCGGAGATCTCCCCTTGGGGCTTTCATCTATTCCCACATTATTATTTGATGCCAAAGCTGAGATCTGTACACATAGAACTACACCAAATTTCATTCATTTATATTCATAATTACAGAAGCTAGAAGCGCGGAGAGACAGACAGACAGAAGGACGGACAGAGCGAAACTTTAAGGGTTCCTTATCTATTACGGAACCCGAAAAAGGAAAGATTTTATTGTTTTTTTGTTTGTTAGAATTGAATAGGCTTCGAAGTTACTAGATCAGTTTTGATTAAAATTGTCACGAAAATAGAGTAAACCACGGTTTTAGTTTGAAGGTCGATTTAATTTTTGTTAAAAATAATATTTTTTCCCTTTATTGTGATTGTTAAATTATTATTAACACATTTTAAGAACATTTAAAATAATCGATCGAATAATATAATTGAATACGCGCCAAGCTTCCATTAGGTATTGTATATAAGATGATGATGATGATTACTGTAAGTTACATATATGACATATGCTAGCAGTTCTTTAAACAATGACAAAATTTCCAAACGCGTATCATTAAAGACTAAGGAGTCTCTTCATTGCTTTAGGATTCAGTGTATACCTTAGTACAGAATCTTATTTTTTGGTAGCATATACTTGGGTTACTTCAAAAAAAGTCAAAATCACTACATGTGTTCATATAAATTACGAGTAGTTCCCTCGATTCCTCATGAACACCATCATCAGGTCAGCACTTTAGTGACAACGACACCAATTTCGGATTATACCCAATATATTATGAAAGAAAGAATTTTGAAAATCGGTCCAGGAACTGCAGAGTAATGTCCAAAGATATCCTGTCGGTGTAAAATACTATGAAGTGCCTATTATATCATCATTATGTTATGATGTGTGGTAGAATGATGGTGGTGATGATGATGATTACTTTAATTTACATAGTGGCTTATGCTTGCAGTTCTTTAAACAACGCCAAAATCCCCAAACATGTATCTATAAGGAGTCAGGAGTTCTGTTCAGTACTTTTGGATCTAGGGCATACGTTGGTACAAAATCTTACTTTTTGGTAGCATATGCTTGGGTTACTTCAGAAAAAGCCACAATCACTATATGTATCCATATAAATTTTGAACAGTTCCCTCGATAACTAAACATCATGAGCTCATCACTTTTGTGAAAACAAAACTAACTTCGGATTACACCTTTTACATAACAAGAAGAATTTTGAAAATCAGTCAACAGATGGCGGAGTTATCGTTGAACATACAAAAAAGTCATTTAAAGTCATTTGTTTAATTCAGTTCATATTTAAAACAGAACAACGTGTGATGGGTCACCTTGTATAACATATAATGTATACGTCTTCCTTTATTTCCATATTTGGATCTAATGCTGTATTAAGAAGTAATTTAATATTTCAGTCTCGGCTGCAGCACTTAGAAGATCGGATTTATATAACAGTGGGTCTGAAGTTTGTATGTCTATCTGTCTGTGTGTCTATATGTCTGTTTGTCGCGTAACCGCGGTGCGCCAGCGATTTGTGTCGTCGGCGATGTATGTGTAATGCACCACTCGAACGAACCGCGTCTGGCTGCGATTACACCGACCTGTAATGCCATATTTACTAAATTAAAACATTGGATAAGCGATGCGGCGGGTCTAATGAAAATAAAAATAGAAGCGAGAGCGCTTAATACGCCATTACGTCAGTAAACAGCAGTTTATTTGTACAATTATTTGTTGATCCAGGCTGATGCCTGGATGTAAAAAATCTCAAATTTTTTATAAAGGGGTTTTGGTAGCCCCATTTTTCTTATGTAGAATAATGTACATTTATCATATAACTGCAACAATTAATACAGTAGATTGTATCCACAAGTCCTGAAATTTCCAAAGTGGGCATAATGTGACAGTTTATTGTAAGATCTTCAGAAACCGGGCATTATTAGACACTTACACTCGACACATATTTCTTGCGACACTCGAGTTCATACTCAGTGAATACATTATGTAACATGTATAGTGCCGTCATCTAAACTTTATAAACATCGCTCGCGGCGGTGTGAGCGCGGCCCGTGCATCAACTGTATTCAGCGAACTAATTAGTACGGCTGCTCAGTTTGTCAATCATGCACCTCCCCTTAGCCTCCTCCCCCCCTCGCTCCCTGCCGCGCACTCTAATTATTTAACTTAGTCCCGCTTTGAGCCGCCTCCCGGATTTACTTTGATTAGATCACGCCAATTTTGTTCCCGTGTGCGATACGCTGTTGGCTGAACCGATTGTGTAAGTTATGCCTCCGAGTCTGCGGTTGCGTCTTCACGTGTAGACTTTGCATTGTATACTCTGTTGTAATTATTGTATATCCAATTAGATCTAAACGTAATAACTAAATTGTAGTTACATATAAAAAAAAGTATTACCCGACTACGTAAATTATATATCCTCTGCTACCCGGGCTATTGTAACGAATATATTGACACCTAATTTATTAAAATCGGATCAGTAGTTTAGGCGCTACGGTGGAACATACATACATAGACTGCCAAAATCATTTCTTCCCTTCCTTTTGGCTTCGCCTTTGTCGGGTAAAAAGACAATATCAGGTTATAATGCTTCCAATTTAAATGTCACATTACCGTGCAATAAATTAATACAATGACACATTAATTCAGTCGCATTTCATATTTTTGTTTATGTTTGGATTAAATTAGATCTGAACAGAGTATACAATGCATGTATATTTCTAGATAAAGATGTATCATAACTTCTTATTACAAAACATAGGTTACACAATACACAGCCTACATAAACTTAAATGGTCAATTCTTCGACCGATCGAATATTATAGTCTGTGTGCTGAGTACGAGTGTTTGTCACTACTCCCCGTGAACAAGTTATGTAACTACAATTTGTATGGGATCGAATTATTATCATTGTTTACAAATTGTAGTTAACTTCTTTACGGCGTGTAGGGATAAGAACTCGCACTTAGACTCCATTATATTCATGACTCTATAATGACGCATTTGCTGTGTTCACATTATCCAAATAAAGTAAGCCATTTTTACATTTGCACTGATGATTCACTGCAAACATAACGCGAATAGACTATCCTGGCTTTTTTAGTATATAAACTGAACCCCAATTCTCGTAATTAACTTAGGTACACTTTTATTTTACTTAAAATGAATTATAAATGAATCGCCTTGATATCAAAAACTGATTTATGGAGTTTTGACCAATTAACGCGCTTTTGACGTTAGTTTGACGTTTATGAAAATACGATTTTACTGTTTTAATATATCGGGACTGCATCAAAACTGTATTATTGCAGGATTTAATTAGCAGAATGTCTATTCTGCTAATTAAATCCTGCAATAATACAGTTTTGATGCAGTCCCGATATATTAAAACAGTAAAATCGTATTTTCATAAACGTCAAACTAACGTCAAAAGCGCGTTAATTGGTCAAAACTCCATAAATCAGACCTGAAGGTCTCTTCAGGTCTATGTCTAGCGTCACGATGGGTATAAAATATAATATGGTAGCTTATACTATTATATTATATGCTATCATTTCTCCCAAGCGTGAAACAAGCTGAAGAAAAACTGGCATATCAATCTACTAATAAAATAAGACAATAATATTGATCTTAACACAAAATGCATATATTATGTGATTGCTTATAATATTAGCCCCAATTCAGATGCCCGAGTGATTCCTAACAGAATTTGCATGTAGGTGAATACGCAAGCAATACCAATGCCCACTGCCCCCCACTGGCCACTATATTGCACAAGTTGCTGACCAGTGACCAGTCTGAACGACCAGTTACCAAGGATCTCTGACCGACCGCAGGCTGCTGGCCCAAACTTCACGTATTAATTGGACAGTTTGGCATTCTGTTTGTAGGTATGTCCTAAGGGTATTATAATAAAGCACGCGTGTATAAAAAAATATAGTTTACAATTATTAATCAACGGTGAAAACCCCGCCCAAATAGCATGTGTAGTTTTTGAGAAAATTGCGGATAAACATACATACATACATCCAAACATACGGGTCAAACTGAGAACCTCTTTTTATAAATCGGTTAAAAATTCTTTAATATTGATTGAATTTAATACTAGAATTGTACTATTATAAATGTGAAAATTTTGAAAAAAAAAATGAAAATTGTTGATCGATCCATGAATATTTGTGACTCTTTCACGTACAAACTAGTGAAAGGATTTGGATGAAATTTGAGCCTATATTGTAAAATTGTATCTCGAAAAACTACAGTGCTCCCGACCGTACTGCCTCCCAACGCGGGCCGAGCCGCGGGCAATCATTATAGCGTCCGTATTAATAACATTGTAAGCATGTCGTCTTTTCTGACTGGGGAAACAAAAACAAAGCAATGTTCACTGTGCAGATACCCTTATTTTATCAAACGCTTTGTGTTTATTGAAAATGTGTTCACACACAAAATCAGCGGGGAGTTGTGTGTTAGAAATAATTGTCAGGCTCTCCGACTGCCGGAATCGGTAATACGATTAAGTGAATTGGCCTGTTAACTCTGTTCGACGGCGCTCGGGGATTTACCCTGCACCCCTCGCCCCCGCGATGGTTAACTACGCCCCTGAAACGTAACTTTACTATCATCAATACTGGCCATCAATACCGCGATGGTTAACTACGCCCCTGAAACGTAAGTTGACTGATGCTTAAAAACTCATAGTACAGTCAGTAAAAAGATATGCCAGTGTAAGCAGGTATTCTTAAAAATACTAATGATTTTATCTTTCCATATCATTAATTGAGATAGCACCTTATCCATTTTAATCATTTTCAATTAATTGAGTCCAGCCTGAGTCTAAACAGCCTTTTGCGTACTTCTACCACCTACATACACCTACAACACTTACAACATACAAAATTACATACTACTCACAACTACGTCCGATATTCTACACTCACCTAAACTCACTAATACCTACCCTCACAGGTTGTGAGTGGTAGTACGTACTAGTAGTAGGAGTACCTACTCCTAATACTTTGTAGGAGTAGTAGGGGACTGTAAAATCATTCACGAATCGCTCTGGTCCGAACTTTATAACTAACATTTTACACGAACAGTGGCGAACGTAAACCATATTCTCCAAAGGTTTTTACGGGGATCTGTAAACAACCGTCTACTCCAGCGTCAAATAGAGCTGATAGTGTTTGCGATTCAATAGACTGAATTTGGAGTTCCACGAGCGATTTATTCGATCGATAGACAACTGTTGGAATGCAAGTTTGAGTATTTGATGAGTTCGCAGATCTCACCCGCCCCGCTACCCGCTACCCGCTTCGCCTGTCCGTTGTTCGTGTCTTAGTACTTTGTCTTCGATAGTTCGACCGGTAGCGATTGGGGACTTATTATAAAACTATTTTGTCTACAAAACGGAGATTCTAATCTTGAAGATTAGAGTAACTTAGGGCCGAATTATCAAACGCTACTTAATGGGTTATCAAATTTCGCGTCAATTTTGTCAAGCAGCTACACTCAGTAATTAAGGGGTGCCTAGCTTTAAGTAGCGTTACTCAGAGTTCTACCGATAAGCAGTTAACAAAATTATGATTGTAGAATGATTGTAATGTATAGAAAACGAGAAAAGATCTTCGATGTTGCGCTGCGAGGGACTCAAAAAGGCGACAAAATAAAATTCCATTTACACGATATTATAACGATACAAACCGCGACAGAAATTGGTATCAACATCAAATATTATCAATGGGACTGTAAATGTTTTTGTACCGAAATTGAGGCTTAAAACCGAATCAGTCTCGAATGAATAACATTTCACCTGTCGCAGGACGCAGGACGCCAGGAGCAGGGCGTTAGGGGCGAAGGCTTACGGCGATAATCCCGCGGCTGAGGCGCCTCCTTCAGTTTAATTTGTCGGTTAGACTGTCGCCGCACAAGTAATTGTTTAGAAATTGGAACGTATTTTTGTAGCGGCGGATGAAAATGAAATTTTCATTGTACGAAAATTCTTTTTTACTTAACATTTTTTGGGTTCAATGGGCGTATTGTAAATCGAGGTGTACCAGGTGAAAACTCGTACTATACTTTAATTACCAAAAATTATTATTAGGTTAATTAATTAAAGCAAACGAATAACCGTTTCTTATAGTATTTACTATAGTGGTGTATTGTTAGAATAAAGAGCATTTTTGTCGTCAATAAATTCGTTAAATATGTTCCCAGCAGATATATACGAAATATTGTAGCACCAAATGCTGGCCATTTCATTGCAATCCATTTGGTACTTTGTGCTAAAAGTGAACATAAAGGCAATGCCATTTTTATCCAAGGACAAACTTTTGTTCCTATACCTTAGGAACAAAACAAAAGATATACAGAACCGACGTCTCATGATCACCCTTGACTGCCACTAACACACCGCACACAATGAACTCCTCAGCCGACACGCAACAATTTCTCCCGCGTAATTCCACCTCATCATCGCGCATAAATAACACCGTCTCGCGGACATCCTGACAGTAATAAGGGAACCAACGGCTTCACCAAAAATTCTTTATCCTTTATATTTTAAGCTCAAGAAAACACAGACATCATTTATAAAAAATAGATTTTTGTGGGTGTCGCAACGTCTTTTGTTCTTCGACAAGGTTATTAAGTTCACTTTGGTTTTATAAGCCAGAAGGCTAAATCTCGAAATCAAAATTGATCAATTTGCAGTATGGTTTCAGTGCCAATGCATGCTGTCCCACTCATACACGTTAGAATATTGGTATTTTATAAAATAATAACATAAAAAATAGCTATGTCACAATATCATTTAATTATTTCCTGTTTTACAGTCTAGAGTTTAAAATATAATAGTTAAATAATTGATCTTAATTATCAAGTAATTTAATAACCATGAGAAACATTTTTGTATGACAATTTTAGTAGGTAATTCTTAATCTGAACTTCCGCTGTGAAATATCACCATTAACTTCCGGTGTGTTATTAAGTGAATTGGCCCCAGCTGAGGGCCTAGCATGACCTAAGCGTAGAAATGAGTTCTTTCTGGGGAAGCATAGAGAACAACATGTGACATCAATATTTAGAGGGACTATTCACAATTCCCGTTCGATAACTTTACCGCGCGGTAACCAACAAACGCTTGCTGCGTTTAGCGTCTAGCATAGGCGCTATGAACGGTATTAATATTTTTACGATCTGTCATTTTGTCCATTGATGGACATTGATCATTGGTCATGCTAGGCCCGCTGGTGAGGAGTGGAACCAGAACAGTATTATCACAGTGGTAAAGAATTAAACGCGATACGAAACGTTAAATAAAACACTTAGTAAATATGTATATTATGTGAAGTGTGTCTCACTTCTATGTATATTACATTACCACTAGAATCCTCATATTATAATATTATGTATTTCTTATGTTAGCAGCGTCAGGACTGCGGGACATAGAATATAAAGTTAAGGTTAAGTTAATAGTAGGTACCATGCACATGTAACTAACAACACCCAAAGGCGGTCATGGTTAGGTTATCACTTGGGTTATCGGGTTCTTCTGCTCGTTTGTCCAAATTCTGCAAAAAGGTCGCAAAAAGTCGTGCATTGTTCGGTTTACGAGCCCCGCGGGAAATATGCCGCTGCAGCAACATTAGCTCTTTATTAATCACATTTTGGCGTAGTTACAACCGGACTTTAGTGATTTTAGTTGTATGAGAAGAAACATACGTTTTCAGTTGCCGAACCGGTAGGCACTTACGAAATTATCAAAATACTAGCTTTTGCCCGCGGCTCCGCCCGAGTAAATATAGTATCCCACGGGAACACTATACTTTTTTGGGATAAAAAGTAGCCTATGTGTTAGTTCAAAGCTTAAACCATAACCATACCAAATTTTATCAAAATTTGTTCAGCAGTTCTTGCTTGAAATAATAATAAACATCCGCCCATCCATCCTCACAAACTTTCAAATTTATAATTATAATATACTAAGACAATTAATTTTCTTTCATTACTCTAAGCTGATAAATTGCGGGTTGCGTAGATTTTACAAATATAGACAGATTGGAATACAATACTTGATATTATAAATATTTAAAAATGCGGTAATATTCCATATTCTCGTCTAAGTATCTTCTTATTAATAGATTTTCTACCTTTTAATAAACTTCATTTAAATCTACAGCCTATTATTAAGAAGAATGAAGATACCTACTTAGACTTAAATAAATTAATATTTTTATGAGAAAAAGTAGTTTTTTTACTACTAAATATGTTTTTTACCAGTAGGCTTTATTTTATGTAGGTAGGAACACAAATATTTTAGTCGGTATAGGTATTATTCCAGAATTATTATAACAGGATTTTGGAAAAGTTAAAACCATCCATTTAAGTTCGAATTACAAATGCAAATTCTGTACTATTTTCTCATCTTTAACATTTAAACTATGGTTCCTTCCCTTGTTAAATAATAATCAATTTCCGATCCTGAGGGTTATGGTCGTAAAATGTATAGTGTCGAATTTTTGTCCAGATCGTAAAACGACTATTATATTGAAACGTCTTTTTAGTAAAAAAAAGTTTTGAACTGTCCGAATCGTAGAATGCCTAAGTCGTAAAACGTGTAGACGAGGTTGCGGGCAAAAGCTAGTGTTGATGATAATTTTTCGACTGTTTAGAACTGACTGTTACTGATATAAGGCCGGGATACCTACTCATACATACAACCTATACAAGTCTACTAAAATTATAAATAAAATAATATTGTAAAATAAAAATTACATAAAAAGGAGAGATTTCATAATTTAGGTCAGTAGGTAAGTTTGATGATCACAATTATTAAATCAATCAATATCAGGACAAAATTATAATTTCACGCTATAGGCTCCCTAAATCTACCAATTCGGTTCCAGCCTTATTGATTAATTGGCCTTATTTTCAGCAGACTGGTATAAAGTTTTAAAAACATATTATTGCATTAATTCTAAGATTTTGACATATTACTATGTGGTCATTCTAAGAATGATATTTTACTACCTGGTTATTCTGAGACTTGGGCATCTGGATAATTTACGACTTTGACATAACACTCCGGATCGTTAGTTTAATTTAATTATTGATAGATAATTCTTATTAAAAATTTGTACAAAAAATAAACAAAGATCTCTAAAATATTTCCTAAGCTACAAAGCTTCGTCGCCCACTAGCCTGAAGCATTTCCTGTCAATGGCACTTTTATTCTAATGCCGTGAAAGCTTCGCCTATGGACACATGAAATATGGACGCTCCGCTACAATACCCGCTATACTAAATGAATATTTTAATTTCACTATCACACCGTTTCGTCTGTTAGTTAATTTACCCTTGTTAATTTCGCGCGCTTCATTAAAATTCTTGGTTTATGGGCGTAATGTAGTTGCTTTGAGCAACTATAAATACACAGAGAAAACATAATATTAATTTCCTTGATCAAGTCGATTTCAGTTTCTTTTCCTTTGTGTTATTTATTGAACAATAGCGATACCTAATACAGTACCTAATAACTAACGTGTCTTTGAATAAATACCATTTTATACCGTTTAAAACGTTAAACTGTATGCACTACTTAGTCTGTATTTTCCAAAGTGTTATCTTCACTTTGTATTAGATTAAAAATTATTATTACAATATTAAAAGAAAATATCTTCGAGGCAATCGCGTCGAGAAAGGTTGTAATAAATCGGTTCTCGCGTGTAAACTGTAAACTTACTGTGTATTGTTGAAGCTGCGGGCCGATGACCGCCGCGTCACCTCGGGGCTCAGACTGATTAATAATTCTTCATTTATGTCCGGTTTCTGAGTTTTTTTAGGCTAACACGTTTACTTTTACTTCATTTACGTATACTTCATCCAATCACAAGCGCTATTGAATAGATGAACTACTGACAATAAACATCTACCTACCCCATGTCACCACCAGCACGTAGCCACCCCTAAATTATATATTTCATTACTAGCTGACCCGGCAAATGTTGTTTTGCTATTGTATGTATGTTTAATGCCACACCATATAAAAATAATAAAAAAAATGTCGATTAAATAAATGTAGATGAAATAAATATTCAGGGGTTGATCACCCTTATCATTTAGGGGTTGAAGAAATAGATTACGACCGATTCGGAGGAGTGTGTCCTCCTGAACACTGACACGAGAATTTTATATATTAGATTATATTGCGCTGTCAAAAGTTAAGACTGTACACGATCTATAAGTGTACATTTTATCAATTTATATTAATTATTAGAAAAGTTCTCCGGGGCGGATAGACCGACGGATGGATAGAGCTAAACTAGAACGGTTTCTTGTAGTACTATAGAACCCTAAAAATGGATTGTAATTCCTTTGTCTCGCTAAAACTCGGGAACCGTTCGCTTCAGTAGAAATGTTTAGGCAGAAAAAAAAAACAGTCGGAAAAATATATCTAGTAATGAAACGGATCTACGCCGTTGAAGCCATTGACCTCTGTCAACTGATTCACCTCACAGATATTACAAAACTTAAAAACGTCGTTTTGAAATCAGCTGTGAGTTGAATCAGCTGACAATGCAACAGACAAAACAGTAAAACATATTATTGATTTTACAAAGCGTTATATTTGTACGAGCACGACGTAATATTATGTATGCATAACATAAAGTCAATTTAATAGCTCGTGTAATTCATGAGTATTCAGAGCCGAGTGTTCCGTTTTCGAGCTTGATAAATTACTTCCATGTGAACTTATTAATTTTCCAGTTTTAAGTTTGACGCTAACCGACTGAGCGGGAATGTGTTATGCGTCGCGGTGCAATGGACGCGAAACTTACAATAAAAGTTGCCGACGGGGACCGAATAATATATGGGGCGTAAGGCACAGGCGAGAGCGATTATGGTGCAATCTTTTACATACAAATCTGTTTTAATTATGTTGTTACAATGAAAATATTATTAGCAATCAAAATAATTTTACTTTAAAGTACAGTGCACCTTTATTAATCATCGTATATGGAAACGACAGACAGTTTATGAAAAATTATGATTCCCGAAAGACATTTAGAACGTGGTTGTACTATAACTATCTCTAGTTATAACAGTAGTTGCGTAGTTACATGTTAATATATTGAGTGATTATACATAGCCCGCAATAGCAATGTTTTGTTATTTACAGCGTAGGTAGTAGAATATCTTCTAGTAGAGTATCTAAAACTATTTAAGCTAGTTGTGATAAAATATTACATACCGTATCGCTCCCGCTAATTACTCGAAACTTAGACCAAACACCATACGTCTGTAGTAAAAGCGTGCTATGCAAGTCCAAGTTTGGCGGAAACTTGGGTGCGAGCACACCTCCGTAATTGGGTAAATATAAGACGAGCGCCTAAATCACAACGAGACGCGGTGCGGAGTGCCAGTGTGTAGCGGCGTAAACAGCAAAGCAGGAGGTAGTGAAGCACGGGCAGATTCTAAAGCGTGACGCAGTGTGGTGGGCGTGCGAGTAATGCGAGTAACGCTATGTACTCGCTAGTACATAGCGTAGTACAGGCAGTTGCTGAAGTGGCTGTGCAGGCGTATAGCGGGTAGATAGCGTAGTACAGGCAGTTGCTGAGGTGACTGTGCAGGCGTATAGCGGGTAGATAGCGTAGTACAGGCAGTTGCTGAGGTGACTGTGCAGGCGTATAGCGGGTAGATAGCGTAGTACAGGCAGTTGCTGAGGTGACTGTGCAGGCGGATAGCGGGTAGATAGCGTAGTACAGGCAGTTGCTGAGGTGACTGTGCAGGCGTATAGCGGGTAGATAGCGTAGTACAGGCAGTTGCTGAGGTGACTGTGCAGGCGTATAGCGGGTAGATAGCGTAGTACAGGCAGTTGCTGAGGTGACTGTGCAGGCGTATAGCGGGTAGATAGCGTAGTACAGGCAGTTGCTGAGGTGACTGTGCAGGCGTATAGCGGGTAGATAGCGTAGTACAGGCAGTTGCTGAGGTGACTGTGCAGGCGTATAGCGGGTAGATAGCGTAGTACAGGCATTTGCTGAGGTGACTGTGCAGGCGTATAGCGGGTAGAATAGAATGATTTATTTTCCTACAATATGGTAATACATGCATGTTATTGTAAAATATGGGTCACAATTTCTGCCTCTGGGGCGTGGAAATATTACCATGATTTTAATTATTACAATTATTAATCAATAAATTAGTCATTTACTTAATTTAAAAATACATTAATCATTTATATAGAATTATTTATTAACAATCATTAAATTAGAAAAGTAGGTAAATCTAACATTACTTTAAATAAAAAAATAAAAAAAACTCATGTCAATCCAATAGTTATAATTCATGTCAAGACTTGTCAACTGTCAAAAGTAAAAAGTCAAAGGACAAAAGGTTATATTTTGAGCATCGTGGCCCATACCGCGAGCGTGACATATTTTTAGATAACCATGTGCAGACTGCAGAAAATATTGTTAAGTATTACATTTTTTTTTTAATTTTAATTTTTCAAAAAAAAATATTTTAATAAAAATTTTATTTTAATTAAAAATTTCAATCAAGTACAAGATAATTTAAATGAATAGTATGTAATATATCATAATACCAAGCAAGGGTTAATCATGGCTAACAATTCGTCCCGCTTCCCGACATTAGCTCCATCAGCCCGAGGTGCATACATCAAAGGTAGTGAATTACCTACCTTCTAATATCATAATATTATAATCAGAAAAGGCTAGATGACATTTTTTAAAATTGATTAAATGAATAGTACTCTTAAATATGAGTAACTTCTCAGAAGAAACAGTATATCAAAAGTGAATATTTTCGAAGGTACAGCAATTTGTATACAAAATTTCGCAAGTCTCGTGAAAACGCTCCATAGTAAAATCGTACCTAGCTGTGACGTCACGCCTAGGTTAAAGTGTATGAATATCATCATAAATCATAAATGTTTGTTTTTGTTCTTTTTAGATCTAATTCTAATTACTAATACACATAAATATATATTTTTTTAAATTTACCAATTAGTAATGTCTCAATATATCTGAGTATATTAATGAAATTAATTAGTTTAGATGTAGTCATCATCCCTATTGCATGGTTACTAGGTAGAAAATATTAAATAAGCAACTGGTTTTTGTTACAGCACCCTAAAGTAGTAAGTTAGTTTAAATGAGGGATGATAATGTCAGCAAGAATTAAAAAAATCAATATTTGTATCCTAAAATATAAATCAACATGTCATCATGTGGAAAACTATTCGTCCCGCTGTTCAACATTAACTCATCAAAAGTAAGTTACGGTATTATAATAATAGGTCTTTACCTATGAAATTGCCGTTCTGCAGTACTGGCCATTTCAGATCAAAATAATTTGTTTGGCTAAGAATTCTAATTTCAAATTAATTTTATTTTAAAAACATGGAATTTTTTTTCCAAAAGTAGTCATTTGTTTATTGATTAGTGTAACATTTTCATCGCATTTCAATCTTTTTCGTCATCATGGATACATTAAAAATTCGAGTAATTATGGAATATGAGTACCGTCGTGGCAGCAACCCGGCACAAGCGGCACGCAACATCAACGACGTTTACGGAGCTAACACTACAAACCAACGCACCACCTATTATTGGTTTGCTCGCTACCGTTCTGGAAATTTCGACCTGAAAAATGAACCTCGCGGTCGTCTGAAGACTTTGGTCAACAATGACGAATTAAAGGCGATTGTGGAAGCTTATGATACGCAATCTACGGCTGAATTAGCAGCAGCTTACGACGTTAGCGTCAAAACAATATTGATCCATTTGCATCAAATTGTCAAGGTAAAAAAGCTTGACAAATGGGTGCCCCACGAACTCAATGATCGCCAGCGCAAAGTACGCGTCGAGACGTGCCTTGCACTGCTCAACAGACATACAAATGAAGGAATTTTGAACCGCATTGTTACCTGCGATTAAAAATGGATTCTGTTTGATAACCGCGAGCGCTCAGCAAGTTGGTTGGATCCTGGTTCAGCACCTAAACAATGCCCTAAACGAAAACTTTCTCCTAGAAAAGTGATAGTCACTGTTTGGTGGTCTAGCGCCGGTGTGATTCATCACAGCTTCTTACCAAACGGGATGAGCATTACTGCAGATGTGTACTGTGAAGAACTGAACACAATAATGGAGAAGCTGGCACATCTCCAACTAGCATTGGCCAATCGCTCGTCTCCGCTGCTCCTGCACGACAACGCGCGACCGCATTCTGCACAGCAGACGGTCTCCAAGTTGTAAAAATTGGGGTTGGAAGCTCTCCGTCATCCGCCCTACTCACCAGGCCTTGCACCTACAGACTACTACTTTTTCCAAAATTTGGATAACTTCTTGGCGGGAAAAAAATTCAATACCCGAGACAACAGTACAAAATGCCTTTGAAGAATTTGTTGCCTCCCGTCCAGCTGATTTCTTTAAGAAGGGAAGAATCAATAAACTGCCACTGCGTTGGCAAAGATGCATTGATTGCATGGGTGATTACTTCTATTAATACAAATAAAAAATACATGAATAAAATTCGTTTAAATTTTTTCATACAAAACGGCAATTTCATACGTAAAGACCTAATATTTTACTCTTATAATTGCAAGATTATTAGAGAGATAAATTTGATAAAGCCATTATAATACATATATATATCGACGGCACCTACATACATTAATGTATATGAAAAATGCTACTTTTCAGACGAGCAAATTAAAGTTTATTTTTCGTATAACTTTGTCCTTAACGGTTAGACCCTTATGAAAATTTGCATAAGCAGTATTGTTAAGATAACAAATTAACACACTGTATCAAAAATCCAAAATGTTGAGTAGTTTTTGCGGAAATTGAGTTACGATAGTATACCACGTAAATGAGCTTGCTCTCTTAATCGTAACTGGCACTTCCAATAATTTTCTAGGAACTGCGTAAACAAAAATGTATCGGATTTGCCAATTCCAATAATCTACGTTGGTATTTATCAGGAACATTTTATTGTAAGTGTCACATTCGATTATGTGCTTCGTAGATTGTTTGTACTTACGATTAATTTTAAAGGAATAACAAGAACAGAACAATAAATTCATAGTACTTTGCTTGCCGCACTTATTTGTTGTTCTTTATTTAAACAACTGTATTACAGTAACAGAAAAAACTTAAATTATTCAGGTAATACGTATTGTGTGTATTATTTGGTACTGGGATAGCAAACAAATTTAACAATCTTCGTTTGTGGTACACGTTGCGATAAAAGTAACCTATATCCTTCTCTAAGTTCTGACTTACCCGACATTTTGTCAAATCAGTTCAGTAGTTTGTGCATTATTGCGTTACAGACTGACTTACTTCTGCATTGATAATATTAATAGTATGGAGTATATTTGTTAAGCGAAAAATTTAAAAATATTAAAAAAGTAATGTTCTTTTTTGGTTTAATTAGATACAAAAAACAAATATCTGAATCATAGCTTTTTGAACCGACAAAATAGATTATATGTAAGATTGATGTTTTCTTTCATCATCGATATTTTCATTATCGTTATCAGATGAGAGAGCTAATAACGTCTTAACAAGATCAAGGCACCCGTGACTGCAGTTTCATAGCAGAAACAGGCAATAGATAAGAGGCACCAATGAAGAGGGAAGAGTCAAATATATTCCTAGTGTGACAAACTTTATAACCTTTTATTGCACAAAACAAGATCTGTAAATCTCTGCAAAGGCCAACAGAATATTTACTACAATTAAGTTTTCAAGTGCGGAAGAGGAAATCGACAAATCTTTAATTGAGACCAAATCAGAATTGTTTTACTTCTATTTCTTTTATTTCATTATTCAAACCTTAATTAAATTAACGTAAGATCACTTACACTTGAAAAAATTTAAGGAAATATCCTGAAATTTAAACTTGACAACTAAGTAGTAACTTATCTAGAATTTCTAAGCTGATATGCTGAAATAACCCCGAAAAAGGCAAAATTATGATAAAAACCTATTTGAATAGGTGAAAAATATCAATAATTATTATGGTTTATAAATAAGGAAAGCCTTATGTAGGAGTCATCTCAAACAGATATGATAATTATTAGTCTTCTTCCATTATTGTCTTAAGTCTACAAGAAATAACTTTTGAACTTTTTTAACTACTTTTGAACTGAGCTAAAAGAGCGTGTCCGACTAGTGGACTTTCATCAACACCATGAAAACTCGGAAATAATACAAAATACACGTTATACTTTATGGCAAAAGCTGTTATGTGAAGCATAAACCATACTGCCTATCGTGTATAGTCCAATCAGTACTGCCGATTGGATCAATTAGAAGTGACCAATCGGTAGCTCTGTGATGTGTAAGCATAGATTGATAAAACAGTTGACACTGTTTTATTTCAATATGAAACTGATCTAATCGATAGAATTAATTCGATTCGATAATGTGTAGTATGGTGTATACTAGGGTACTTTAAGAATATTAATGATACTATTCTATACTATGTAATCTTCGATATAACTACTTTAAAAATTACCGACAAACTATATCTGACAAAGATTGATTATCTAATTAGTCATTTAAATATTTAAAAAAAAACGGGGCTCGGGCTTTTATATAACATGTGATCGAGCTTGCTGCCTAAAACATTAAAACTGGCTGATTAAATTTTAAAACTGTGAAAACCTCTTGTGCTTAACTTCTATCCAAGAAAGGTTCATCACCTACCAACTTCTTCAAATTATTCCAATAAGCAGGTAAATTAAATAAATATTTAATTTAATGTTGTTTTCATACAGAAATTCAATTTTGTCCAACATTAAACGTTTATCCAACGTTGAGAACATAAAACTTCATTTTTACATAAGCACTTATATCGAGTCTGTATAAAAACTGTAAACAAATTCCTACAAAACAATCGTAATTGGAACTTTCGATAAATATCAGAATTTCAAATACCACGTAAAGTATTGTAATTGTCAGATTCGATACAAATACGTTAAACAAAAGACATGTAACCTGCCGGAACTGCCACATACGTTATTTTTGGAATATGAAAATCCATTTCAAGCAATCGGTTCTGGCTGATTAAATACTTTATTCAGTAACATTTTTATTTCTAGAAAAACAATATGAATATAGCTAATTGGCACAATATCCCCACTTGTGATTATAAAACTGTTGTTGACGTTACTTGTAGAATATCTAATTTATTTAAGATTCCGGCAATGTTTTGATGAAATATAGTCATATAATTTTCGGGTTTTATAAAAAATAGTTTTCAGTATTTTTAATTTTTTTAAGGGTTTTTTTTTTGAAGTAGTGTGTTATTTTATTTTTATCTTGTGTAGTGTTTATTATTAACTTTTTGTTTTCTACGTTAAACATATTATTTATTTTAATATAAAAATAATCAGGTTTTCATAAGTTTGCAATTTTTCTACGACATACGAATATTCGTTTCTTAAAGCCAGATAAAATCATTGTCTCGGAATCTTTACCATCTATTTCCAGATTTATTTTTTTACCTACACCATTTTAAAAAAAATCTGATATAAAGTACCATTGCCAATGTTAATAACCTTCACACTATTGAAATCCTAAATACTGATGTTAATTTAGTTAGAGTATTGTCTGAAATTAAGTTTTTATTATTTACATAATATGGAAATGTGAGCACGTTGGTATGATCTAATTTTGGGAGCGTACAAGTGATACCAGATAGTCCAATTTTGTAAACATTCTTGCTCGTTCATTACTTATGTTAAACATCTGTGAGTAGGTGGCATTTTGTTTTATTATTCCTAATACTGTATATTAATCATTCCACGCATTATGCCTTTATTTTTGTACAATATTACTTAGTTCGTTTGTGTATTGATCTCCAACAATATAGATCACTGGATTTTTACTGTGTGTGGTCTGTAGTACATTTTTTTAAATAGTTGATTATCAAAATATTTGTTTTTAGATAATATACATTGAATATTTTGTAAGCAGATTTTGTGTAAGAAATGCTTTTCAAAACTATATTTATATATTGATGGCTTATGTCAGGATGAATATAATAGCAGTTGTCATAATTCTTCACTATTGAATAAATTGTATTGTTCAGAAAATTTGTATTTAGATTATGATTATGTCTTACTCCTACCATAAGCAATTGTACCTTTTGAAGTTTACTAAGGACATTACAAATGTCGGTAAACAGCTTATACGGACTCTTGTCATTGCTACCAACCTCAATAATAACTATGCTATTTTGTTGTCAATAAATTAGATTCACACAAGTAATCACAATGATTTAATATATTATAACCTGTGGCATTTGGATTTACTAATCCGTGTACGCGACGTGCAGATAGCAAAGTGCGGGCGGATAGCGAGATGTGTACTCGTATACGGGTAGACAGCAAAGCGCGGGCGGGTATCAGCGCACGTAGACGCCGAATAGAAACTAATGGAAATAAATTGTCTAAATGAAGATAGGTACAGGCTTTGTTAGGTATCAAAATCGAACATTACGAGACACAGAGTAATGCTGTGAAACTAATATACAGTAATACTAACGGATGACGGCGTTCGAATGCCTGACGAGTCCATTCGTTCGGACATTTCAGTAATTAGCTCGGCCGGTGATAATGTAATTAATAGCAACAGGAAATATCGCGGCCGCGCCGACCGCAAGCCTTCCGCGGTATTAACACATTGATATACACAGGGATGCGTACGTCAGGAGCACTGCACAGGTTCGTTTCAAATTTCCATAGAAATTTAAACGATTCATAGGTAATAAGGGCACGTTTTGTATAACGTTTGCTCTGGCATTTTTTCACACTTTAAAAGATCAGGATGTTGCCGGCGACTTCGTGCGCGCAAAAGGTAATCCCGCAGGAACCGAACACTATGCCACGATAAAAAGTAGCCTATGTCTTTCCCCGTGGTCTACTCTATCTGTCTATAATCTATTCCAAATTTCATTAATATTGGTTCCAGTAGTTCCGGAGTCTATTTAATGCAAACAAAGTTACGAATGTGCACATAATGTATTATTGGATGTTGGGTTACTTTATAAATGAAAATGTATCATCTTTAAAAGTGTTTTATAACATATCCATGTGTATAATGTGAACATAAGCTATTTCTTATTTTTATGCTGGTTGTGTATAAATTTAACATAAATAATTTGTGTTTACTGGTTCTCTTTGTAAATAAAATGTTGTGCACACAATAATTGGATGTTAGGTTTACTAAGATGAGTGCAAATTGTATCATCTCATTAATGATCTGATGTCTGTACTTGTGCTATGGAAAACAATAATCTTTCCTCTTATAATATAAGTGTAGATATTATAATTAAAGTGACTCTAAAAAAATACTTTTAAATACATTTTAAGTAGGGATTCGAAATATTATAAGGTACGAATATTGTTACGAATAACATGTAATTTTGTGATATAGCCGTAAAATTAAATAATATATTATATTATAATAAAGAGTTATTCAAATCCGAATGAAATAATTATACATTTGTTTTTCGTACATTTATTGTATTATGTATAGATTACATTTTGCCCTTCAACTTGAGAGAATACAATTTAAGAGCCTCCGGTCCTGTAATATTATAGTATAGATACCGAAATTGTCAAAATGAACGTCAGAAAACGTTTCGGCAGCAACGTTCAAAGGAGTTTAAAGAACCTTCACCAGCAGCTATTAGAAAGTGCTATAGTTCGTACAAAGTGACAAAATCAAACACCTACGAGTGAAAACATGGTAATACCATAGAATAGAAAATATATTATACACTCCCGTACAGAGAAACAGCTTTCATAGAACGATCCAAAACGATCCAAATTTGAAAATGTTGACTTCCCCCAATTTTTGCATTCAATCATGGACACACAATATGCGTGTAGTAGTTCAACGAAAACGAACTGTGTAGCTATTTATATGCCTCTTTGTTTAATCTGTGGTAATTCGGTGAATATTGAAAAGTATTGACATCCCGTAGCCCAATCAAAGACCGCTTGCATTGTACGTACAGGAACAAGTTTGATTCGGAGAGATTATAGATAGATCTTTAGGTATTACGTATATACTGTGAAAAGTTTTATCGTGTAAAATGCAAACTAATATACCAGAAGGCTGGAAGGACGATGATCTCTGTGGCTCAGTGGTTCAGCGCTTTGGTGCTCAGTCCGGGGGTCGCGGGTTCGAATCCCGCCGTAGGAACAAAAAGTTTTCCGTGTTCCTGAGTCATGGATGTGTATTAAACACGTGTATAATAAAAATCATAAATATTTGTTATGTATAGTATAAAAGTATTAAATATAGTTCCCGTTGTCTGGTACCTGTAACACAAGTTCTTCAAGTACTTAGCACGGGGCCAGATAGACGTGGCGTAAAGCGTCAATGGATATTATTATAAGCTACGTTTTGTCTCAACAAAGTGTACGAATCCAGTTTTGAGGGAAGAAAGGCGCGTGAAACATTTTTGCTCGTAATTTGAAGTATTAAAAAGACTACTGCAAGGTCGTTATAACAATTTCCTCTGAGTGAAATATGTTAAAAGTAGAGTAGTGTAAATTAACAGGAACTGAATTAAAACTGTTTAAAGTTATGTTTGAAACAAGCGAACGAGGACATTACAAGAATAGATTCTCACCGTGAGAGAGCCATACTTCGGTACGTCTGTTGGGCACGACTGAAGAGATACCACGGTCTCACGAAGAGATACCACGGTACCCCTTGCTCTATGTTTCGCTGAGGGATTAAAGAACGGTTTCTTTGTGGATCAATGAAGCAGTGGAGTTCTATTAGATCGGCAACGCATTTGTAACTCCTCTGGCGTCTACGGGAGATGGTAATCGCTCATTATTACACAACCCGTATTCTCCTATGTGGTATTCCATAAACGAACGCCCTCTATTAGCAAACAGAAAAATCGTATAATAAGCCCATAAATTAAAAGAATCCCAATACGAATGCATACATAATTGAAATGATAAGCGTATATACCACTTGAATCATACATCACACATACATGTAAATCATTCACGATTCACGGATGATAATAATCAAACATGATATATTTGCTCGGGACAGGTGGCTCCAACTCTAATATCCGCTGGCGACCATTACCAAAATTAACTGGTTACGTTGTTTGACAATTTGTCGATAATATTGTTATCAGGCAACACCTAGTTTTGGCTAAATTGAAATTATTGTCTACTGTGATAGTGAACTGTGGCACTGTTTCGAGGTCACAGCTGGTTTAAACCGTCTGTTGTAACTTTGCTTGCATTTCAGTGCAATAAGACGACCAGTGACTGCTTGGTTTATTACCCTAAACCGTAAAAACGATTCCGATTTCCGAAACGATTCATACGTCTATGGTTTGTCATCAGGCTGTATCGCGTGAACCGTGATAGATAGACAGTTGAATTTTACAGTGATGGTATTATTGTATTTCTGTTGCCGCTATAAAAAAAATACTAAAAACAGAATTATATAAATATTTAAGGGGCTTCTATGCAACAAACGTGATTTTATGTCCTACGTGCCGACTCGCATTTGGCCGTTTTTAAATTATGTACATTGTACAACCAGAGTAAGTCTTTATATTTGCGGAATAGGAGGGCCGGGGTAAAAGACAGTTATTAGGCTCATTATCCTCTATGTCATGAAATGTTATGTACTGAGAAGTCAAATCCCAGTTTAGAGTCCTCTCTAAACTGGGATTTGACTTCTCAGTACTGTCTGTCTTCACTTCTATTTCTTCGTTTGTAACTTATAAATATCGTATACATAAAACGCTTAAAGCGGCTTTCAGACTACGCTATAATATAATAGCATATAGTATATAGTTTATAGCACAACAATATCGCGCACCATACATTGTTATGGACACGCTCACACTGTATTGTACTATATATTATTGGCTTTACTATACGCCATAAAATGATGCGACACGCCGAGTTCATGCTGTGCTATATCGCGCGCCGCCCTCTTCCTCCTCCCTCACTGCCGGCCGTCCCGCAAGCGAAACGAGCGACAAAACCATACTGAGCTTGCTATATACTATAAATGCTTGCGATAATATTGCGTAATGTGAACGCCTTGCTATATAGTATAGCATTCGGTCCTTGTTTGCTATACTATATAGCGCAATAATATAGCGTAGTCTGAAATGAGCTTTATTTATTTACTTAACCCGTCAAATGTGTCGCAAAAACCTATGATATTTTATCGCGGGAATATAACGAATCCTTTTTTGCGCAAGTTTATAGTAGGTAATAGAAATGCTTAAAGTTTTTCCTAAAACTGTCAGAGAGGAGCTGTCTCGCGTCATATTCGGACATAAAAACTGCTGGGCGTGGGAAGTGGGGAGTGGGGAATGGGGTAATATGAAGAAAGGGGATTTACCCTCGTCAAAGTGACGACGGGCGCCGTAATAACAGCGAGCAAGTGAGATAAAAGCAGTACATACTACATGATGAACTCTCGCTAGTGAGCATGGAATTTATGTTTAAGGCTCCCACAGAGGAGAGGTTCAGCTAGAACTGACGTCAGTTCGGCCTGAACGAATTCGAGCACATACACGGAATAAATCGCATCCGACCGAACTGACGTCAGATCGGCCTGAACGGATTCAAGCACATACACGGAAAATCGCATCAGTTCTTTCTGGTTTACCGCGAGCTATGGTCGTGTTTTTAGGGTTCCATAATTCTTAAGGAACCCTTATAGTTTCGCTCTGTCCGTCCGTTTGACGTCTGCCGTCTGTTTATCTGTCTGTTTGTCCGCTCTCCTAGCTTCTGTAATTATGAATGTAAATGGATAACATTGGTATTTGGTCGCAGTTTTGACATCATAAAACAAAATTAAGGTAAGGCTTATGATACGTCATCAATGTACGCATTTGACAGAACAAATCTTCATACAAGAAAAAGTTACGCCATCTTGGTTTCACCATACCACAAATGTCAAAAAACCCCAAAGTGGGACCATTTAAGAGGGGACAGTTTTTGCTTCGACATGCCTCGTCTATAATCGTCTATGTCATGAAATAATAATAATTTTATATTTTAGTGGTGGCTCTCTCATCTCTTCCATGCTAATAGATCATGCTAAGAACTCTTTAGGAAATTTTTTTGAGCAAAATCGTTCTCCGATTTTTAACTTTTGAAGTAATTCAAATAAACCTATTACGAGTTGATAGTTACGGAACCCTACTTAGACATGTCGTGACATGCTCTTGGTTGGGTTAGGATATTTATTTATTAATTGTATGTTGCTGCAACTGTAGTCACGCTATCGACGAAACCGAATTATTGTGTTATGCTACCTTTTATGCTAATGTTATGCTAATTTTTAGGGTTCCGTACCCAAAGGGTAAAAACGGGACTCTATTACTGAGACTTTGCTGTCCGTCCATCTGTCACCAGGATGTATATCCTTAACCGTAATAACTTTTTTTTTCGTTTTGTACGGAACCCCTCTTGCCGACTCGCACTTAGCTGGTTTTATTTTATACTCAAATTTTATTACCGTTTAGTCTATCCATTCAGTTCAGAATTAATATTACCAACTTAGTAGTTTCACAAAGTTTTACTACTAAATTTAGTATTTTATTCCTTATTTAGTAGGAATTCGGTTGTTAGTAAGGTTTTAGTAGAAAATAGCCAGACAGTAATAATAATATGCAAAATGACCTATATTAGGCACAAAAAAGAAATTGACACCTTATCATAATAGCGTATAGTGGTAATATTACCAATAATAATGGCCCGTTTCAATAACATATCTACCAATAACTATTTGTTAGAAACGTCAAACTTGGTAACTTGGTATTAGGTAATCAAAAATAAACAAACCAAAGTTATAATAACAATCGATACCAAATCTGAAAAGCCTTGGTTGTCCAACCAGCCTCACCTAAATAGGGGTGTTTTATGTTTTGCTTTTAAGCAGGCTGGGGACCTCCATCCACGAGTCCATGAATCTACTAAATATTTCATAATATTTTACCACAGATAATTCGCTAAAGAAAATCGTATTGTAAATGAAAATAAAAGAAATCCTATTCCGTCTAACGAACAATGTTCACTTCAGAACCACCTGCAAAGGACAAAAAAGGCGAAATAAGAACATCTGTGAAAAATGAAAATATAAATGAAGGGCTCTGTTAATATTATGATCCGCTTGTCTGTTGCACATGACGGGGGTTAAACCTCTGCTTAGACGTCGCACGGCTAACCCCCCACTCCCCAGGCTATTTGTGTTTCGTCCACTGTTATATGTATTGGGTTAGTATAGCCTACTTATATCTATAGGGCTGTATATCGAAAACACTCTAACACACGGCAGCAATTTAAAAACTCGACGCTTGTGTGTTCGGGTTTCAACTCTTTTTGTATTTGCGCACAGTTCTATTTTAAGCGCTGCTTTCCGCAGAGATTCCAGATGCATGTAGTCCGAGCCTAATGCCGTTGCACACGTACCGGTTGCCGGGTAGTCGGTGTCGACTGTCCGGTATTGGTCCGGGAGACATTCAGCTTTCACATGGCCCGGTTTTGTTTCCAGTAGCGTTCATAGTCGACGTACTGGACGACCGACCGCCCGGCCGGTGCGTATGAATGCGTACTACGTGTTCCATATAACACTGTGAATCCGACCGCCGGTTAACCGGATACCCGGCGACAGGACGTACAGTGGTGGACCCGGCGAGCACCCGGCGCCGGACCGGCCGAATAATTATGCCGGTACTTGTGGAAGCTATTGTACATGGCTATACATTTCGCGATCGACTACCCGGTACCGGCTACCCGGCAACCGGGACGTGTGCAACGGCACTAAGGCCACTGCCTCGAATTTTACGGCGACGTCATTACCGCTTGATAGGAGTGCATTTCTGACAAGCGGCGAGCGCCTGCGTGCGTTGCCGTTGCTGTCACTGCCCGCCGCTGAGCCGTCGCCGCCGCGCCGCTCACCGCGAAATTCGAGGCAGCGGCCTAAGCGAGATAATCGCAATTTTGGATTAGTTTTGGCGATAATTATTCTGCATAACCGGGAAATTGTAATCTGTCATAACAAAATATTATGGTTTTAACTTTTAATAGCTACTTGTAACAAATACAACTGACCACACAATATGTACTCTATTATTTGCGGACAATTTCAACCAATGTTTTTGTAAATCTGCAACAAATAGGTATTCTCTCTTATTGGGATGAAGTTCTTTAAGACATGTAATGTACTTAAAAGAATCCTTAGCATTATTTTTGTGTAGCCGTACTACTTATTGATTGTAAAAATGTGAACAATATACTAAGTTCAAAATATTATTTTCCAGCTTCCATCATAGTTAGAATATACTCTGAAGCTTGGAAAAATCGATAGTAATTAATTTGGGCGAGCGAAACCTTGTAAAGTTGAAGTTAATATCGATGCACCGATACACGAAACCAAAGACGTGAAGTTGCCGCGAGCTACACTCTACCGTGAAGTTCCCGCGCAACTTTCTTACTAATTGCCTGTCAAATATTACTGGCTAGTGTCGCGCTAAGTAGCTGATTTATTATTCAGGAGTTTTAGCGAGCATTGTTTAGTTCTTAGCAAACGATTAAACGGTTATAAATTGCATTTCTTTATTCTGTCTTTTCTAGTGACATCGTCCAGCTATTGTTGGCGTATTTTAATGCAACTGAATGAAAATTCAATATAATTTTCAGCCAAATTATTTTAATAGAATTCAGGTTATATAATATAATATTGTGCAAAAACAATAACAGACATTTTGGACAAAATTTACTGCTTACGTAAAGACATTAAGGCAGAAAAATAGTTGTGAAGGATAAAAAAAATTATACAAAATAAAATAACTTTGCTATGTGGTCATTGAGACTACAATTAATTTCAAAATAATTTAAATACCAATTCAATCAAGTAAAATCAGCTGTGTGAGGTCAATGACCTTCCTAGTATCGATGAAAGTGAATAATTAATATAATTATAAAAATATATTTTTAAATGTCATAATTATTTTTCTATCTAAACATTTTTACGTAAACAGTAAATCATGTGTCCAGAATGTCTGTTATTGATTTTTAAAAACGTTATACTTATTATAAAACATGAATTCTATTAAAACAATTGCTTAACTATTTGGAATACTTCTACATATTAAAAAAAACTGAAATATAGCAACACGTACAACATTTTATTTAAATATACCGACATATTTTTAAATTGAAATAGCGTAGGAAAAACAGAATCTGAATCAAATTGTGAAAATAATGATTCTAAATACATAGGTACTTAGGTCCCTATGTATTTAGAATAATTATTTTCACTATTTGATTCAGATTCTGAATATGCCGGTGTGTTTATATACATCTATGATTAGTCATAGATGTATATAAACACACCGGCATATTCAGCGGAACACAAAAAAAGGTCCATAATTAAAAAAATATGGCTTTATTTTAAAATAAACTTACTTCTTCTTTTGTTATTTAAAGTTTCATTTATTTTACTTAAAATGAGATCACAGACTTGCGAGTAAAGGCTATTTGTGATAAATGATACATTTTTGAAATTTTCATGTAACCGGGAAAAGTGAAAATTAATATTAAAATAACAATTAATTAAATTAGAAAAATGGTGATTAATATCGCGTATTTCCTCCACGTGCTCTTATTAAAGTTTCTACTCGTCTAGGCATACTGAGAATGATGTTATCGATGGTCTCCTGGGATAGTCTCCGCCATTCCTCAACTACGGCGATTCGCAGTTCACCCACGTTGGCAGGAGCTGGAATTCTGGACTTAACTTTTCTTTTCAGCAAGTCCCAAACGTGCTCTATTGGGTTCATATCCGGTGATCTCGCCGGCCACTCCATAACAGTGATATTCATATCATTAAGATAAGCTTGAGTTACCCGAGCGGTTTGCGGCGGCAAAAAGTGTCTGCAGTTAAATCCCACTTTTTCGAGATTTTTGGGGCCATTTTAACATTTAAAATATGGTGAAAACAAGCTCAAAACAAGATGGCTGACATTTGAATTATGTTGAAAAGTAAGGTGGCGTATCTTTTTATTGTGTGAAGATTTGTTCTGTCAAACGTACGTCATAGCCTATTTTGAGTTTTGAAATCTTTGCACCTAATTCAGAATCTCCTGAGATTCTAATTTAAGTATTACCTATTCATCTAATGAAATTGACGTCTAATCTCAAGTCATATTTTGATATTTAGTACGTTCCAGTTAGTGATATTTATGAGTGTCGCGTGTAACGTGAATTTATAACTCGGCAATAATTATAATATTCCCAGTGGATATAAATAACACTCAAGTTCTCTTGCGATTGTTTATGTGACTTGCGGGTAATATTGACATTTCTACTTTCTCGTAAACATGTACGTATATTGGGTTTATTAATATATATTTCTGTCTGAATTCCAAAAATGGGTAAGTTATTATGAAAATAAATAGTATTATTTCGGTCTACAGACCATAGTGCTTGTAACAATTTATTTAATAAACTATGTTAGTACATAAAAAATATTTGTGCGTGTAAGTGACACCCGTATCACGCACAATATAATCTGTTATATTTGACACTGCGGTGTCCTTGCCGAGGTGGACACGAGTCCAGTGCTGCATGATATCACTGTCCACTCTCCTCAGGAGGCTGTTTGTGCTGTCATGCACCCTCTGTATCCGGGATGCTACATATTTCCTAATGATACATGAGAAGCTATCAACTTCAGCTGTAGCTAGCATTTCCGAAGCACTGCAATATCGGGGCAGCCCCAGCAACGCCCTGAAGGCTCTATAAGCCGTTTGCTTATAATTCACTCACAGTCTACGCGTGTACAGAGATTGACAATATTATGCTACGAAAAGCGTTATTTTCACACGTCTGGAACATCGTGCAAACCTACGGGACATCATGCTCTCATCATAGCTCTAATCAAAATAGTTTTATTTCCATATAGGTTATTAAACAACACTCACGGAATTGTCCCTACGTGATGTCTACCACCGGTTCGGAAAGGCATCAACAGCATGTATTATGCTGATGATGCATTATGAATAGCCCTTCGCTCTCGTTCCCTGCCCTTATCGTCGTTGAGTGACATACACCAATCCAGTGACCCAGGTATTTAAAACTTCTTACTTGCGCAACCGCAGCAACAATACGCGTCAGGAGGAACTTTATAGCTCTTTGTTTAAACACTTACGCATTGTGTCGCGGTGCACTTTTCATTTTCCCGACGTTTCGGCTACTTTCCAGCGCCCGTAGTCACGGGAGGACTGAGGTGGCAGTTCCTATTTGTTGAAGTTGTTCAAACTACCCGAAGATTCTTCAATTATTATTTGTGTCACGCAAAACATACTAACAGTATCTTGAGGCCGCGGTGTTTTTGAATAAACTTTTATTTTATTTATTATTGGATCCCAACTAGATGGCAGCACCCAGCGATCTTCTCGGTTAAAATTAGGGTACTTTTTAATTTGTATAGCCTCGCGTATCATTCTTGGGCGATAATGATCTTCCTTTGCCAGAACTTGTGGCTTATCTAATCTTATGTAATGGCGAGGTTGATCCAGTGTGTGTTCGCAAATTGCAGATTTATTGTCGCGACGGTGTTTAATATATGCGATGTGTTCCTTTACGCGGATTTTGATGGATCTTTAAGTCGAGTCGAGTAGTAGTAGTCGAGATTGTAGACTTCTGAAGGGGAATGAAAATTCACTGGTGGTAAAAATTGGCTAATCAATTTGGGCGGCTTGAAATATGTTTTTATAGAATTTTAGACTTACCTTAGAATATAGCCAACTTTATCAGTGACTCCTTTCATGAACGGTAGAACTGCAGGTATTCGTTCTACAGTGGCTGGTTTCACTCGGTCACTGTGGCACTGCAGGCGTGGCACTCGAAGCTTATTGTCACGTGGAACTTGTGTGACATGATGAAGCTCGGTATCCAAATGCCGCTGATTAAAGATTTCTCGTGCTCTTCGAAACAAAGTTTTACCAACGGTAGATAACTGTGAAGGATGGTGGTGGGACTCACCATTTAAATATCTATTAGTATGTGTAGGTTTGCGATACACAGTGTGACCTAAGGTGCCATTGGGATTCCTTATTACTAATACATCCAAGAAAGCTAAAGAGTTATTGGTCTCGAACTTCATAGTAAATTGTATTTTGGAGTTAAGACTGTTCAATTGATTTAGAAATATTTTTACTTTATCAGATGGTAATATTGTGAAAGTATCATCCACATACCGCTTGTAGAACCTGGGTTGTATAGGTGAGGTCTCAAGAACAGTCTCCTCGAAGTCCTCTATGAATATATCGGCAACAACGGGAGAAACTAGAGAGCCCATCGCTACACCATCTACTTGTAGAAGTATAGCCACACACATATAGCCAGATTTAAGGCAGTTTTCCAATAATTCTGCATATTCAACAGATAAGTTCTTTTCTCTAAGCTTTCTTGTTACAATTTCAATACCTTCCTGTAATGGTAAGCAAGTTAATAAGGATCGTATATCAAAACTGACAAACTGATCATTGTCTGTGAGACATAGGTGTTTAATCTCATCAACAAAGTGGTAATAATCCTTTACATGAGCCTTAGTGCATCCAAGTAGTTGTTTATAGCTCTTGTTACCTATAAAAACCAGCAACTCGCTTTTGGTAGTATTATACCTAAGGCCGTGGAAGTAAATCGCTCACAGATGCCGACAAACTTCTTGAGTGCACTTATTGATGGCCACAGCAGCACCATGTCATCCGCGTAGCTAATATGGTTGACTATAATATGATGACAAGGCAAGGCAAATCGGCTGTCTACACGCTGGCGCTGGCTATAACGCTCGGCCATCAGTCAGCATGAATAGCCGCTATAAGAGGAACATGCTTTTTGTATGGCGATCTTAAAACATATCTTGTCATCTGACTTTTATTTACTTTAGTAAGTACTTTATTAGGTGACCTAAGAAAAATTGAGTTTTTTCACAGCCCATATCATACTCACTTGAAAATTTCCTCACATACCTAGTAATATAGGCAATAAAGACATAAGACCTCACATATCTCACGCTTGTATCGCAAGCAGTGACATTATCGCACGTAGCACCTTCACACCACATAGTAACATTGGTACCCGCCACACGTCCCGCACCTTACAACTTCTGCGCCCGTGGAATGAAAATTTCATTCGTAGTTAAAACAACATTGGAGAGTCAGCGTTTACTAATGCCCGCTACACACGTAACGATAAAACTACACAGTTCGATTAATCAGTGGTTGGAAACACGCGGCCCGGGCCAACGTCACTTCAATTGTTTTATTTTTTATAACGCTTTTATTAGTTTCATAAATGCTGTATGTTTGCTTGCTTGCTTGTAACCGACTCCTTTGTGCTCGATTTTGTCCTACTTTGAACGATCAGATTTAATTCAAACTTTTCACACCTGTCAAAGACCGATGACAATGCAATAATTCGATTTTATTTAATTTTTATAATTAAAAAAATTTCAATTAAAAAAATTAAAATTATAAATTATTATAATAAATAATGATGCGTGCAGTTCCAGGCTTACTCTTTGGCAAATCGTACTAAAAAAGCAAAAAATAAATAATAGTTTAAAAAAACTAAAAACCTTTTATGGAAAATCTAACTAAAAAATAAAAAATAATATTTAATAAATTTGGATTAAGAATAGTGTAAATGAAAAATAAATGTTTATTATTGTAAAAAAGCGTGGGGTGCATAGTGTCAATAGTTATAAACATTTTATTGGCAGATAAATGAGATGGATCTTTACTTTGATAATATCTTAAAAATCACTTTAAACGAATTCTGACCGTTTGAAGTGGATCAAAATCAAATCCACTGGAGTCGGTTACATACAAACAAACGTACAGGTGAAGACACTGCACCCCACGCTTTTTTACATTAATAAACATTTATTTTTCATTTACACTATTCTTAATCCAAATTTTTTATTATTATTTTTTTTATTTTTTTGTTAGATTTTCTATAAAAGCGTGTTTTTTTAGTTTTTTTTTAAACTATAATTTATTATTTAGGTAAGTTTTAAAGTAGTTTGAAATCCTTGTTTAATATTTGATTTGTTTTCCTCTCATTTCGTCTTCATTGTTTCGACGGCGCCTACGTACATTATTGTATCTGAAAGATGCTGCTACTTTCCAGGCGATTTAAAATTTATTTTTCGTATAACCTTGTCCTTACTGGTTAGATCCTTATGAAAATTTGCATAAAGAGTATTGTTAGCAAATTAGTACATTGTATCAAAAATACAAAATAATGAAAAGTTTTCACAAAAATTTAGTTACGTTAGTATACCACGTAAATAAGCTTACTCTCAAATTCAACTTCAAATTCATTTATTTTCCAAGAATATGGTACAGTAGGTGTTTACATATTTTATTGAGTTCGACATATTCTACTACATAAATAGTATGCAAATATTTTAAGTTTTTCATAGTAATTTAAAAGTTATTTTAGATTATATTATTTAATAGATTATAAATGGTTGTTATAATTACATTAATGAATAATATAGTAAAAATTATAAAAACGTC
The DNA here is from genome assembly GCA_037179445.1 of Phengaris alcon alcon. Taxonomy (NCBI): domain Eukaryota; kingdom Metazoa; phylum Arthropoda; class Insecta; order Lepidoptera; family Lycaenidae; genus Phengaris; species Phengaris alcon. The sequence goes on along the minus strand of JAYRCH010000171.1, from coordinate 355,757 downwards.
AAAATAAAAGGTCAGATTTAACAATAAGATACAAATTAAATTAATAAAATATAATGTAGTGTCATTTTTAACGTTTGAATGTTACATGATATCTATTCGATCATTAAAATATTCATTGATTGTATAATATGTTTTGTTAAGTAGCCATCCATGTAACTTTCTTTTAAGTTTTCTCTCAGAAAGGTTTTTGAAGTAAAAATAAAAAAAATAAAATAAAATATAAAATTTATTTCCTCAAACAACTGTTTACAGCAACCAACAGTTCTGGCCCCCACGCTAGGCGAAGCCTGTCCTGTGGGGGAGTTTATATACACATTTACTAATCCGCAAGGATACATTGTTGCGTATTACATCATTACATATATATTTATTATTACAAATTTATATCATCAGGGCAATTTAATCTAGAGCTAAATACATGCAGGAACAAAAACTACAATCTCAACTTTATTATTTAGATAATTGTCAGTAACAAGTTTTCTGTTTCATTGTACGGTAAATTTAGTAGATTTTCAAATAATATAAGCTTGGTTTTTTGAGAGAATTGTACTGAAATTTATATCGATTAACTAGTTTATTATACAGATACGGAGAAAGAAAATTGGAGAAACGACGTGCAAATGCAGTTTTAGTAGTAGTGATTGGGATTTTAAAGATTCTTTCATTGCGCCAGTTCTTATAGTTGCTGGAGTTCAACACTTTCTTGTGCATGGCAGAATAGCTTTCTTGTCTCTGTAGAAACAATTTCCTTACACTGAGGACCTTGGCTTCCTTATATAGAGCTGCGGTTGGGTATCGAAAGGGCTTGAAGAATGCAGTTTTTAATACTGATCTTTGTGCCCTTTCTAGCTTTATAAGGACTGTTTGGGAAGTACTACCCCAGGCCAGGATGCAGTAATTAAGTATGGACTGACATAGTACCAGATACACCATTTTCATAGTTTTTGCATCCATGCATTTTCGTAGATTTCTCATTACATTTATTAATTTTCTTACACGGGAAGAAGTTACAGAGATATGATCTTTAAAATTCAGTTTTTCGTCAAGGACTACGCCCAGGTATTTTAGAGAGTTAGATCTTGTCATTTGGTTACATTTACATAATGGATTTGGATTTTGGAATTCGCATGTATGTATTTTAATATAAATATAATGTAATCAGGCAGTTTATTGTATATCGACTTTTTGATACGAATGACCCGTTTCATGATCAGATAGACCAAGGTAATGATTTTTAGAGCTAATGTTTGTGCCGGATATGTTACTACAAATTTGGTCTATACAGGATGATTTGCGCGTTGGGTAAATCGCGCGCTAGTTATATGACTAGTAAAGTTATGATTGTATAGAATAACAATTAAATCTCTTTTTGCAGGCGTATCTTTTAGCATGTCCATATTCCAATCACCACACATTATAATTTTACTGCATTTTTTACGACTTAGACAATTTAGAAGGTTATTAAGTTTATTTAGAAATATGCGTACGTTTGAATTTGGGGTCCTGTAGATGCAGATGATTATCATGTATACAACATGATGTCGTAACATTTACAGCACAATATTCAAAACAAAATGTAAGAGGCAAAATGTTCAGGTTTAATTTTTAAAATTGAATATTATTGTGGAGTAATCCATACTATAAATATTATTAATGCAAAAGTAAGTCAGTCAGTCTCTTCATCGTAACTGGCACTTACAATAATTTTCTAAGAATTACATAAATAAAAGTGTATCAAATTTGCCAATTCCGATAATCTACGTTGGTTAATCACATTCGATTAAGTACTTCGTATATTGCTTGTACTTACACATTATTTTAATGCAATGAGAAGAACAAAATTTACAGAAAATATCTTTACTATCGTGGTTATTCACAGTATTTTGCTTGACGCACATATTTGTTGTTCTATATTTATAAACCACTGTATTACATTAACAAAAAAAACTTAAATATTTTATGTATAATTTGGTACTGGGATAAGAAACACATTAAAGAATCTTTTATAAAAGCAACCTATATCGTTCTCTAAGTTCTGATTTACTCCAAATTTTGTCAAATCAGTTCAGTAGTTTGTGCATGATTGTGTTACAGACTGATTTACTTTTTAATTAATAATATTTATAGTATGAATTCTACTTGTTAAGCGAAAAATTAAAAAATCAATAAAAATTATGTTATTTTTTCTTTAAATTAAGTACAAATAACAAATATCTTAATCATAGCTTTTTGAACTGATCAAAATAGATTTAATGTTTGATTGATGTTTTCATTATCGTTATCTGATGAAAGAGCTAATAACGTCTTAACAAGATTTAGGCACCCATGACTGTTTTCATAGTAGAAATTGGCAATACATAAGCGGCACCAATGAAGAGGAAAGAGTCAAATTTATTCCTAGTGTGACAAACTTTATAACCTTTTACTGCACAAAACACAAGATCTGTAAATCTCTGCAAAGGCCAACAGAATATTTGCTACAGTTAAGACTTCAAGTGCGGAAGAGAAATTCAATAAGTAGTTAATTGAGACCAACTCAGGATTATTTTACTTCTATTTCTTTTATTTCATTATTCAAATCTTGATCGTCTTAACGTAATATCACGTACACTTAAAAAAATAAAAGGAAATATCCAGAAATTAAAACTTGACAGCTAATTATTAGAATATTAACGACAGTAGTAACTTAGCTAGAATTTCTAAGATGATATTCTGATATAACCTCAAAAAAGGCAAAATTATAATAAAAACCAATAATAATTCAAATAGAATAGGTGAAAATATCAAATTATAATATGGTTTCTAAATTATGAAAGCCTTGTGTAGGAGTAATTTCAAAAAGATATGATAATAATTATTACTCTTCTTTCATTATTTTCTTAAGTCTTCACGAAATAACATTAGATTTTTTTTACTACTTTTGAACTGAGCTAAAAGAGTGTATCCGACTAGAGAGCTTCAATCAACATCATGAAATCTCGGAAATAATACAAATTACACCTCATACTTCATGGCAAAAGTTTTTATGTGAAGCAATACACCATACTGCCTATCGTGTATCGTCCAATCAGCGCTACCGATTGGATAGCATTAAGTCTATCGGATAATGGGTAGTATGGTGTATACTAGGGTACTGTAAGAATATTAATTATATTATTATGCAGTAATCTTCGATATAACTACTTTTAAAATTACTTGCATATTGACTGATATAAACTTCCAACTTTTTCTTTCATAAAATACTTTAACTTTCAGTTGACTTAGTCGTTTTCTGTCAAATGATCTTTTAAAAGTATCTGACAAAGATTGATTAACTAATTCGTCGATTAAATATTTAAAAAAAAACGGGGCTCGAACTTTTATATAACATGTGATCGAGGTTGCTGCCTGAAAATTTAAACTTGCTGATGAAAATTTAAAACTGTGTAAACCTCTATCCAAGAAAGGTTCATCACCTACAACTGCTTCAAAGTATTCCAATAAGCAGGTAAATTAAATAAACATGTAATTTTATGTTGTTTTTATCCAGAAAATCAATTTCGTCCCTATAATTAAACATAAAACTTATTTTTCCATAAGTACTTATATCGAATCTGTATAAAAACTGTAACAAACATCCTCAAAACAATCTAAAAAAAAACTGATATTTATCGTAAGTGGCACTTTCGATAAATATCAGAATTTCATATTTGAATATTTGGTATTCCACGTAAAGTATTGTAATTGTCAGATTCGAAAAAAAAACGCTAATAAAACAAAGAAAAGCCATGTAAACTGCCGGAACTGCCACTTACGTTATGTTTGGAATTTGAAAATCCATATTAAGTAATCGGTTCTGCCCGATTTAATAATTTATTCAGTGACATTTTCAATTCAAGAAAAACAATATGAATTCTGTGCTATGCTAATTGGTACAACATATTTAAGTAACTAACACTTAAAAATTAAAAATAAATGATACTCACGTTAGTGGCAGTTACGGCTCTGCCACATGCTCAGGTGCGCAACGTTAACTCGAGAAAGTTAACGTTATACGTACGTTGGTAAAGGTCAGACAGATTCATATTATGTTACGATAAAATACGACTCAAAAACCGCACTTGGAATGGGTTTTTAAAATTTCAGTAAACTTGATACTAAAGATACCTATTTAATAATATAGACTCCAAAACAGTTAATAAAAAAATTGCCATTTTGCAGTTATAATAATGGCGCCGTCGGTTAATTTGTTATCTGTATTAATTTAATTTTTAAAAACAATGCCTCCATGGCCTAGTGGTTAGAGCTTGGCTCTCGACTCGGAGGTCGTGGGTTCGATTTCCGCATTTAAACAATAAAAAAAAGTTGTTTCCAAGTTTGGTTAGGAAAATGCAGGCTGATCACCTGATTGTCTGACAAGAAAGATGCTCCGTGCGTCGGATGGTCATGTAAAAATTCGTACCTGCGCCTGATCTCTCGCCAGTCGTGTCGGTTATCCGTCGCACTGGGTTATGAGTATAAAAAAAGAGAGAGTGCAGTAATGTGCACACACTTGGGCACTATAAAAAAATACTCCTGCGTAACTCGCCTGGTTTTAATAAAACCGGCCACCGTCACCGAAATGACTGGGTGGAGTTATCATTAATTATTATTACAATTTAATAAAAATAAATAATTTTATAGTACCTACCTATAAAAGATAACTATATAGATATCAGTTGAGTGCAAAATTTTCTTACAAGTCCGGCCCGCCCTTATCTTTTTTTTACTACGTGGCCCATATCTGGAAAAATATTGCCAATCCCTGGTTCACACCGTTAAATTTAACCGAACTGTGCGGTTTTATCGTTACGTGTGTAGCGTGTATTACGTGACCTGTCCGGGATGAAACGGCTTATGATACTTACATTAAGTATCATAAACCGTTTCATCCCGGACAGTCATTATTGTTGCTTATTATTTCTATGTAGTGATACTAATTGACCAATCATAATTTATGTACGTATTATAATGTTGTTGTGATGATATTATGAAATAACGTTAGACATATTTTTTCATGCTGTGTTAGGGTGAGTTTACACTGAGACGCTTGTCTCAGACAAACAGACTGTTGATCGACGCAACGTGACGATGCTTGAAAGTGCTTAACCTATCAAACTTATACCTCCCCTCTGTTTGCGTCGGTGGTTAAGAACAATAAAAAGAATATTTGAAAACCTACTGTGAAATCTTGGTTTAAAAAACTACGTGTATTCCTAGTTTTTATAACTTAATAAAATTAAGAGCAAAATAATCCCAAGATGGTGCAGTAAATATTTATGTAGCGAATAAAGTTATGGAGTATAACGTTAAATAATATTTGCCATCGAGAGCTTCGTCTCGAGTATGCAAACTAGCTCTCATCACTCGTCCGCGGGCTCCGAGACTATTTTTATTCAAGACACAGTGAATTATGTATTAAATTGAGTTTCTTCTGAGGCTATATTAATATGTTTATAAGAATATTGTCAAAGAATCTAATTGAATCTCAAAGTAAACATTAAGTGAATTGAGTTAAGAGGCGACTTGGTCTGTGTGAGACCAATTAGCGCCACAATCCTTAGAAGATTTAACAGTTCGGCGCTATATACTACGAGAGTGGGCTTCGGCCTGACCGAGCAAAGCACATCGCTTGGTTGGAGATCTCCCTTTGGGACTTGCACTATTAACACAGGTCTCTGGGAAAATATGGCCAGTGCTATGCAAATATTATGTTTCTCTCACCCAACTAACCTTATAGTGTAACGTTCAAAACATTATTGAAGTAAATTATTATTATGGGAATAGATAGCGTGATGAACAAGAAAACAATTCCCGAAACTAACAATCTGATATAATTAAAGTTATTTCTGCAGTAGGCTATCGCAAAACTTCGCAGAATTTATCGCAGCCATACATTTCATTATAAGTTGGAGGCTAGAACAATAAAAATTAGTGCCGGCGATGCTCAGGAGGAAGTTCGGAGCCTTTTAAACTTTTACAAGCGTTTTTAATAATGTTCGGTGCTATGTAAATTCGGGGAAGTTTTCCAATATAAGTTGCATCTAGTAGCTAGCGCCGCCATCAAATGCGCCAGAATATCGCATCGTTAGTGAATTACGTCTAAATTACGTCTAAATTATTTAAAGCGCTTTTTAAAATGTCGACTTTTTGTATTTATAAAGGAACAAACAAACCGATGGGTCGCGATTATCGAGATTCAAGATGTATCAGGTGCTATCAGTTTTTTTAGCCGACTTCCAAAAAAGGAGGCGGATATGCAATCGGCTGTATATATATATTTTTTTTTGTAAGTTCAACAATAATTCTGCCGTCTGTGGACCGATTCTCAAAATTCTTTTTTTGATGTAAAGAGTGTATATAATCCCAAGTTGGTCTCGTTATCACCAAAGTGGTGACCTGATGATGGGATCCATGAGGAGTCGAGGGAACTCCTCGAAATTGATATAGACACATATGGTGATTTCAACTTTTTTTTAAGTTAGTAGTTTTGGTAGCTTTTTTTTGTAAGCTACCAAAAAGTAAGATTTTGCACCAAGGTAAACCCTGGATCCAAAAGTACTGAACAGTATCTTCCTAATTTTGAAGTCGGTACCAGCAAATTTGAACGTGAGTTCTATAAAATATTATAGGATATATTGTTTGGGCTGGTACCGACTTCAAAATTAGGAAGATTGAGTAGAGAAATAGTTAAAATTTTAGCCTAATTTAAAAGGGAATATTTAGAAAGTATGTTTTATTTCATACTTTTTTATGCATTTTTACTTTGGAAATTAGTTTTAATTTTTTGTTTAAAATATTAATTTTTCTCTTTTTATTAAGTAGAAGAATTATTTGGTATGATTCGGTTGTGCTTTATGTTCGTATATATAACCGCTGCAGCAATGGGTGACTGCAATCGCTCACGAGTCGCGCGACCCACTGATTATTATGGATTTATATGTATCACTAAGCAAATCACCGGGACCGCAATCTGTGAGCGTGGCCAGAGAACCTGATTCGCTTGTCGCGTTCGCGGTCGCTAAGAACCGAATGCTACCTTTAAAGTGGCATTCCGATCTTACCGATCGACGACCCACTACTTAGTACAAATTTATATAGATCACGTAACAAATCCCGTGATCGCGTGGCGCAACCGGTGGGTTGTGGCCAAAGATCTCATTCGCTCGTTCGCTGGTCACGGTCGATAAGAACCGACTGCTACCTTTAGCTAATTGCCTATCATATTATTTCAATTCAAAATCATTTAGCCCTTCAAAGACTTTCTATAACACCTCATCCAATCACTCACCTCCGCTGACCTCTTACATGTCTTTCGGGGTAATCGGCGGAGTGCCGGTCGCCGGCCCCTCCGTCCCTCAAATTGGATGTGAGCGATTTATGACATTGTCCGACCGAGAGAATCAAACTGATAAATCTTTACTAATATTATTGAGAGGAAAGATTTTTTGTATGTGTGTTTGTTTGTTTACATCGAGTAGGCTCCGAAACGACTGGACCGATTCTGATAAAATTTGGCACCGATATAGAGTAGACTACGTGGAAGGACATAGATTAATTTTTATCGCGGGGAAATGTACAATTCCTGCGAGATTTTCTTTTGCGCTTCCGAAGTCGCGGCGAATGAATCTTGGAGGATGAATTTTAAAAAAAATCCTTTCCTAGCGGATGTCTACTAACTATAAACTACTTCCGTGTTATCTAGTCGTTTCCTGGCCTATTTATAAAATAAAAACATACCTTATATTTTATTATTTGTAGACGTGTATATAATACCTATGTGTCGAAGTCAAATATTTCAAAACTAAAGATAGGCTATGACGTACATTTGACAGAACAAATCTGCATACAAGAAAAAGTTACGACATCTTGGTTTTCACCATACCTCAAATGTCAGACATCTTGATTTCATCATACTTAAAATGTCAAAATGACCCCAAACCCCATGTTTTTGCCTCAACATACCTCGTTTATAATATATACGTCTATAATTGAAGTGCAATTACATTTTATAATTAATAATGTAAATAGTAAATACGCGTTGTACAATGATATCGTTTAAACATGATGATATAACGTAAACAAAAACGAACAGCGCGAGGTGTGGGGTCGCATACGTTTGTTTTTTATTCCTTTCCAATTTACTCAACTGCCGCGGAATCGGTCCCAACAAACAGGCGAGGCGCGAGGCGAATGCTAATAACGTACGGACCAAATATGATATTGCGTTTAAATGTGAAATATGGGGGGAAGTGTTCTTATGAAGAAAAAGGGTATACCCTTGTCAGGAGAGTTTACAGGCCGCCATGCGTCTTCATTGTGAAAACAATGAATCGGTGTTACTGGTGTCGGATTACTCCCGCTTACCCCCGCTTGTTGCCGCTCAGTACCGCTTATTGCTCGCTCACTGCGCTCGTATCATGTACGAAAATATCACATGTTTCAGTTTTGTAAGCTTTTTTTAAGCCTTGCTTTTGCGGCGAATATTTTAATCGTTAAAGTATTTCAGAATAGTTACAAATGAATGGGACTGTTTTTAATTGAAGAAACTTTATAAGTTAACATCATCATAAACTGATGTTTATTAAGATGATAACTCATAAAACGGGAAGCAAAATCTTTGTACTTAAGAGTACAAATAAATTATGCGAACGGGGGAGTATTAAATTTGGTATAGGTAAAACTTATATGGAGGAGTAATTGATACTAATATTTTTTATAATTATTCTTACAAAATAAATTAAATTACTATAATCACATTGCACACACTACCTCAGATTAATAACTCACACTACTATGCGTTTGATACAATTTTGTCATGCGTTTTTGACAAAGCGTTTCTGTCATTAGCATTCAATAGACAAGATATACATTTTTATTTCGTACTAGCATTTGCCCGCGGCTCCGCCCGCGTAAATACAGTATCCCACGGGAACACTGTCCTTTTTCGGGATAAAAAGTAGCCTATGTTTTAATCCAGAGCCTAAACTACTAACATACCAAATTTCATTAAAATCCGTTCAGTAGTATTTGCGTGAAAGAGTAACAAGCATCTATCCATCCATCCATCCTGGATGGATCTATCCATCCTCACAAACTTTCGCATTTATAATATTAGTAGGAGTAGGATTATATCTTTAACAAGCTTGTGAATTTAAATGACGAGTCAAAATGCGAAATCAAGTTGAAAACTAATTTTCAATCAAAATATTTTTTAGGAGTTTTAGGAGACGAAAAAACAGATTTAAGTACACGCATTATTGCATCACTTGTAACAATCGTAAAAAGGTGGGAAGCGGTTTCGGAGCGTGTCGAGTGGGTTTAATTAAAGTTTGATGATGATAAGGAGTTTTCTGTAATTGCGAGGGTCCAGAGGTCGAGGGAACCTGGAGCAGAGGCATATTTAAAGATTTAGCGCCCCGGGTCAGTTATCTTTCCCACCCTTATAAGCAGTGGCGAATTTTTGTCTATTGTACAAGTTTAGATTAAACTTTAATCTCTATCTGACAGATATCAAAAAATAAGTATAAAATCAGAAACCTTAAACAGAATGTCGATACAAAACAATATTATATCATTATGCTCTTTATGTGAGTTAAACGCGCGGGAGCATTTTTCCTATTTTACTGGTTAAAGTCTGTGCACATTAAAAGAAATCGTCTTGGTTTAAAGATTTCTTCGTTTCTCGCAGCCTTCCTCGAGCCTCCCCGGACTATATCCCCCTTGGCCCTTAAGGGTAAATACGCCACTGATCTTGAGGGTGTTGGGGGAGCTGAGAGGACCTGACAGAACATTAGCCGACCCTCGTTACGTACCTGACCCGTGACGCTTGTTTTTAGTTTTGTTTCCTGTGCTCAAGGTCAACTTATAGTAAGTACTGCATACAGTGGACACCCAAATACCAAGTGCCAGTATCTCTGCGTGCACAAGCGACGGACGGCTTGGGGTACAATATTATTTGTTGTGTTTTTGGTTGTGTTACAATTATGTAAATTAAAATCTAAATACTCATGATTAAGCAAACTTAGAATTTTCACTACATAATCAACACAAAATAAAGTTATAAAAGAAAGAAGCTTGTTGATACTTCTTCGGGCCGCTGGTTCGAATCCTGCCGAAGGAACAAAAAGTTTTTCTGTGTTCCTGGGTTATGGATGTGTATTAAATATGTGTATGATATAATATAAATCTAACATATATGTATAGTATAAAATTATTAAATATACTTCCCGTTTTCTGGTATCTGTAACACAAGTTCTTCGGATACTTAGCATGGGGCCAGATTGACGTGGTGTGAAGCGTCCATAGATATTTATTTATTATTTATTCTTCTTCTTCTTTTTGGCAATCGCGGTTGCAAAGGTTTTGCGCCATAATTCTGCCAGTCTCGAGTATTGATAGAAATATTTTCGATTTTATTTATTTATTTACATTAAACGAATTATCTATTTGATTTATAATAATAGAACTCAATACCAAAAATAAAAATCTAAGCAAAAGTGACTTGATAAGACACTTGACAGCAGAACTTTTTTTCGCTAAAACAATCCTCATTATATGATTACCTCCCTCCTGCAATTCCTCGCCCTATCGACCTTAAATCTGTTCTGTGTTTTGTAAATACTCCTTTTATTGAAACTTTCTGTACATAATATAACAAAATAAAACTGCGGTACTAACCTTAAATGTTTGTGTTTGTTATTGTTTGTTAGGTTTTAGATTATTCAACAGACTTCATCCAGTACACCGTGCTTTCGTTTTTAATTTTATTCATAAAACCCACTCATAAGGCAGAGTTTTCTTCAACACACTAAGGAGCCGTTTCAAAGAAGAAGAAGAATTTTTTATTTAATGTTAATGATCAGCAGTCCGTTTTACGTAGATAAATAAAAATGTTGATAATAATATGTTAGAGAATAATAAATATATATATATCTACGTAAAAATTAATAAAAAACAGTTTTTTTAATATAAAAAATACAGACTAAACTTTGTTTGGTATTTATATTATTAAATATTCAATTTTAAAAAGAAATATTGTAGGAATGTGTAATATTTGAATCCGTTCTTTGTAGAAGTGTAAACGAAACGTTATTTCATTCGTTAGTTGTCGTGTAGATTACGCTTAAAAGTTGAGTAAGTGATCTCAATAACGTTATCAACTGATACGATCCTGAGATTATACTATGAATTAAAGACCATCTTGAGAAGTTAATCGTTACTTGAGACCGTCTCAGCCAAGAAAGGTCTTGAGAACGAGTTTGAGAACGGTTTATTAATACGGGCCTTAGATGCCTTTGAGTATTTGGCCGTAGCCATCGTTCTTTTTATTTGTCTTTTAACAGATTTAGCTATTTAGTATGAAACATACAAACTTCCAGATAAGTATAAACCGATTTTCTAGACTCAATGGAATAAGTTTATCCAATTCTATAAATACTATCTGCGGTTGGATCTTGCAAGTAGATCAGGAACCCGCGCATCCGTCTTGCGAGTTAATTAAACTCCGCTATTTATGCCCGCCACCCGCTCCGGAACTAAATATGTCCGCGATAACCGCCCTTGGTTTGCAACTGTTATGATATTACCCGTTATATTGTTCAGTGGAAAACTGTTTTAATGGAACTAACAGGTTTATAAACTTGATTTTTCACAGTGAATTCTAAGTTCAGGTTTGTTCTGGTCGGTTTTACGTGGACACAATATGTGCAAGTCACATGATGTAATAAACAAATCAAGTTTAGAAAGCACCAGCTGTCAATTTGTCCATAAAGTACTATAAGGGAATTTCATTCATTGGCAGGTTGACTGTTGTCATGATTTGTTCATATTTATAATAAAATAAATTATGAGAACACTCTACCTGCTTATGAATTAGATTTCCTGATAGTACTTAAGAAATACAAAGACTTTTCCGCCTGGAAATTTCAAAATACTGCTAAAACTGTTTTCATTTTAGATGCGTGGCACAATATTATATTCTTAACTCGGGCACATTTGCATTTCCGTTTCTAAATGAATTCCAGCATAATGCTAAATTCATAGTGCGGAAAATGCTATATTTGTGTAGAGCTAAATTGTCTTTAGAGTGTAATGTATGTTTTTAGCCAAACACTGGGAACTATTCGGGCTGCGGTGGTCTCTGTCAATTTAACTCGTTTGAGATGCGGTTTTGTTCTGGAAGTCTGCGCCAAATTTACGACAGAAGTGGGGACTTGGGCTCCTGGCCTATGCCGGGACAAACGTGACTTATTACGGGAGACGAACTTATGGCCCCCTAGTGGGGTGTTTGGCCTAATAGTCTTACCACATTGACTTCATTTGTTTATGTTATACTCTTAAGCATTTGATCATAAAATGCTGTACCTAAGTATGTGGTTTAGTTACCTATACAAATAAATAAAATTGAAATGTCCGTTTGTAATTTAAAATTAAGAGCTTTTGACACGATAGATATGTCTGTCTGTCTGTCTGTTTGTTCCGGCTAATCTTTGAAACGGCTGGACCGATTTTCAACGGGACTTTCACTGGCAGATAGCCGATGTTGTAAGGTCTAACATAGGCTGCTTCATCTCAGCTCTATTCCGTTTAAAAAAATTGGGTTCCATTTCCGTTAGTTCTATACAAACAAATTTGCGGGCACCAGCTAGTTTTAGTAATATAAATGTGTTAAAGTATCCATATTATATTAATAATATAACTGTGTACGACGTCTATGGACGAAACTAATAATGATTGTGTATCCAATTACATTATGTATCCCATACTTTATAATAATGTACAATATATATTATTATAAAGCTATGAAAGTTTTATCCCAGGTGTAACAGACGACATTGTAAGTAAGCAGTAGGTTAAAATTTTTGCTTATAAACAAGTTTGAAAAGTTTTAATGATGTCAAAAGGTGCCTAGCTGCCTACATTAAACTTACGGATAACTTTCAAGATGTTATAATAACTCCCACTCGTAAATAAAATAATTCTTTAAGATGTTCTTAAATTTCAGTTCTAACTTTTTCAAGAGGAAACAGAAGGGCCACGCAATGTATGGAAAATGTATGCGAAGCATACAAACGTAGTCCCCCGTTTCCGCCCCGGATGCTGGCGGTAGCGTAACATTTTTTTTCCTGAATATTTATGGATACTATCAGCATGTCCCTATGATTTCCTTTTTTTCATAAATTAATTATTAAAAGAGATATGGACGTTCAATAACTTAAAAACATGGCCAGATTTTCCGCTGTGTTCAAAACATCCAGCAAACAAATTTCTTGCTTTCTTCTGTTTCCTCTTAAGTTTAGAAATTATAATATTATTATTTTGTCTACCGATCTTTTGTCAATTAAGCTCGCTTCGCATCAATCAGGTTACAAAACCAATATTTACAACTACAGTAGTAATTAAAAAATAACCTAGACAAAAGCATAACTAAGTAGGGTTCCGTAACTATCAACGCGCAATATTTTTTTTTAATTACGTCAAAGGTTATTGTCCGATTGCTCAAAATAATTTGCCTAAAGAGTATTTATCAGGACCTATCGGCATTTATAATTGCAATTTTCTAACTTTCATAGTTTAGAAATACCAGTCGGACCAACTTTATACAAGTTGGTTTTACCACTTTTGAGGTCGGTTATTCAAAAACATTTTACGTTATTAAAAGGTTATGCATGAAACCTCATCTTTATTTAATAATATCTATATATCCCACACGATGGGGTAGAATGAAAATAAAATACAAAATTAGGTACCTATAATTATTTTATGATGCAAAAATATAAGTTAATATGCAATCTTTAACTACACAAATTACCAGTAGTCATCAAGGGAGGACGGATAGAGCGAAACTATTTGGGTTCCTTGTAATTACTACGGAACCCTAAAAACTGGAGTAGAGAATGATGATGTTAGACTCCAAAATGCACCACCTTTAAATCTTGAAGGTAGTTAAAACTGTTTATTCTTTTCCAGTCGACGATCCCACGCGCGCTGAATTCCGATCAGCTGTAGACAAAGAGCGACGCAAGTTAGAATCAATTAAATGATCTCAGGGGCCGATCAGGGGTCGATCGGGGGCCGACAGTGGCGCGATAAGGAGCCGCGGATTTCTTTTTAATTATAATCCTCTATCGGCCGTCGATTTATGTCTTTTCACTTAGATGGGGCGTTGATGTAGTATTAAGATCCATCCACATCGATGTGTTTCTTTTAGGAAGATTCTGTTAGGAATATTAATGGTCTAGGGTTGGTCTGATCCCAAAATGATCTAGGTATAATGTTTCTCTATGTGTTGAATGTGAAGGTTAATTCTGCTAATTGAATCCTGCAATAATACAGTTACAATCTCCCGAAATGTTGATGGTATTCTCATAAACGTAAAACCAACCGCGCCAAACCCGTTTTGATTGGTCCAAACTCTAAGAATAAGTTTATGATATCAAGACGATTCATTTATCATTCAATAAAAGTAAAATGAAAGTGTAAGCTAATTACTAGAATTGGGGTTCTGGGTAACATTTAAATAAATAATTAAAAGCGGTCAAGAGAGAGTCAGACTCGCCTACCGAGGATTCCGTACAATTATAAGTTTTTTTATTTATCTTGTTTATTATTTATTTATTTAAATAGTTCAGGATTGAGTTTTGCAAGGATGAGTTTGTATGGCGAAGATATTATTTTTTATTAGATTATGCTTCGTAAATAATAAATAAAATGTGTGTTTGGAATGCGCAAATAATGCCCTTTCATATAATACTTCATTTGACCTAGTAGCTTCAACTTGATATTTCGTCACTGTTATTTTTTTACTATTTAATAATAACTGTGCAGTTTTCAGATTTTTCTCGCCTATTATTATATTTAATATTATGCATATTAAATAGCAATGTTATTTACTAAATTTCATAGTTCTACGTGCACGGGAAATAACCCTATGAATTTTGGTTCCTTTGGGAGTATCAAAAGTTGCGATTTTTGCGGCATAATCGACTGTAACATTGTTTAAATTAACAAGATTAAATTACAGTTTCAAGTAACCGTAGACTTGAGCATACTGTTTTTCTTTCAACTCGATACCTCCACGCGTTCCCGAAATAAAGGGTTCTGAATTCTGACAGACAGATGGTCGGACAAACGTACGAATGGACAGATGGACAACAAAATTACACTGGTTTCCGTTTTTCCTTTTATGATATATTAGAATTACAAACTATAATAATTTAAAATTATATAAAATTAATACCACCATACCCACTTATACCCATACTTTACCTAAAAGACATAATCTAGGTTGTTTTTGAGGCAAGGAACCCTAAAAGTTAGATAAAAATGTAATTTAGGAGACAAAATTTAAAATCGATCCCCTTTTCCTATTTTCTGGGCATTGCACTGCCATATTATGCAGAATGTTTTTTGTTTAATTAACCCTATTTTGTTTTATATTTTACTATTCTTTTTTATTGTATACTAGCTGTTGCCCGCGGCTCCGCCCGCGTAAATACAGTATCCCTCGGGAATACAGTACTTTTTCGGGATAAAAAGTAGCCTATGTTTTAATCCAGAGCCTAAACTACAACCATAGGAAATTTCATCCAAATCCGTTTAGTAGTTTTTGCGTGAAAGAGTAACAAACATCCATCCATTCTCACAAACTTTCACATTTATAATATTAGTAGGATATTTTATTCATGGTTCTGTAATTGTTTCAGAGGAGAGGAATAAATGATTCTTATTATTATATAAGAATGTATTATAGATACTAACAATACGGTATCAATGTTAGCGAAATACATTATTTGTATATACACGATCCGTAACAAGATGTGGGGTTATTACATTTTTCGGCATCAATTTCCTTCGGCCAAAAATCAAAATACTTACTTTTCCCCTAATGTGAGTAGATGTTCTGTGAACTTTTTCTACTTACTTCTTCATAATCCTGTAACGTACATTACTGTGATGTTGTCTGGTTCATTTTTCTTTTGTTAATAAAATTAAATATTGTATGGAATAAGGATGGCCAAGTGAATGTGCGTTTGTTACTTCTCCCCGTAAAACCGCTGTACACATTTGAATGATATTTTGTATAGATAATATATTTAATGTATATAGGACGGTCTTATTTAGCTTGTTGTTTAAAAATGGTTGTTTAAAAATACCAAAAATGGCGGATATAAGTACCTTAAAATCGAATAAGAAATAATCCAACAGTATTAAAAATGTACTTGGAAATGCATAAAAAGTCTCATCAAATTTCCACGTGTTTTGCTATTATGAATGAATCCTAATTTATTTTATTTGGTCACTGTCTGGATTTATTACACAAAACATAACTAATAACTTAGCTTTGCATACTCGGCAACCTGTAAGGAAAATCTATCTATCTATATATATATATATATATATATATAAAAGGCAAAGCTCATTGACTGATGTATCAACACACAGGCCAAACCCTTAAGGCTAGACATTTGAAATTTTGCACACGTATTTCTCATATGACGTAGGCAAGACTAAGGAAGAGTAAGGAGGGATTTTGCAAAATTCAACCCCAGGGGGGTAAAATAAGAGATTTAACTTTG
The DNA here is from genome assembly GCA_037179445.1 of Phengaris alcon alcon. Lineage (NCBI taxonomy): Eukaryota > Metazoa > Arthropoda > Insecta > Lepidoptera > Lycaenidae > Phengaris > Phengaris alcon. The sequence continues at coordinate 339,159 of JAYRCH010000171.1, read as the reverse complement.
CATGAAACTTTATTCCTTGGACATATTTGCATGAAATTTCGTATGAATTGCATACGGTATAAATAATTAGAATTTTACCCCTAGGTGGGTAAAATAGGGCATGAAAGTTTAAAACCTCATTTCACGCGGGCGAAGCTGCGGGCAAATAATGCTAGTAATAATATGTAAGGATAAGGAAGTATTATCAAAATTACACATTTTTATACTAATTCGTTTAATTGTAATATATCTTATTTACATTTGTTTAAATCGCACATCATTTGTACAGAATCCGTTAACGATGTATAATATCTAGAGACAACTTACACTTCTTATTTATACACTTGTTTTAACTATGTTAAAATATCAAAGTTAAAATGTATGTGCATGTACTTAGTATTTACAGTAAAGCGTGAAGGTCAAGCCAGGGTACTTGTATGGAACATAGCTTAAGAGGACGTTACATAATATCTTAACATACAACTTTTTCTTAAATATTTTTTTTCTTATTATAATATAATGATACATGTTTATACAATGTACATTGTAGATACAGTACATAACTAGCCTTGCGCGTTTTATAAGAATCTTATTCTGTTTATTGTGATTGTATCATAATTTATGTTCTTCAGAGAGCCCGTAATAACAACAAAACAACATCTTATTTTAAAACCACAAACAAAACGACGTAACGATATGATGTCCCCTTATGCTAAAAACAATATCCTAAAATAACCTTACAACATTTTTAATTGTTCATTCATCATTTTTTTTCCTAATAACTTACTAAATAAACAATATTTAATCTTTGGCACATGGAGATCTTTCATTCATTTTCAATGAGACAGCCTCACGCCACATTAGGCGTGCACGTTCCTCGGGCGTGTGAGTGGCGTGGGCGTCGAGAGCGCGCCGCGTGAGCGTCGCGTTTTGCTGTTATGCGGCGTGTGTGGAGCGGCGGCTCGCACGCGGCGCTCGCATCGCGTTCTTACCCCTTCGCCCACTGGTCCCACCGCCCGCTACTGCTTCGGTCGTCAGTCACAGGGCGGCCAATGCAAGCGCAGAGTGCGCGCCGCGTGCGTGCTGCACACACGCCACACGACGGCAACACGCGGCGCTCAAGCAGCGCGTTCGCAGGGCGCACGCAGCGCCCGCATCTCTCACACGCCCGAGGAACGCGCCCGCCTAATGTGGGGGACGCCTTAGTCTCGGCGTAAGACAGCGTCCGATAGTAGCAGCTGTCGCGCGATACTCAACATTCTTGCGTATCGAGTTGAGCTATCTCCCGATGCCGCTACACAATTTCCATAGATACGTGCAGTAAAGCCAAATTGCTAATATCTTTTGGCAATCTTAATTTTTCTATGGAGAAAAATTAACATTGACTTGCTTTTCTGATCACACGTGTGCCGGTCGCATGAAATATGTTCGAAAATTATGTAGCGCCGGTAGCCTCCAGTCGCCGAGAGCGGCCCGTTTGCACCGAGCTTATTATTATAGTTTTCGTACAGTAACGCCGAGCCAAAATGTTAATTTCACGGGGAAAGGTGTGTTTAATCACATTTTACATTATCGAAGTTATTTCGGCCTTCAATGGGGAGGCGAAATTAATTTTAGTGAAGCTAAAAGCATTTCACGACATGAGCTATTAAACAATATTAAAATGTTGCACAGAAGCAGCAACCAGAGATCATCGGTACGCTTTGTTCTAAAAAATCATAAGAAAGAAAACAGGTAACTTTAGGCCGCTGTGATTGGTGACCCACAACCAAATGACAATTAATTCCTATGCCCGCTACAAACGACAATTTGAAAACTGCACAGTTCAGTCACAGTAGACAGGTAGAGTACTACATCTTCATACTGGACCGCACGAATCGGCGCACGCACACATACTTATAATGTCTACTGCACTACAGTAATGTACAGTAGCGGAACTCAGGCTTTGAAATTTTTACCTACGATTGAGCGTGGTCGAGACGTGCGCTAGGGCTGGTACGTCTACAAAGAAGGCGTTCACAGTGCTCAAGATTAGCGGCACATCATTAGCGGCGGCGCGGCGTGACCCTACTTCTGATACTTCTACTATTTGAGGTTTCGTTAGCGGCCGTGTAAATGACGCGTGCGGCGATTCGGGCGGTTTAATATGATAAGATAGAAGATAGTCTACTGTACATAATTCATATTGTGTCTACTGTGACCGAACTGTGCAGTTTATCGTTGTGGTCTGTAGCGGGCATTACCTGTTCTTATCTAAGTTGAAGAATATGTACATTGTACAATCGAACAAGTTGCCGCTCGACCAGACATAAGTTCCAAAACGCTTAAAACAGCGCCGATGCATCGATGCCATCGATGCCGATGAATCGTACGCACGCACACATACTCACGTGTTAATACTTTTACCACGTCAGCATCGATGCTGACACTTCTTTTGAGGCGTCTTAGCAGGTACTACGGAAAACGTTAAGAAACCGGTCGAGCAGGAACATTGCTGATATAATATAATATATAATATGTAATTGCGACTGATACATTTTTGCTGCTATGCTTTATATAGCACATTTCTCCTATCGCTAACGTCGCAATTCCATCAGTTGCTGTGCTCGTTAGATAAAAACAATTAAAAACAAACATTTTTTTTTTCGATATGCTATAGGTAAGTACTTAAATATTAAAAATGATTTAATATCAAAAAGTTGTGATGGACTATTATAGACCACATACCATGACGCGATGATAGTTTTGTATTGCACGAGTCAATTTAAAATTACAAACTTTAAAAGTCAATTTACTCAGTATTTTACGTAATAAAAACAGTCCGTGTATATTTAAGTGAGATTCGATTTACTTTACTGGGTTAAATATACAAACCCATAGTCACTCTCTTTTTCAGTTATTTTCTCAAAAAATTATTTGAATCATAAAGCTCACGCTTATTTTTATGATATGATTTGATATGTAATTATAGGGAAGCATTATTTAAGTATGTTACACATTCATGACTGTACAAAATTTAGATACCCACATTAAAAGCTATCTGACAGAATTTTTAAAGATGTTCAATGTAATAATAATATGATTACTGACCTGAAGCCAGCTTGTTCAGTTTGAACTGGTGGACTTTTATAAGGTGCGACTTAGCTATTGTACGTCAATGGTGGGTCACAAATTTTGAAAACTATCAAAATTAAAATGTTCTGATCCTTAGAAACAGAAGGGTAAGTCGGGTAGCAGGTCTATGTGGACCAAAATCACCATGGCCAGGATCGAGCGTCGCCAGCACTGCAGGTTCCTCGTGCCTGCAACAAAGTTAACGTTAGAAAAAAAACGAATTTCAATAGTTTACACTAACAACAAATTTTTTTACAATAATAACACAGCGGCCGCCGGCTTGAGCACCAACGCACTCAGCCACTGAGTCACAGAGGTAGTCCAAAAGTTTGAATCGGGCATAAGGTATAAGAGCAGTGTCATCGTATGTGACCCAGCCTAAAGAGAATTAAAAAAACCACTGATCGAAGTAAAAATGTATTTTGAATACATATACAATGTAACTGCTCTTATTCCTTTTTCCGTAATACTCAAGGAACCCTTATAGTTTCGCTCTGTCCGTCTGTCTGTCTGTCCACCCTTATGACTTCTCTAATTACGAATATAAATGGTTGATATTTTATATAGTTATAGGTTGTCTATAGATCTCGGTTTTGGCATCATATAATAATAATAATTTTATATTTTAGGGGTGGCTGTCCATACATTTGAAGTGGGGATGAATATTTTTTTGTTCATTCTACCCCCTCGTCTGGGGTATCGTTGAATAGGTATTTTAAAATAAAGACAAGTTTTTATACATGACTTTTTACAGAGTCAACCATTTTCGAGTAATCGGCCTCCAAAGTGGTTTATCATTTGGTCCCCCCGGCATTTCATAACTATGGGAGATAGAAACTTGTAAGTTTCCATGCTTATAGATCATGCTAAAAACTCTTCAGGAAAATTATTTTGAGCGACATCAGATAACTTTTGAAGTAATTCAAAGATAACCTATTGCGCTTTGATATTTGTGTGCTAAAGCTTATTATAAAGTAAATGATTTTGTTAACGATTGCACACCATGGGAATAAGATGCTCCCCTGCAAGGCTGTCTCTATATACTTGTGTTTTTTTTTATTTAACAGATTTTAATTCACAATGTAAAGTATATTTCTTTCAAATGAACAATCTTCCATCTTTTTGCTAAAAGATGGCCCCGTGCGAGTTTCTTACGCCGATTCTTCTCGGCGGGTTAGGATAGAACCGGTGGTAGCTTTTTCTGTTGACTTTCCGAAAAAAGCTTGTTAAGTTTCATTTCGAAATAAAAAAAATCATTTCATTTCATAGTTACGGAACCCTCCTTAGACATGTCCTGACATGCTCTTGGTTAGGTTATTTAGAATCAGGATTCTTAAATAAATAAAAATAATTGCATAAGTATATTGTTTGATTCAGGTAATAAGTAGATTATGGTCTTGAAACTATTGTTTTAATTTATTTATAAGACTGCTATTGATATTTCATCGTATTATTCACAGTACCTGGAAGACTAAGATTTTCTCGGAGTTCTAGTACATAGTACAGAAAAAAATGGATTGCAAATAGGTAGCTATTATTACTGTATCTGGGTTATTATATAAATTTTGCAGAACTTATTTCTGATTAAGTACTTAAACATTGTAAATATTCTTTATATGATAATTTAAAATAATCGCATAAATATGCATCTGATCGGGATTCGAATCTAACCAAATTGCTATTGCGACTGTCATTAATAGAGTCGAAAATGTCGGATTTTGCCTACCACGCCCACTTGAAAACTTCACCCCGTATAGTGTATATAAAATAATTTCTCGCTTAAAATCACTAAATACAAATGGAGATACAAACAAGAAACTTTTCAATCAACGACTAATTAATTTAACAAAACAAGAAGCTACCTTCGTACCTGGTATTTTCCAGCTTGACGAAACGAAATATCATTTAAGGCTGGGAATATATTATTGTCCGGAATCCGTGAGGCTGAGGAAAATTCAGAGCACTGAAAATAGAACTCTGCGCTAAATACAATAGACCTGAAAATCGAACACCGAAGTGTCGAGACAAATTCAATGTCATTTATGACAGTTCAACATTCGACACATCGATTTTCAATTTATTGTAATACGGCAGACTTCTATTTTCAGTGCTATGAATTTTCCCAGGCCCGCCGGATTCCGGATCATATGGTCCTAGCCTTAGGTAATTTGTCTGAGATCCTGAAATTGTAGTTCCAACTAATTAGAATTATTTAGTATTCTTGAAGAATTTAAATTAAAACCATGATACTTTTGAAATCTTTCAATAAAACTAAAGGCGGTAGTTTCGATCCTTTTGAGTAAAGGTTTAATTTATTTAAGGTCAATGGTCGTCTTAATCGAAATTTAAGGACAATTGGAAATGTCCTGTGAAATTATTCGCTTCGGTAAAACTGGGGGAACTAGACAAGTCCTGAATGCCTACGAAAGCTACGAAAGTGAGGAACCGTTTCGGACCCGACTGCAGAACCAGCTAGTCTCAGATTGTGTTTCAAGCTTAAAAATATAAATCCATCGACGTCTGCAATAAAACTTTTCAATTTCCTAAATTTTCAATTTGTTCACGTCCTGATGATGATGAATTTAATTTGAAGTTTTACGAGTCGCAATATCAATTCAGAGGTAGAATTGAACGGCTAAGAATGTTCCGGAGTGCGGCGCGCGATAACCCGCACCGATGGGCCCCAGTCTCCCCCGTATTTATTGGCTATCTTTTTAATATTTTATGCCTCATAAAAGTAAAACTTCTTACGTAGATATCTGATTACCGTTTCAAATCCTCTCGGAATTATTTGAAAAGCAATGAAGGGTAATGTGCAGCTTCGATGTATAATAATATATTAGGTCATTACATATGAAATTGGCGTTTTGTAAAGGAGGAACATAAAGTCGATTTTTTTAAACAGAATATATTTATTTAATCAAAATCGACGTTTCTGCAGCACTGGTGCCACGGTGGAACTCGTACTCGAAAATAATACGATATTTCAAGTTTTCCATTTTGTAAACAGAGTGACGCAAATAAAAAAACCAAAAGAGGAAAGAACAAACGAATGACGGTTTTCGAAACACAAATGAATGAGTAACTAGCGGTATAAATTTGAAATTGGAATTCCTAACCTAAGAAGATGAGAGTCTCGCGACGGTAAGCGTGCGAGTTAGACGTATGCGCTTTGATCCCTTATCAGTGCAATAGATCGATAGGTTGTTTACTAGTTACGGCCGATCGCCTCGCGCCCCGCGGCCCTGCCGCTGCAGGTGTACTTACGTAGATAATATTGTGTATTGGCTATTGTTTTGTTCATGGTGTAATGTTCACATAATGGAAAATATTAAAGATCGCGGTGAAGAGGATGATTCTACAAACGATAAAAGTCTAAGTGCCTATTTAAATCAGCTTATTAAAGAGAAGGAGTCGAGTCGTTCAAATGAAATTGAAAATAGTGAATTGTTCGAGAACATTCAAAATACAGAAGATATATGTATGGAAGAAGAAGAACAAAGGATTTCAAACAAAAATACGGAATAGAATATAATCGAGAGTGAAAAAATGTCTAAAGAAGCTTCTAAAAGAGTTTTTAACCAGTTATAGTCTGATGAAAACGAGAATGAAGAAGGATGGAAAATCCAAGAGAAGAAAAAGCAGAAACAAGATAAACTTGAAGTCTACATATCTTGTACAGAAAAACTCCCAAAACAGTTTGCCTTAGCTAAGCTCTTTAAAGAGATAGATGTTAAAGAAATCAGGAGAATTAAGTATTTGTCACCTTACAAAATCCGACTAGAATTCGAAAGTGTATTAAGCATGGAAAAATTGATAAATTGTGATAAGCTAATCAACATGGGATGGAAATTTAGTGAAGCTTTTAATGTGAGTCACTCCTATGGAGTGATAAGAGATATTGACTTGGACCTGGAAGAAGTGGAGATAATAAATCGTATTTGCACAGACGAGCGAGCAGTTTTAATTTCGGCATTACGCCTTAAAAGAAGAAATATAGAGGGAGAGTGGATTCCCAGTGAATCTGTTAGACTATGTTTTAAGGGGAGCTTTCTACCTACTCATGTAACAGTAAACCATCTGCGGATTGAGGTTGATAAATATATTTTTCCCGTTTCGCAGTGCTCGAAATGTTGGCGGTTCGGTCACATTGTTTTCAAATGCCCATCTAACAGAATCGTCTGTCCTAAGTGTGGCCAGTTCCATGCTAACTGCGATATAATATCTTTTTCTTGTGTCAATTGCCAGGGTAATCACATGTCTTTAAGTAAAAGTTGCCCTATGTACATGAAAGAAAAAAAGATTCGTGAGATAATGTCAGATTTTAATTGTACATACAGAAAAGCATGTTCTTTACTCGTCGCAGCTTCTCCAGTTCAAGATTTTCATCATACTGTTGATAGTTTTGAACACAAAATGCTTAAAAATTCCCAACATGACAATAATATTTTATTCCCTCCTCTAGTAAAATCAGTCGAGGATATTGATCAGACCCCAGAAACTTCACCTAGTTTTGCATAAGTATTGTCTATCAAAGCCGACGTGCATCATACTAGACAGAAACGTCGAATTCAGCATAAACCAAATATCAAAATAATCTCGTTGATAGCACAGCAAGTTATAGTGATCCGATTAATGAAATGTCGCAGTATGATACCAAGGTGGAAGATAAAGAAAATGTAAAAGAAAAGGAAAAATCTGTTCAATTTACTGAGTTACTTGGAAGATTGAAAGAAATTTTATTTTTAAAAGACATTACATTTTCCGATAAACTTAAAAGTATGCTTAAGATTTGTGTTCAATGGTTAATTTTAGTCATAGTTTATAATGTATCTGTGTGTGTGTGTGTGTGTGAGTGGCCCGTGTTGAAATTTATCTTAGAATACTTTAATGGATTATAGAAATAGAAAAATTGAATTGAGGATAATACACTGGAATGCGCAAAGCTTACGACCGAAGTTGTGTAGTTTTGAAAATATTTTAATTCAGGAAAAGATCCACATTGCTGCTATATCTGAGACTTGGCTAGTACCAGGAAGCTATTTAAAGGTTAAAGACTATACTATTTATAGATGTGATCGAGATGATTCGCGAGGGGGTGTAGCGGTTTTTGTCCATTATACGGTAAAGGCTAAACGTTGTAATATAACTAATTTAATTTCAAATATTCAGGCTATCCACATTTTTTTTTTTTTTTTTCTCCCCCTAACGTGATCAGGGCTTGTTTTAATCTTGTTTTTTATCTTCTATTCTTTTGTTTTGGATTCTTTTACATTTTTAATCTTATATCTAATATCTACTTTTTTATATCTATATACATTTGATTAATTTTCTTGCATAGTTATATACTATGCACTTGTCTTTTTCTCCTTAAAAATTAACATTCTTAATTTAAAGAACGCAGTAAATATAGTAAAATCCAATAAAATAATGTACAATAAATTTAAATTCTAATTTTTAAAATGTCAGTAATATAATCATAAAAATAAGTGTACAAATAAAATTCAATTAAAATGTCAAAATTATTACAACGGCACACACATTCAACTTAACCTAATATCACAGTAAAATAATCTAGAGCCTATACTAAAATCACACCAAAATATCACAGTTTTTTCTATTCACAAATTCTACTATATTTTTACAAAATGAGAGAAAAACTTCCCTCTTCTTGCCCCCCAGGATGGAAGACAGGCTCTCACCCGTAATCGATATGCCCAATTTTTGCTCAGTATCGTATCTACTGTTAGCAAAAATCGGGCACTCGAGTAACAGGTGAGGAACCGTCTCCTCAACTCCTGGCTGACATGAACACGACGGGTCCTCCTTCAACTTGAATCTGTTCAGGTAGAAGGCGAACCCGCCGTGTCCAGTCAGTATCTGTGTAGTGTGGTGCGTTATGTCTATCTTATTGACTACTTTGTATGCAGCAGCAGCTCTTGGGAAAAAGAGCTTTGTGGTTCCGGCCGTCCCTCCCACTTCGTATCTCCTGTCCCATTCCTCAACCGTATCCTCTCTTAAGATACGCTTGACGAATGAAACAGGACACAGATCGTAGTCAGGTTTCCTCTTCAATCGCAGCGCGGCCTCCTTGGCTAATTCGTCAACCCTCTCATTCCCTCTCAACCCTGCGTGTGCCTTAATCCAAAACAGGGAGACCTCCCGCCTCTGCGATGCAGCTTTTCGGAGGGCCTCCCTTGTTTGCACTGCCAGGGGATGAGGGGAACTAAGGGTGACTGCCTGGAGAGCCGATCTGGAATCGCTAAGGATACCGACCTTCGCCATTCCACTCTTGCAGGCTATACTTACTGCTCTCTGGAGCGCTAGAAGCTCGGCTTGGTAGACGGTACAATACGGCGGCAACGCAAGCTTGACGGCCTTCGTCTCGACCTCACCCTTCCATACGGAGAGTGCGGCTCCGACTCGACCCTCAATCTTGCTGCCGTCCGTATAGATCCTATGGACGTGGCTGTTAACCACGTCTGCATACGAGTCCTCGTCTACCAACCCGAACCTCAGCTCTGCCTGCTCTGCCGGATGTGGGTCCTCGATCGTTAGAGCCATTCGCTCCACCTCCCTGTCTTTCATCGCCGGGTGCGGTACTCCCTTCTTGATCTCATAGAGCTTGGAAGCTTCGAGTATCCTGAGATCAAGAGGGAGTATCCCAGCCAACAGCTTTGCAGAGTTCAGGGAGACGGTCCGATATGCTCTGCAGATCTTCTGGGCAAAACCCCGTTGGACGGAGTTGAGCCTTTTCTGGACCCCCATCTTTTCCACGGTGGGTGCCCACGCTGCCGATGCATACAGAATAGTCGGCTCTATCACGGCCATATATATTGTCCTAACTATTTGGGGGTTAAGCCCCCAACCTACCCTAGCGGCTTTTGCCAGCTGTTTATACCTTGATATGGCTTTTTGACATATATTTGTGACGTGTGCGTTAAAAGTGAGGCCGCTGTCGATTGTCGAGCCTAATACTTTTATATAGTCATGATATTGTAGACACACACCCCCCATAGCGAGTCGAGGCGTATCGTATTTAAGCCTACGTGTACTTAGTAGTGCACAAGTTTTGTGGGGGGCAAACTTCAACTTGTTCGACTCCCCCCACTTACTTATTCTCTCCAAAACTCCATTGGCTTTTCGTTCTATTTCAAGGGAGGTGTCCCCCTAAAAGACTAGCACAATGTCGTCGGCGAAAGCCTGGCAAAAAACATCCATCTCCTCTAACATCCACAGCAGGGGGTCTAACAAGAGGTCCCACAGGATTGGTCCACCTATGGACCCCTGCACGCACCCCTTGTTGGTCCCCCTGCTCACTTCCATTCCAGCATACCTTACATTCACTTCTCTTTCACTCAAGTAGCTGCTGATTACCCGCCTCAGGTTCCCCGGACACCCAACCTCAGCTAACCTAACCTTTATGGCCGGCCACCAAGCACTATCGAAGGCCCCCTCTATGTCCAGCGACACCACGATAGAAATTTTCTTCTCCTCCCTCTGCTTTCTGACGTGGTTCACCAACCTGTAGAGGGCGTCTTCGGTGCTCCTTTGGGGCATGAAGCCATATTGGTTAGGGCTGATCTTGGGCAGCAGGTAGAACCTGAGTCGGGCGACCAGCATCTTCTCGAAGATTTTGCCGAGAACAGGCAAGAGGCCGATCGGGCGATAGGCTTTTGGTACCCGGTACGATTCCTGGCCCAGCTTCCTTAGCACCACCACAGTCGCCCGCTTCCACTGTTTGGGGAAGCAGGCGACGGTGAGGCACCTATTCAGCAGAGCAAGGAACCATTCCGGGTCACATTCCACAGCGCGTTGGCAGATGTCCGGCGTGAGTCCATCCGCCCCGGGGGCCTTTTTGGGGTTGAAGGACCTTACGGCTCTCTTCAACTCCTCCATGATGAAAGGAGGGTCGTCCGGACCGGCCGGCGGTTCAGTGTCCAAGGACTCCGCCCGCCGGTGCGTCCGCCGATGTTCCTCACTTTCATCACTTTCCTGGTCCCGGGGGTAGAAGGTCTCCGCCAGCCATTCTGCGGAGCTTCGGGCGTCGAGGGTTTCACCGTCCCTCGTAAGGGGCAGATCCTCCTCCCTCCCTCTGACTCTGCTCAACACCCTGTAGATGCCCTCCCAGACCCCCTCCCTATCCTGTTTCCGGCAAAACTCCTTCCAACTCTCAGTCTGTGCCTCTTTTACTGCCTTTTCATACGTCTCTTTCGCTTCCAGGTACAGTCCAACCACGCGGTCTCTGCGATCAGGCGCAGCGTTACGGATCCTGCGCTTCCTCGTGGCGACTTCCTTCTTCAGCTGCACGAGCTCATCATTCCACCACGACAAGGTGAATCTCTGTGTGTGTTTTTTGGTCGGCATTGTGTCTCTGCATGTCTGTGTTATGACTCCCGTGTATCTGTCTATTATTTCTTCTATTTGTTGTGTGCTGTGTATTGTTTCCATGTCCTGTAGAGTCAATTGTCTGTCCGACATCAGCTGGGTCAATTTCTCACGAAACTGAGCCCAGTTTGCCTTTCGTGTGTTAAACATGCGTGTGGTACGTATTATGTTTGTGCCTGTGGATTTCTGTTTTCCCTTCTGGTTTCCCTTCAAAACGTATAGGCTATCCACATTGAGTTATTTAATTGTGATGAAATTAAAAATATTGTTGCGGTCTATTGCTCTCCTTCAGTACAAATTGAAAAATCACAATGGGATAATTTATTTGATATTTCAAATGCTAAAACTATAATAATTGGGGATTTTAATGGACATCACACAAACTGGTCTAACAAAGTGGATAGAAGAGGAATAAATATTTTTGATGCTTCAACTGAATCAAATTTTATATCATTAAATAGTTCGAAGCCCACGAGAGTCAAGCTGGTGAATGGCTCCTTGCAACAGTATTCACCTGATATTACTTTTGCATCATTAGACTTAGCGCTTAAATTGAATTATGACGTAATGAACGAAACTCTCGGCAGTGACCATAGAATAATTAAAGTATTTATCGCTATTTTTCATAAATTTGTGTTGCCTTCTAAAAGAAATTTTAAAAAAGCCGAGTGGTCATCCTATAAAATGTGTTTAGAAAAATTATTTAATAATTTTAATGCTTCATCCGATTTACAAGGTGATTACGATACTTTTGTTGATTTTATTAATTTATCGGCCGATCTTTATATACCATACGTAAAAGTTAATTCGCTGACCACAAATAAATTTACTCCGCGCCCTTACTGGAATGACACATTATCCAAAGCTGTTGCAGAACGCCGTCTGGCACTTTCAAAATTTCGGCGTAACCCTACTCCTAGAAACTCGGACATTTTAAAAGAAAAAATTCACGTGGCTCAAAAGCTATTACGTAAGGCGAAATTTGATAGTTTTAAAAGTTTTTGTTCGTCGTTAGACTGCATTACTTCTTCTCACACTGTTTGGACTAAGATGAAATGGATTAAGGGATATAAGCAGGTGAGACACGATGTTAACGAAAACCTTGCAAAGGAATTATTATATAACTTGACTCCTGACTATGTTTCCCCTGCTACTCCTAAATTTTCATTCAGCAATGATATTCTTGATACACCCTTTTCGATGTCAGAGTTAAAGCACTGCATCCCTCAAAAAAATACTTCTCCAGGAAACGATAATATTTCTTATCTAATGATAAAACATCTTCCTAGTAATGGAAAACAAATTTTATTAGATTTATTTAATAAGTTTTATATATATAGTTTTGTCCCCCATCAATGGAGAGATATAATTATTGTTCCTATTTCTAAACCTGACCGAGATCCTGAATCAATTTCTTCCTTGAGGCCTATAGCTATGATGTCCTGCTTATGTAAATTATTTCATATTATTCTAAGCGTTCGAGTCGAGTGGTTTTGCGAAAAAAAGGGTGTTCTGTCTCAGAACGTTACAGGTTTTAGAAAAGGTTTTTCTTGTTATAATAATATTGGTTGTTTAGTGTCTAGAATCTTAACTGGTTTTTCAGAAAATAAATGTACGGTTGCATGTTTTGTTGATATTGACAATGCTAATAATAACGTTAACGTGTCATCTTTACTTGGAATACTTGATAGCCTCGGATTAGGTTCAAAATTTTGCCTCTATTTATGGAATTTCCTTAGTCTCAGAATTTTAAAAATAAAATTAGTAAATACAGTGTTTTCACGATACACAAATTTAGGCTTAGCGCAGGGAGATCCTTTATCACCATTACTTTTTAATTTAGCTACATACAAAATATGTAGGTATATTCGTTCTGTTTCAGTGTCCCAGTATGCCAATGACTTTGTTTTGTATATTTCTAGTAATAATATGTTTGAGATCACTCGAAATTTACAACTTTCTATTGATAAACTACAGTTTTTTTTGTCACAAGTTGGTTTGGAATTGTCAACTACTAAAACTAAATTATGTCTTTTTAAGAGAGGATATAAGGAGAAGGTAATTATAATTAAAATAGATAATAATATTTTAAAAGTTGAACCAGCAATTAAATATTTAGGTATTTGGCTAGATAGCTCCTTAAAATGGACCAAACATATAAATGAAACTTTAATCAGAGTACAAAAGTTAATTAATTGTCTACAAATTTTAAGAGGATCTAATTGGGGGATACACCCCACTCATTTGAGACGTCTTTATATTGCATTGATCAGAAGCGGAATTGATTACGGGTCGATGTTTTATAGTAACACTTGTCAGACAAATCTTTACAAAATTGATAAATTACAAAATCAGTGCTTGCGATTAGTAGGCAATTTTACAAAATCCACTCCGATCCACGTAATGGAAAATGAATTATATATTGCCCCATTATTTGTTAGAAGGAACTATTTGGCATCTAAATTCTGGTTAAAGTGTAAGTTTAACAATAATGAATGTTTTAGGATTTTTGGTCTTCTAGCAGAGGTTAGTCATAATAGCCCATATTGGCATCGTAAAAAGGTTCCTCTGTTAGTCGAAATTCATAGAAAATTTAGTAGCTTAAGCATGCATAAGAATAATAATATGTTAGGACTTTTTTCCTTAGATACGTAGATCAGCAATGTGGATCTTGAAATAAGATGTCATGTACAGCATGTTGATAAAAGCAAAAGTTATTATACAGCTTCATGTCTTAAAAAGAATTGCGAGGAGGCTATACATAAATTATACCTTAGCTATTATAAAATATTTACTGATGGATCGAAAGATGTAAATTTAGTCGGCGCCGCTTTTTTTGATCCCCAGGCCAACATTAACTGCCAATTTAGAATAAATAATAATATTTCAGTTATGCGCGCTGAGTTAATCGCAATATATGAAGCACTGTCATATGTAAATTCTCTAGATGTTAATTATATAGTTATATTGTCCGACTCGAAAAGTGCGCTTCAACATATAGCACGTTGTACCTCGACTTTTCGAGGAACACCGATTGCTTATCAAATTATACAGTTGATGTTGGATCTGTATAGAGCAGAAAAGCGTGTTGTATTGCAGTGGATCCCTGCCCATATTGGTCTCGATGGTAACGAGCAAGTCGACCTTTTGGCTAAACAGGCTATTCACGATGGAATCTCCTTAGAGTGTTTATACTATGATAATGAGTTTATACATGTAGTCAGGTCAATGTGTAATGATCTATGGAGTGAATATTTTGATGAAAGGTCTCGAACCAAGGGAATCTGGTACAGGACTATCCAGCATACATTGTGCAGATCTCCTTGGTTCGAGGACATAAAATTAAGTCGAGATGAGGTCAATATTGCCTTTAGGTTAAGATCTGGACACATTCCATTGAACGCTTTCGGTTTCCTTATGGACAAGACGCCCAGTCCTAACTGTGTGGCGTGTGACGTGGTGGAGGACGTGTATCACGTGTTGATGGAGTGTGTTCGGGCCGAGGCTGAGAGACAGGTGTTATTTTATCTGTTAAATTTTAATAGTGAGGTTGGTTTTTGTAACTCGATTTTATCATGCCCCTATTCTACAGCTGCTAAAGCTCTTTATAAAGTATTTAAGTGTTGTGTTAGATTAGACGTTAGATCATTGATAGTTTATGTTTTTGATAAATTATGTTATGTTCTGTGTGTTGTCTGTCTGATTGTACCATGGGGGTGATATTTTCCATTTGGAAAAAACTCCCACTAAAAATAAAAAAATAAAAAAATAAAAAAACCTAAGAAGATATATTAGAGATCAAAGTCCTTACATATGAAATTGGCGTTTTGTCGTTCGTTAATATTAATTATTTTTAAGAACTCATAACTTTGCCCAAACGGTGAATCGGGAGAAAAGCTGCTTGTTTATGAAAAAAGATCTACACCACGTAAAGTCTGGTAAACCCCAGCATCCTGGCTCCATTGCTGGGGTTTACCAGACTTTTCGTGGTGTAGATTTTTTTGTATGCAGTACAAACATGTTAGTAATGTCTCTCGGCAAACACTGTTTCACATGGAAATGATGGACAAATAAAACGATTCCCGATTTAAATTAAGAACGTGGTTGTACATTACGTTCATTTATATATAAAGCTTGGCTTTATAGTAATTAGTGCCTAATATAGTAATATTCAAGACACTCCAGAGCTATGTAATATTGAGGCATATTACCATATTAGCTACTGCAATTAGCGACTGCTAGACGTAGCTATAATCAAATTATATTGCACTAATATTGTAAACGCCAAATTGTGAGGAAAGTTAATAACTACTAGTTGTATATAAAATTAATATACGTTTATTTGTCCATTCATTATTACAACAAAATATATTATACATTACAAAAATCACTCAAAAACAGAACGAAAAATATTATCATAAAACAGAGAAAAGCAAAAAAATAAAAATATACAAAAAAAACCCACATCAATCACACAGTTAAACGGAAATGTTAAAAACAGAAAAAAATACATGAAACGCCTGCAATATAATACAAGTAACGCCTGAAATATAATACAAGTAACGCCTGCAATATACTACAAGTAGCGCCTGCATTATAATGTTACTTTATTGTAATTGTTTGTTACTCTAAAACGCAAAAAAATAATATAGCTGCTAAATGCCTACGTATACTCGATAGCGCTTTAGCTTATATGTACGCTATTCGTTCCGTACATACAAAGTTGTTGACAAAAGCTACTATGTAAAATGAACTGATGTAACTTAATATAAATAAAACTGGAACATAATTAAAAATATAACTTCGCAATATGTGTTTATTGTCCTCCCTACAGAACGAACAACTGAAATAGCCTGTATAGAGGTGGGAAACTTTTGAATTTGAAAAAATAATGGAAACGTTATTAACTAAGATAAGTGTATCTAACAAACATATTATATTATTGTGTGGTCATTTTAATATAAATATTTAGAAAGTAATTCCACCACGTTTAGATTTACTTCATTGTTAAAATCATATAACTTAACTCATTTATTCTTTGAACCAACAAGGATCAGTGATAGCTCCGCTACATGCATTGATAACATTTTTACCAACATAGATCCATTAAATAAAGAAGTCATTAACATACTAAGCTCTGATCATTGTGGACAGCGGGCCATTTTCCCTATAGATAATAATTGCAAACAATTACACGAGGACAGAAACACATGTATACTAATAAATGTCAAATATTTATATTGAGAAGTTTAGAGGTGAAATTATAGCTCATATTGGACATTTAGAGTATCATAACAGCCCGGATATGTCGTTTAGTAAACTGTTTAAATTAATAAAACATAAATTTGATACTATTTTCACCCCTAAGACAGTGAGAACAAACAATAAAAGTAAATTCAGTGAATGGGCAACAGCAGGCATTTTAAAAAGTAGATTAAAATTGTATGAACTTTATAATGAAAGAACAATGAATCAAAGTAAAGAATTTAAAAATTATGTAAGGTTATATTCAAAAACATTTAAGCAAGTTTGCTCTGCAGCAAAATCTCTTCACATTAGAAATAAAATTAAGAATTCGAAAAATGAGATTAAAACAACTTGGTAAATCATTGCAAATGAAACTGGAAGAGTTACCAGCCGCAACACATATTTTAAATTGAATATAAATAATAAAATAATTAAATCCGACAGTGAAGTTGCAACTGCTTTTGAGAAATTCTTTGCTGACATTCCATTTAACTACCAAAAATTTGTATGCCTCTCCTACTGATGCTGAATTACTTCTTAAAGATAATGTAAAAGAGTGTAAAATCGAATTTAGATTTAAAGAAAAAGGACCGCAAGACATTATTAAAAATTTTAATTTATTAAATATTAAGAATACTGCTGATTTATGGGGCCTATCAATGAAAGTTATTAAATCGATATCTATAATCGATATTATCGCACCTTACTTAGCAACTATTTTTAATGATTGTATAAAAAGTGGCGTATTTCCTGATCTAATGAAACATAGTAAAGTTTTACCTCTGTTTAAGTCTGGCAGTAAGTCGGATCCATCCAACTTCCGACCTATATCTATTTTACTAACACTAAGTAAAATATATGAAAAAATAATACTTACTCAGTTACTAGCACACTTTAATATAAGAAACATTAAAATGTTCTGTTGTTGCGACCCCTCCCAAGCATCAAAAATATAACTAATCAGATCAACGCCAGCATCTGTTGTAGAGCGACCCTTCGTAAAACCAAATTGTTTATTATATAAATATAATCTCTCGTCTCGTCTTGCGACCCCTCCCAAGCATCAAAAATATAACTAATCAGATCAACGCCAGCATCTGTTGTAGAGCGACCCTTCGTAAAACCAAATTGTTTATTATATAAATATAATAAACAATTTGGTTTCATCATCTACATTTCAATCATCTACAACAGATGCTGGCGTTGATCTGATTAGTTATATTTTTGATGCTTGGGAGACCCCTCCCAAGCATCAAAAATATAACTAATCAGATCGCAAGACGCTCTAGGAGTTTTTTTGTGATCCCTCTAAGGCATTTGATTGCGTGCAGCACACAACGTTGATCAGGAAGCTATGCCACTATGGAGTAAGAGGATCAGCACTCGTCCTCTTAAAATCTTATTTATCAAATAAGACTCAAGAGGGTTGACATAAATGGAAAAATATCCACAGGTATCAAAATTGAGATGAGGGTACCACAAGGATCCATTTTAGGACCCTTTCTTTTTTGGTCTATATAAATGACCTACCATACCTTATTAATGGAAAAAACGGGATAGTCTTATTTGCCGATGACACGACACTTACTTTATATATTAATCGCCAAAACTCAGGCTATGACGAAGTCAAAAATAGTACACTGGTTTAGTGTTAATAATCTTTTGTTAAATAGCAAAAAAACTAAATGTATATAGTTCACGTTGCCAAATTTAAGGCAAACTAAAACCAATGTTCTATTGAATGGAAAAGGTATGGAACTAGTAGATACAGCTGTCTTTTTAGGCATAACTTTAGACGCAAAACTACAGTGGGGCCCTCATATTGCTGGGTTGGCCGACAGACTCAGTTCAGCAGCATTTGCAGTAAGTAAGATAAGACAATTTTCAGACGAAAATACAGCAAGCTGTCTCACAGTAATAACACACAGGACTTCTTGCACTATTTCCACTTTAATAAGTATTTTACATTAATTTTAATATATTACATGACCGGTTTCGACAAAGTCATCATCAGGTGTAGGTAGATTAAAATTTAAAAAAAAATTGTAAACATTGTGCAAAGGGTTGTCAGCATCATGAAAGTTTTACAATTTTGTGCAACGTAATTTAAATTTTTATACCAACTTATTCTATTTTCTACTGTATATCACAAA
Organism: Phengaris alcon alcon; assembly: GCA_037179445.1. Classification (NCBI taxonomy): domain Eukaryota; kingdom Metazoa; phylum Arthropoda; class Insecta; order Lepidoptera; family Lycaenidae; genus Phengaris; species Phengaris alcon. The sequence goes on along the minus strand of JAYRCH010000171.1, from coordinate 320,278 downwards.
TTAATATTAGTAAAAAATTATAACACATTAGATTGATAAATTAATAACTTATTGATTTGTAATGTCATAGAATAATGTAATTATATAGAATGGATGTCAGAATATAAAATTAAAAATACTACTATCATCAATGATTCAATTAAATTAAAATGTCCTTAATACATAAGAATCTAAGATATTATAAATAATGGCAAATAAATTATATGAAATTAAAACATGTCAAAATTAAAATTAATAAATTATGTCAAAAGTTCATCCAAAATTAATACCAATGTCAAAAAGTCATAACATAAGAAACATAGTATAACCTATAAATAATAATTAAATTAAATGTCTTGCAATAATATGGAATTCGAAAGGCATGTCTGGTCATTTAGTAAGATCCCACTTTTTTGTTTCTGTTAATTTCAAGCGCTTCTAATGCGTCCATCTTCCTGCTTAACAAATTGCAAATTATAACATTTTGCAAGAAATAGTGCAAGAAGTCCTGTGTGTTATTACTGTGAAACATGAATTTCCACCAAGAACCTACAGTACAATCAATAACATATCTAAACAGCAAGCTGTATATTTTAGTTACTTCCGCAGTATAATGTCCTCCGTGCCGTGAGTAACAGCCTCCGTGGTCTAGTGGTTTAGAGCTTGGCTCTCGACTCGAAGGTCGTGGGTTCGATTCCGCATTGGAACAACAAAAAATCTTGTTTCCAAGTTTGGTTAGGACAATGCAGGCTGATCACTGATTGTCTGACAAGAAAGATGATCCATGCGTCGGATGGGCATGTAAAAAGTCGGACCTGCGCCTGATATCTCACCAGTCGTGTCGGTTATTCGTCCCACTGGGTTACGAGAGTAAAGGAAGAGAGAGTGCTCTTGTGTACTGCGCACACACTTGGGCACTATAAAATAACTCCTGCGTAGCTGGCCTGGTTTCAATTAAACCGGCCATCGTCACTGAAATCAGTGTGGGGAGCTATTATTATAATGTCCTATGGCATTCTACTGTGGGAAAATGCTGCCGATATAAATACTATATTTGTGCTGCAGAAGCGAGCTGTTCGGGCAATCTACAAGCTGGCCCCCAATACGTCATTAAGAGAGAAGTTTAAACAAACTGGAATCTTAACTGTAGCTTCTCAGTATATTCTATCAAATGTATTATATGTTAAAAAAAATTAAACCTATTCAAAAAGAAAAGTAAAGACAAGAAAAAAAGTAATAGAAATACCCGAAATAAGCATAAGCTTGATGTACCAGTGACTAGGCTTAGTAAAGTAAAGAATTCGTTTAAAGGCCAGTGTATACGCCTATACAATAAGATCCCAGAAAGCGTTCAAAAATTTTCAATCAATAAATTCAAAAAAGTAGTTAAAGAACGTTTGTGTGCTAATGCCTATTATAAAGTTAATGATTTTATGAATGATAGCACACCTTGGGAATGAGGTGGCCCCCTGCAAGGCTACTTCTAAATTACATAATATATTATTGTACTCTTGGTATGTAGTTTTAGTCATAACATTGTTATATATGCCTTTTTTATATTTTTAAAAGAACAATTTTCCATCTTTTTGATAAAAGATGGCCCCGCGCGCGCCGGGCCAGCTAGTAGTTCCCAAACCGGTGGTAGGCATCATGTAGATCGACGTTCAGAAAGTATATAAAAATACCTATTTTAAATAAAAAAATTTGACTTTGACTTTGATTGCATTCAAAAATATCTGACTTCTTAATATTGAGTAACAAATACCATTATTTGGAAGCAGATCCATCGCAAACCACGTCCAAGTTAGCTGCATGCTGCCGTGTGTGATAAAACTGTTTTAATCCACTTGAAGCAAATTGGGAAGGTGGAAAAGCTTGAAAGGTGGGTACCTCATGAATTGAGTGCAGCAAACCGACAAACACGCACAAAATCATGTGATGACCTATGATGAAAAGTGGATCCTGTACGATAATCGAAAACGCTCATCGCAATGGCTGAACCCTGGCGAACCAGCCAAAGCCTGCCCCAAGCGAAAATTTACTCATAAAAAGTTATTTGTGAGCGTTTGGTAGACGATTACGGCAGATGTCTATTGGTAGCAACTGCAAATCATGATGGAAAAGCTAGCTGCTAAACAACCGAAGTTGGTCATTCGCTCTTGGCCACTGCTGCTTCAGGACAACGCTAGACCACACACTGCACAACATACGGCTACCAAATTAGAGGAGCTTCAATTGGACTGTCTAAGATATCCACCGTACTCCTCGGACCTAGCTCCAACAGATTACAATTTTTTTCGAAATTTGGATAACTTCTTGCAAGGGAAAAAATTCAACTCCGATGGGGCAGTCCAAAGAGCCTTCAAAGATTTTATTGATTCCTGTCCGAATGGATTTTTAGTAAAGGAATAAATGAAATACCTATGAGATGGCAAAAGGGCATAGATAGCAATGGTATAATACTTTGATTAAATAAATATATTATGTTACAAAAAAATAGGAACGGATTCATTTACGAGAAAAATAGACAAAGTAACTATTAATTCTACTGGGTGTGCGACTTACGACGAAATAACAATTATAATTGTAATTCTCTACTGATTACGAGATTAAACTCGGACAAACAACATGATTCTAAGCACGAGAACAAGCCGAGCCACAACCAGGAGCCCAACGTACTTAGGGGTAAAGTAAGTTTTGTTTTTGGATTATATAACCTTTCGTATTAATTATTTCAAACACGTTAGCGGCTCACTATATATATATATATATATATATAATTTAAGGATAGGTTACTAAGCGCATATTTATGCCTGATGATGTAGTATGCCAAGAAACAACTATGCCAAAGTATTATTGTGCGTAGTAAAATTATGCCAAATGAAATTATGAAAAATAAAATTTTGCGAAAAAAGGGATCCCTAAAATTATACCTGTAAGCTTCATTATGCGCAATTATGCGGAAAACTACTGAACTGCGAAAGGCTGCAGATTTAAAATGATAAAAATTCTGAAATGCCACAAGCTTTAACGCGCGGGAGAGTTTTTGTGCGAAAACCTTGTTTAGTGTGGTAAGCACGAACAATTGACAACGGCGTCTTCGTAACGTTATGGAATGAGATTTGTATGAAAATCATGACAGCACCCATACAATTTTCATTCGATAAAGTTACGAATACGCCGTTGTCAATTATTCGTGTTTACCTCTCGGAAAGGGCCAATTACGCACGTAAATTCAGTCACAATGTGCGACCAGTCATATGGCGACCTAGTACCTTGACAGGCGCGTAGTCACTACGCGACATCACCCTTTCTAGAAATTTCGCTCTCTACTAGTCGTACGTTTCAGCAACAAAGTTTACTGCGACAACATCTTACAACAACATTAAGCCGGACTGTTATCGTGCCGCGCTGCGCTCACTTCACAAACAACAAGTTGAGACCAACAAAAATAATCCTGCAGTAACAATAAATAGATTAGAAAGTATAAAAGTATAAGTAATAAATAGAAAGTCCATATTTGAATCCTGCAAAAGTATATAGGAAAATATATACCTAAGGCTGGGATTATATTCTCCAGATCCAGAAGGCCAGAGACAATTCAGAACATTGAAAATAGAACTCTGGACTTATCGATCGAGTTGTCAGATTTGACATTGACATTTGACACTCGTATGTTCGATTTTCAGCTCTATTATATTAACGCAGAATTCTATTTTTGTGCTCTGAATTTTCCCCGGCCTACCAGACTTCGGGCAGTTATATAGTCTTACGGGAAATGTAATTCAGGGGTAAAATATTAAATAATTTATTGGTAAAAACATAAGGTTCACATTACAATATTAAAAAACAAGAATTAAAAACTAGTTATGATAACAAAATCAATTGTATCATAAAAGTAGGTAAGTACTAAAAAAATAATAACTACTCCAAAACTTAAAATGCTACAAAAAACAGAAATATCCCAGGTCGTCCCCACCAGGCAGAGTACCTAGAAGGCTCAAAGAGTTTCCTCGCTGGATTGCGATACTTATTCTCTGGGCCAGGTAGGTGCCGGCTCTGGGGTCTCGGGTGGCCTCAATGAGTTTTTTGGAGATTTCTCCGAAAAGTTTGTGCGCACCCAGACCCCATGTACCTAAGGTTTCAACCCCAAACGGGGTAAAATTAGCCTAGACACACGTCAAGGGTTGCAGTCGCCAAATTCCATGAATTGCGGTTCGAATTGCTACCGCATACACCCTATTCCCCGGATCTGGTCCCGTGCAACTTCCACTTATTCCCAAACCTGAAGAAATGGTTAGGTGGCCAGAGATTTTCATCAAATGAAGAAGTAATTGTTGCCGTGAACGAGTATTTTGAGGGGTTGGAGAAAACATTTTATCAAACTGGTGTAACGGCATTGGAGAAGCGCTGGACTAAATGCATCGAGGTAGAAAGAAACTACGTTGAGAAATAAATTTATTTTAAATAGATTTTTGAAGTTTTTCTTTATCGTTTCGGAAACTTATCAATCAGCCCTCGTATGTTTTTTAGATTTAAATGCAGTTATTTAACAGTTGGTCTTCAATATAATTACTCTATTGGATAAAGTATATCATGTCTCAATTTAGTCAATTACGAAAAATTACATTAAATTTTACACGTGCCAATATAAATTGTTTCTAATTGTAATTACCACTAGCTTTTGCCCGCGGCTTCGCCCGAGTAAATACAGTATCCCACGGGAGTACTGTACTTTTTCGGAATAAAAAAGTTATCTATGTGTCCATCCAGAGCTCAAACTACTACCGTCCAACCTCACAAACTGTCAAATTTATAATTATGTAAGTAGAATAAAACGAATCCATGTACATTTTCACAATAATAATACACAGGACTTCTTGCACTATTTCCACTTTAATAAGTATTTTACATAACAAATATTTGTCTCACTAAACGTCTTACACAAGCGGTAAATAAAAAGTAAAATAACTACTCCAAAACTTAAAATGCTACAAAACAAAGAAATCTCCCAGGTCGTCCCCACCAGGCATAGTACCTAGAAGGCTCAAAGAGTTTCCTCGCTGGATTGCGATACTTATTCTCTGGGCCAGGTAGGTGCCGGCTCTGGGGTCTCGGGTGGCCTCAATGAGTTTTTTGGAGATTTCTCCGAAAAGTTTGTGCGCACCCAGACCCCATGTACCTAAGGTTTCAACCCCAAACGGGGTAAAATTAGCCTAGAAATTTAATTCAGGTATTTTGTACTAATAGTTGTAATGATTAAATCCATTCTGTATTTAAGAAAGAAGAACAAATATAATCATCCAAACAGTCTTATAAACATCGGCATTTATATACCTACGAGTGTTTATAATGTTAATGGAATCTAAACAACTGAAGTGTTACAAACTCTGTAATCAATCATTTGTATCTGAATCGCAGCTACAAAGATCGACAGAGATACAGCCCCGCGGTGACGGTATAGCGCTGGAGGTAAAGAGGTAGAGTGCTGGAGGGGTAGAGCGTCATAGGTAGAGCGGTAGTGCTTGAGGGGTAGAGCGGTAGTGCTTGAGGGGTAGAGCGGTAGTGCTTGAGGGGTATAGCGATAGAGGTAGAGGGATAGAGTGTTGGAGGGGTAGAGCGGTAGAGTGTTGGAGGGGTAGAGCGCTGGAGGGTTAGAGCGGTAGAGCGCTGAAGGAGTAGAGCGTTATAGGTAGAGAACAACTATCAAACAGATCAAACATTCAAACAGTTCACATACACTTAACCCTTATAAATATGCAGGGCCCGCGCAATCAATTTTCGTCTTGGTTGAGAAAAATTGCCCGAATCATATCTAAACGTTTGAATAAGTTATGAGCTTCGCCATCAAAACAAACTACGAAATTATTTGCTCAACTTATTTTCCGTTTTATCATAGATATTACTTTTTCTGTTTGTTTTACACAAATTAAATAAACCTGTGTTTATTCTCATACAAACAACTGCGTATATTTTTTTAATAATTGTAAATACTTAGTACTTTAAACAAGGTTCATTGAAACGTGTTACCGTTCCTAGATCTCGCGGGGTTCATGTCGAAACTGAACCTTTTAGTACCCTAAAGATTGGATTGGATCGCCCGATCGCGATAGGTAAATTAATCCTTTACAATTTTCTTCTAAATGTGGATTGAAATTTTGATCAAGTATGGTTAAAATCGGATTATTATAAGAATTTATGTCTGTTTTATGTCATTATTAAAACAAAACAAGCATTCACACCGAAACGAAAAGATGCGCGACGCGGCGCTGTAATTTTAAGATAGCTATTCAAAATTCAACTTTATTAACTACACAAAAAGATTATTCAATTTTGAATAGCTATCTTAAAAAAGTAGCACTGCATCGCGGTTGGAACTGACCCTAGAATTAAATCTAGTATTCATATATTAATTTAATTTGAAAAACCTCGATTCAAAGTTGCGAAGTCAAATAATAAAGATGTCACATTCAGCAGAATTGTGGCTTCTACGGTTGCGTCTCACAAACACATTTATTTTTTATTCCGCAACGGGGGAGGCCGCTTTAATAATGCATTATATTGTGGCGAAGGAGCCTCAGTTCAATGTTTTGTAGACAATAAGACTGTAAAGAAGGTAGTTTTTTATTCAGGACTCTGCGTCGGCCCTCGGTGAACCCTCAGCAATTCGGATTGTTAAACTTTTGTGTGTTTGTGGGTAATAAAATAGGAGTATCACCACATCGAGGATGGAAAAATTTACCGCCATACGTTCAGCCCGCTGATAAATTATTACGCTGAAAACTCACAGCTAAACTTCGCATCTTTCTTTTTTGAAGTCGGTTATAAGAAGTTTGCTACACGTGAATCTATTATAAATTATAAACTTTTCTGTTTAACTTTTTTTTTTATAGTATTGTGTTCTTATCTATCTTATCAAATTATTGTTATGGTAACAAAAATTATTTTTAAGCAGAAAAATGTAAACCGACTTCCAAAGAAAAAGCTATATTCTTATAAAATGCACAAAATGAAATAAATCTTATTTTCTAAAGAATTTCCTTAATATATATAAATATATTAAGGGAATTATTATGAAAAATAATTAATTCAAACTATCTATATCCTAATATTTTTATATTTATTAATATAAAATATTAGGATACAGATAGTTTAAATTAATTATTTTTTCGATTCAAGGATATACATTTCGAAGAGTTCCCTCAAATCCTTATCGATCTCATAATCAGGTCCCCACTTAGGTAACATCAGGATTAACTTCTGATTGTACCCCTGATAACAAGAAAAGAATTTTGAAAATCGGTCCACAAACGGCGGAGCAATCGTTGAACATACAAATAAAATAACCACAGACTAACATATTACCTCCTCATCTTTTTAAGTCGGTTAGTGATGGCAAAGAATAATATTCAGAACTATTCAGATAAATAATGAAAAATTCACGTACCACTTCGGCTTGTAAGTTCGTACAAATAATGAAGCTTTCTCTAAAATTCCTACCGATATTTGAAGTTCTATGATTTTAGGTGCAAGTGAACATCGTTACTAAGATTGTGATGATTAGATTTGATAATTTCTGAACCAATTATGAAAAAAGAATAAACGACAGCCTGTCCATACGATGCGGATTTAATTTGTAACAAATAAGAATAAATGCCATATTATGTTCAGATTTACAGTGATTCTACATACGCGCGTTTTGAATCACCGATGGAAAGGCTCAAATTTAGCGCACAACTAATGTTCTACAATCACTCGATTCGAGTCGTGTTTTGTCTGGACATGCTCAAAATAAATTCATTTAAATTCATCTACCAGTGCCAGCATTCGAATTGAATCATTTATGCCGACTCACAATCACGCAATTCGAATCCTATATCTCAAATAACTCAGTTTATCAAAATTATTAAATAAAGTAGACACTTCTAGCCATAAGGCTTGATATTAGGGCCCGCATGTACGGTCCGATTTACTTTTATCTGCCTGAACTGGTGCAAAATCGTCTGTGTGCAATGTCGAGATCGCATCAGTCGGTCGGATGGGCTAAAGCGATTCGTTCCAGGGTTGTCAACTCTGTTTTTACGAAACTACTAAACTCGCGTCGTTTTCTACTGAAAACTACTAAAAGAGTACCGAAAACTATAAAAATATGTCTGTTTTCAACTAAAACTCTACTAACAACTAAATTTAGTAGTAAAACTTCGAAAAAACTCAGTTGGCAACATTAATTCGTTCAGGTCGACCTGAGCAGATGGACTGAACGTAAAAAATTCGAGTATAAAATAAAAAGCGGCCAAGTGTGAGTCGGCAGGAAGTGTCTGTACAAAACGGAAAAAATTTGTTTATTATATGGGAGGCTCATATACTTCTTTTATTCAGTTTTTAGTATTTTCGTTATAGCGGCAGTAGAAATACTTAAATTGTGAAAATTTCAACTGTTTGGCTATCACGGTTAAGGAGATACAGCCTGGTGACAGACGTACGGACAGCGAAGTCTCAGTATTATAGACCCATATTTACTCCTTTGGTACGTAACCCTAAAAAAGGTAACGTGGTCTAAAGAATATTTATTAGAGTTCATTCAAGTATTTGAAACTTTAGAGCCACTATGGTAATAAAATCTAAAGACTATTACTATAAAACAAAGAGAAATGATTGCTACGAGTATAACACATTGCTGGAAAATAATTCGGTTTCGTCCATAGCGTGAGTACAGTTGCAGCAAAATACAATTAATAGTCACGACCGTAGCTCGCGGTAAAACAGAACGAACTGAAGCGATCGGCCTCTCGTATGTGGGGTCCTTTAGACCAGGGGTCTCCAAACTACGGCCCGAGGGCCACATCCGGCCCGCGGACAGATTTTGTCCGGCCCGCGGAGAGCTAGCATACTTGAAAACTCCTTTTAGAGAAAATATTTTTTATAGCAAATTAAATTTAGTTTACTGAAGTATTCTAATTTTATGTTGAATAATTGGCTAATGGGCTAAATACTCATAGCATTGTTGTAGGCTTATTGTTATTGTTTTTATGATAAGTTGGATTAAGAAACAGAATTGTAATGAGTAAAGACATGTATTATATGCAGAAAATTTAACTTCATTATATAATAACTAACAAATTATTGAAATGAATCAAACTAACATTTTATACATTTTAAATAAAAACATAACTTATAACAAGCATAATGACATATGAAATACTAATGAGATTTATGTAATTGAGATTTTCCACTGACAATAGTTTGTAGTTGTGGACTAATTTTACTTGTACCAATTATTAAAAGAGATTTAAGATGCTCATCAGTTAATTTAGATCTGTAAACATTTTTTGTGTACTTCATTTTGGAGAAGGTCTTCTCGCACAAATAAGTAGTACCAAAAACAGAAAACAGCCCATGAGCAAATTTATACAAATTATCAAATTGTGTCAGTGGAAGACCCTTATAAAATTCCAACAAAGATGAGTTTTGATATTTGTTCTTAATTATATCACTGCACTGTAGATCAATCATTTCCATTTGAAGTTCCGGGGCTAGGGTTTCAATGTCAGTATCAAAAGGTTTCTGAAAAATCTTAATTTGATTCGCAATGACATCAAAGTCCGAGAAACGAGTATCAAAATTTATTTTCAAAGCACTCAAAGTTTCGATTGCAAAATCGATAGGAAACTCAGTCTCAGTGGTGTGGCTGAATATTTCACAAGTTTTAAAATGTGATAAACATTTACTTCGTAGTTGTGATTGAAACAGTATCAATTTCTTCCGCAATGATTTGATATTAGTGTATAAATCAGGAAGATGCTGGTTTTCTCCTTGCAATCTCAAATTCAGTTCGTTCACATGTTTTGTCAAATCAACATAGAATGCTAACTTCCACAGCCATGCATTGTTTTGTAATTCAGTAGGAGGGCGATGCTTTTCATTCGAAAAAATTTCGGTCACTGCTCGAAGTTCAAAAAAGCGCTGAAGGACTTTCCCACAACTAAGCCAACGTACGGCAGTATGATAAGGTAAGTCATTTTCTCCAATCTCTTCAATAAATTGTAGGAATTGTCGGTGATTCAGCCCAAAAGATCTGATAAAATTAACAGTTGATATGACTGTGTTCGGGCCAACCCTAGCGCGACGTTTAGAATAAACACAAAGGACATCACTACGTGAAGTATGGCCGACCGACTCAGGGGCGTTGTCAGAGAGTGACGAACACTTGCAATTAGATCTCCTTCCGCGCCGGATGCATTTTCAGCTCATCCCGAAACCTAGTGAACGCGAACGCGTGTGCGCATATTTATTTGTGCTCGTTAATATAATACCAAATTCGCCGGCGAACCGCGATAAATCTATCGATAATCCGCTCAACAGCTGTGTAGTGTAGTGAGAAGAAACCTCCGCCCAGATACAGAACCACCAGCTCAACAATAAGGTCAGTCCCAGATTTCTCCAGCCCTCACATTAACCTATATACCTACTTCCCTCAGCTCAAAGTCGTATGTGTAAGTTCCTAGCTTACATATTTCTTGGCCCATCGAGCCTTCGTGAAGCCCTTCCCCCTATTACCGGCGTTGGGCCTCATTAGAACCAGCACCTACAGTTCCACTCCGCCCAAATCTGCACATAAAATCAGCTCGATTATTTATATTTTGTCCAATTAATTCTGGCCAGGCCGCCCCGACATTTTAAAACCAAGTTACAGTCCATTCTCATTATCAATTCGGCACATTTAACATTAAACCCCTATTCTGTACTTTGATATTAACCTATATGTTAATTATTTAAATTATTTTGTGCATATTTCGGCCCATAAATTCATAGGAAAAACCCAAAAAAAAAAATAAAAAAAAAGTAGTGGGTAGGTTGTCGGCTTATTGTCGAACAAAGAACTCGAACATTCCAGAACTTCCCTAACGTACCTAATACATAATTTGTGCCAATAATATCTCATATAATTTTCTCAGCTCTTAATTACTTACAAAATATTTTAATGTTTGACTCGCATATAAAATAAGTAATAACTGGTGCGTATTGTGAATTGCGTTCGGCTCATAACGGAATTGTGAATAGTCGTTGCATTACTAAGTATTTTATCTATATATAACGTTTATATCTTCATATTCTCAATTTTTAAAACACAATATTAATTAACTTAGCATTATTTTAATAGTTATGAGTCGCATAACATCTCAAATGCCCATACAAACATCGTCGGCTCGCTTCGGTACTTGATTTTTGTGCATTCTGTAGGTAATAGGTACCTACACGGCGCCCGTGCGTAAACAACAGCTGGTTACATTCATTCTCAATTAGGTATTCTTCATAGAATAAATAGTGACCTTCACATTGAATTCATATCTTATCTACGTTCTGTGTCTATACAGAAATATTATTAGGTGTTACGTTACAGCTGTTTTAAATAAGAATTCTTATCGACGTTCTGTGTTTATACAAATATATTATAGGTGTTACGTTACAGCTGTTTTGAATAAGTCGGCACACTGTTGAGATTGAAACTGCTCATACCTACTTGCATTGTTTTCATTACGTTATTTTGTTTCTAACGCGCCCGCTAAGATTTGTTTATATTCAAACTTCAGGACATTAATATAATATTACAGACGACTTGTAACGCATTAATCTCCGCTCATCAAACATACACTAATACTATATTAGCATCAGGCGATCGGTCAGCTCATTTGTTAATTAACTCGTACACATTTTATGATAAAATTGTATACATTGTCGGCACATTATTAAAATCTATTTTCTGCGTTTTAATTAATTGCGCGCGTATTTTCCGCTCATTACTTTTAAATATTTAACTTAGTTACACGCATATATTTTTAAACATGCCTACAAAATCGCAAGCGGCCATATTTAGGCAAACTATAAAATCAGTCGGCTCAGAGAGATCGCATTGGCATTACACAAAGGTGACTCAAAGTCTAACAAAACGGAGTTTAATGCGCGTTTTAAAGACCTACAAAATTTGAAACAAAAATTAGAAAATTTATACTGCGAAATTTTAGACGACGGCAGTGTTACAGAAGAAATTGAAAAGTTTTATACAGCCGGTTACGAGAACGCGCTATCCGAATATTATGATATTTTAACTGCAGCGGAAAATATAAGTTCCACTTTAGAGTCAAGTCAGCTCACTTCTGCCGTTCTGCCCAAAATTGAACTGCCAAAATTCAGCTCACGCGTTGAGGACTGGCCATCGTTTATTACGATTTTTAGGAGTCTTACAGACGACATGACGTCACTTACAGATGCAGTTAAGCTGCACTATCTTTTGTCTTGCCTATCGGGGGAGGCGCTCAGCATGATTGCGCATTTAAAAATCACAAATGATAATTACAGCGTCGCGCTCGATATACTCACACGTAGGTATGAAAACCGCCGTGTTCTGATAGATGGGTTTGTTGATATAATACTCGGCCTACCTAATATTCATATTCGATCAAGCATACGCGCGACGTTTTTAACTCCGCTCATTTCCGCACAAAGCGCATTAAATAATCTGCGTTTACCTATGGATAGTAATTACGTATTTGTGTCTATTGTAGTTAGAAAATTACGAGGCGAGCTCCGCACCCTGTTCGAAAGAAGATACGGCATCTCGGACACTCTGCCCACCTTAGGTGATTTGATTTCTTTTTTAGAGGAGCACGCGCGCTGTATCGAAACCGAATATTCTAATGCAACGCGCGGTGTTACCTACTCACCACAAACTGGGCCCTCTCGTCAACACACACCCCCCGCAAACTCTCCGCGCAGTCCACGCTTTAGACCAATTAGTCCCGCGTATCCTCGTAATGCTCAGCGCTCGCCATCGGCTCACACTTTAAGTAGCTATCACGTCAGCCCAGTTCCTCATTACCCTCAACGCTACTGGCCCCCCTCCCCCCGAACAGAGCGGCGCGAGTACTCAGCCCGGAATACAGATAAACGCAAGCGATTCTACTGCCCCTATTGTAGGAATACAGAACACAAACTTATCGCGTGTCCGAAATATAATCATCAGCCCACTCAAGGTCGTTGGGATTTCATAGAAGCCAACGACAGATGTCGTAAATGTCTAGGTCCGCATTTTGAAAATGAATGTCGTTCGACAAACTCATGCAAAGAGTGTGGAAGTGCAAATCACCACACCTCGCTTCATCGTCACGGAACTCCAAATTCTCCGGTGTCGTCAGCGCATTTGGTTCCTCCACATTTACGTGCACAGCCCCACCGGCGTGCTCAAGACAAGCCACATACCTACACGGCCTACACACAATATACGCGTGCACATCAATCATCATCATCAGACCCCAACCAATCGTCTTATCATGCACCGTCTACAACTCATCAATCTCAAAACAAAAAACAATGACTACCTACAATCACGGAGCACATAGAATTAGAAGATCAACCCAATAATTTGAAATGTCATTCAGCTCATAGTACACCTGCATCACATTCAGCTCATAAAATATCTAAATCTAGTTCAGCCCAATATTCTGTAGAATCAGCCCAAGTAAATTCAACTCAGCACATAGAAAACCCATTAAAAACTCCAGTGTTACTTCCCACAGTCGTTTTAAATATATCTGATAAATGCGGAGAATATCACAAAGCTCGGGCTTTATTGGACTGTGGTAGCATGATAACGCTCATAACTCAGCGCATGACTAGAAATCTTAATTTGCAACCAAAACAATGTTCATTAAAAATTACAGGTGTAGGTGATCAGCACATACAAAATTCTAAAGGTTGGGTCACAATAACATTTAGGCCCACACACCGTGACACGCCATCTATTACTACTACCGCTCATATTCTCAAAGACGTTACAGGTTATTTACCTTTACAAAAAATACCAGATGTTGTACAAGACTCAGCTCATCAGCTCATTCCATTGGCGGATCAAGCTTATCATACTCCTGCGCCCATTGATCTCATTTTAGGCTCAGACGTATTGGGTCACGTTTTGGATGGTACTAAGATTGCTTTGGGCCCGGGGAAGCCCATAGCCTTCGGCACGATTTTTGATTTTGCACTCATAGGACTCGTTGAACACTCATGCGATTCACCTGTAGCTCAAGTTAACTCTGCTCATATTACTCATACTCATTATACTCAGTCGGCTCACTCTACACATTCTGCTCATTCTACTTATGATATTTGCAAAAGCCTGGAAAGATTCTGGGAGTCGGAAGAACCCCAGCCTCGTTCTGCTCATTCAAACCCGCTACACGAGCAATGTGAACACATATTCAGCTCAACCACCATTCGTGACGATTCAGGCCGTTACATGGTGACTCTTCCCTTCTTATCAGATGCACCCGTATTAGGTAGTACTCATGCTATTGCTCTACGTAGATTTCTCAATCTAGAAAAACGGTTGCAATCCGATCACACACTGCGACAAAAATATATAGAATTCATGAACGAATACATAAACTTAGGACACATGACACCGTGTCATCCGTCTACATTTACTCATAAACCTCATTATTATATTCCTCATCATGGCGTGTTCAAATCAGGTACTGACAAACTCCGCACAGTATTTGATGGCAGTTGTAAGTCATCCAATGGAGTCAGTTTAAACGATTGCCTGCACACAGGTCCAGCACTTCAACGAGACATTGTAGATATTATTATATCATTCCGCGCACATCGTATAGTATTCAGCACTGACATAAAAATGATGTTTAGAAATATTCTCTTAAGACCAGACCAAAGACACTATCAGCTCATACTCTGGCGATCGTCTCCAGATCGACCTCTGCTCACATATGCACTCAACACTGTTACATACGGATTGCGCTCAAGCCCATATCATGCTATCCGCACATTATTACAATTAGCTGAAGATGAAGGTCATCGCTATCCTCAGGCTGCCGAAATTTTGCGTAAATTTGTTTTCGTGGATGATGTACTTTGCGGCCATGACACCATAGAAGAAGCATCAGCACTCCAAACTCAGCTCATTGATTTGTTATCACTCGGTGGATTTAAACTTAGTAAATGGACATCAAACACACCTCAGCTCTTGCAAAGATTTCCAGACGATCAATGCGAAATGCCTAAAGACTTTGACATCAGCGCAGAGTCTCCATCAATTAAGGTTTTGGGTATTAGATGGATTCCCCGGTCTGATGAATTTACATATCACATCTCATTACCACCAGTTACCCACATTACAAAACGTTCAATTCTTAGCACAGTAGCTTCTCTCTATGACCCAAACGGTTGGGTTACACCCGTCATATTCCGCGCAAAAATACTTCTTCAAAGGTTATGGTTAACTAAATTGGACTGGGACGATCCCACTCCAAATAATATTACAGAGGATTGGCAGCGCATCTATCATGATCTTCCACACATCTCAGATATACATTTTCCCAGACATATCGCTCCACACAAATTCAAATCAACATACTCACTTCACGGCTTCGCAGATGCTTCGGAAAGCGGTTTTGCTGCAGTGATATATTTACAAGAATCAGCTCACAACGGATTTGTTAACGTTCACCTCATAATTGCTAAATCTAAAGTCGCACCGATTAAAAATAAACCCACAATCCCCAAATTAGAGTTGTCTGCTGCAACTCTATTATCTCAGCTCATGTTGCGTGTCTCCCAACAATTGTCTGCTCATCTCACAATTACACATCACGTTTGTTGGTCAGATAGTACCATAGTGCTTGCATGGATAAAAACTCCGCCCCATCGTTTACAAACATTTGAATCAAATAGAGTAACAAAAATTAACTCAAATTCACTCACACTTAAGTGGCGTCATGTACCTTCCCAATTAAATCCTGCTGACTGTGCAAGCAGAGGATTATCAGCTCAAGCTCTCTCCGCTCATGATTTATGGTGGTCTCCTCCTTGGCTCAAATTGCCAGAGGATACCTGGCCCAAGATGCCTTCAGCTCATACTCGACAAGACTTGCCAGGGCTCAAACCAAAATACGTACCATGCAATTTCTCGATACCTGGTGTCGATAGTGATCTGCTCACTCGCTTCAGCTCTTTAGAAAAACTAACTGGTGTCACTGCCTACATGAGGCGATTCATTCGTAACTGTAAACTAAATTCAAACTCGCGACAACTACACGACAACGACAACAACGCCCTCTAACTGTAAGTGAACGTAGAGAAGCATTACTCTTCTGGATCCGCTCTGTACAGCAGAATGCATTCGCAGAAGATATTCACCGCCTGCAAACCGATAGAATCTGCACAGTACGACTACAACGTCTGTCGCCTTTTACGCAGGACGGTCTCCTCAGAGTAGGAGGTAGACTCACTCGTTCGGAACTCACATACGATGCTCAACACCCATACATTTTGCCTAGTTCTAGTCCGCTCGTAGACCTCATAATAGATCACTATCATCGCATACACTGCCACCCTGGCACGGACACGCTACATGCTATTTTACGTCAGCAATTTTGGATATTATCTGCCCGCCGCATTATAAGGCACAGAACGTTTAAATGCATAAGATGTTTCCGTTGCCGCGCTCAGCCCGAAGTGCCTATCATGGCTGACCTGCCAGCTGATAGAGTCATACCTCAGCCCGTATTTAGTCACGTATCAACAGATTTCGCCGGACCGTTTCTGCTCAAATCAAGTCAATTACGTAATGCTAAGTTAATTAAGGGATATTTTTGCATATTTGTTTGCCTCACTACAAAGGCGGTTCACTTAGAACCAGTCTCATCGCTCACTGCCGAAGCGTTTATTGCAACATTACAAAGGTTCTGCTCACGTCGCGGACTTCCGGTATTGATACGTTCGGATTGTGGCACAAATTATGTAGGAGCTAGGAATCATCTACTAGAGGTGCAACAATTTCTCAATGACAATAACGACGCCATTTCTCATAAACTCTCAACTCAAAATATAACTTGGTTACTCAATCCGCCTAAAGCCCCATGGATGGGAGGTATCCATGAGATTAATGTTAAATCCACAAAGCAACTTCTATACCGTGTTATCGGTGAGCAACACCTCACTTTCGAGGAATTCTTAACTCTGCTCACTAGAATCGAAGCTGTGTTAAACTCTCGGCCCATCAGTCCACTTTCGTCCGATCCCACGGACTATCAGCCCCTTACTGCTGGCCACTTTCTCATTGGCCGTCCGCTCACAGCTCTCCCCGAGCTGACTCTAGATGAAAGAGTAATATCTCCGCTCAAACGCTTTCAGCTCATTCAATCACTCTCTCAGTGCTTTTGGAACCTTTGGACCAAGTCCTACCTCCATACCCTTCAAATCCGCTCCAAATGGCTTTCCTCTTCCTCTCCACCCAAAATTGGAGAACTGGTTCTGCTCAAGGAGGACAATTTGCCTCCTCTACAATGGAAGATGGGAAGAATCTCACGTCTGCTACCTGGGAAGGATGGAGTCATCAGAGTTGTGGACTTGGACACGACTCAAGGTCAGCTGCGGAGGCCTGTCGGCAAGATTGCCCGGCTCCCACTGGATTCTGCTTAGGATGGGGCTCAGCTCGCCGCCTGTGCGGGCCCCCCAGGATGTTCGCGCCAACCCTAGCGCGACGTTTAGAATAAACACAAAGGACATCACTACGTGAAGTATGGCCGACCGACTCAGGGGCGTTGTCAGAGAGTGACGAACACTTGCAATTAGATCTCCTTCCGCGCCGGATGCATTTTCAGCTCATCCCGAAACCTAGTGAACGCGAACGCGTGTGCGCATATTTATTTGTGCTCGTTAATATAATACCAAATTCGCCGGCGAACCGCGATAAATCTATCGATAATCCGCTCAACAGCTGTGTAGTGTAGTGAGAAGAAACCTCCGCCCAGATACAGAACCACCAGCTCAACAATAAGGTCAGTCCCAGATTTCTCCAGCCCTCACATTAACCTATATACCTACTTCCCTCAGCTCAAAGTCGTATGTGTAAGTTCCTAGCTTACACAGACTGGTTTCAGAACTTCAGACATATCCAAACATTTTCCGCACAAAGACTGTTGATGAATGATACAATGTAAGACTAATGGTTTTGAACCACCGTAATTTTCTACAGCCTTTGACACAAGAGCGACCACTCCTTTATCTTTCCCACTCATGTTTTTGCCTCCATCAGTTGTAACACATTTCAAGTTTTTCCATCGAAGGTTCTTTTGATTAATAGCCATTTCAACTCAATACAAAAAATATCTGTACCAGTAGTTGTGCCATGAATACTATACATATCAAGAAGTTCTTCATGCACTTCATAGCTTTTATCTACTCCTCGAATATAAATCAACACCTGAGCAGTATCTGACACATCCGTTGACTCATCCAAGGCCAAAGAAAACCACTCAACATGTCCATTTTTGTCGAACAGTTGAGAGGATATATTTTCAGCGATGTTTTCTACCCTTCGAGCCACAGTGTTTGCTGACATACTGACAGTTTTTAATAAATTTACCTTTTCAGGGCACATTTCTTCGGCTACTGCAATTATGCATTCTTTGATCATTTCTCCATCGGTGAATGGTTTTCCACGTTTTGCAATTTCAAGAGCCACACGAAAGCTGGCACGAGTTGCAGCCTCTTGTTCAGTTTTGAGTTTTGTAAATGAAGATTGCTGCGATTTCAATCCACGCTTCATAGCTTCGAATTTTTCTATCCGCAAACTTCCTGTATATTTTGAGTAATTTTTAAAATGTTTTGTTTCATAATGACGTTTAATGTTATATTCCTTGAGAACGGCTATGGTTTCATTGCAAATCAAACATAGCGCCTTGTTACTGGACTCAATTACGAAATACTGAATGTTCCACTGATCTTTGAATTTTCTGCATTCACTATCAATTTTTCGCTTCTTTTCCATACTACTAAATCACACACAAAAACAACAAATCAAAATACTGTTACAAAGATGTCTTAAACTTAAACACGCACAAACACGTTTTAAGGAGGTACGCACTATTTTATTTCACAACAGTATCATAGGAACTGACTTGTAGTTGCGCCACTAGCCTTCTTATATATTCCAATTACTGCCATCTAGAAGTGAGTGGAAGACACCAGAACTTTCTCGAACCAACGAGATTATTATGTACGTGCTATTAGCGCCATCTGTTAGCGATAGAAGGTACTACCTATTTCCGCTTGTGTCCACCAGATGTCGTGTCACGTTACTCCTCATGGCTCGTACTCTACGACTAATCTAGAAATTACAGATAATGACAGGAAAATTAATAATATGCAGTGTTGCCGTTTTGCGGACTTTAGTCCGATTTGCAGCCTTTTTTAAACGTTGCGTACTTTTTCGGACTTTTTTTTTTCATCAGTGGACTATTTCACTTTTTACCACCGGCAACAATGATAATATGGTTTTGGCCCTTGGGACTTACTGGAGTAATCAGTATGGCCCTAAGGCTGGAAAGTTTGGAGACCCCTGCTTTAGACACTTACTTTACTATCGCAACATCTGGACTTTGACTTATAATCTCAGCCAGTAAAATAACATAATTATCTGTACTCTTCACATCTCTTTCCTTCTTAGTCAGTAAGTAGGGGCCGAATTAACTTTTAGCTGTTTTTTTTTGTACTGAGATTGAACGTCAGAATAAAATAATTTTATTTTTTGATTCGAATTACGTCATCTGGGCCCCAATTCTCGTATCTCAAAACTCGGTTCGGTTGTCAGTCTGTCCCGCTGGCGCGCGCATGATTTGACGCTATGCGAATTAGTTAGCGCGTTTATCGAACCGAGGTTCGAGGTGCGAGTATTGGGGCCCTGGGCAAGCTATAATATAATAGTATGCGCGTACCTGAGGCGTGGTGCGGGTGCGGCGGGCGGTAGACGGGCGCGCGGTCGGCACGGTCGAGCTGCGCGCGCACCACGCTCGGCCGCTCGGTCGGCGCGCCGAGCGTGTTCGTCGCGCGGCTCACGTTCGCTCGGCGCGCCACTGTAATACGACATCTTTAGTGACGTTCGCGTACGTGTGTGTGCGTGTAGACGCGGCTTTAGAATTATAAAACGCAACGTGTTGTTGATCTTATATAAATCAATCATTATTATTTCTTGTAACAACTGTTAAAAGTTCCTGCACATGAACGAGTTTTCGTAGAACAGAATGTAATTGTGGAGAAATCCGAGGGGATTTCCTTGGATCGATAAAATTGCTAACTGATTGTAGGCAAAATTGAACGTATTGCAATAGCTAGTGTAACGTGCAAGATATTTCTGTGATAATCGCAAGTCCAAGCTCACACACAAAATTTCAGCGAGATTTATCTAACATGGCCCCGATTATTATTGATGCTACTAAAAGTCGGCAGTGCATTAGAATTCTCATAGGGATAAAATATGATGTAGAAAATAATTTATTATTTACTACCTTCTCGCTCAGACCAAAAAAGTGAAGAGTTCTGTGAGGTGAGGCCGGTCTAAACTATACCTCGCCGGGTCACGCACACACATGTAACGAAACTACGCCTTAACTTGTAAGGCAAGCTGTCACGAGATGTGTGGTTTTTAGGTTTCCGTAATACTCAAGAAACCCTTATAGTTTCGCTTTATTTATCCGTCTGTCTGCCTGTCAGTCTATCTGTCTGTCTCTCTATCTGTCTGTATGTCCGCCTTTCTAGCTTCCGTAATTCGGAATATAAATAGATAAAATTTGGTTAAGTTATTCTACCGTACTAATAAAACTATTTAGCATGGCAGGTTATTTAAATATGTAGCTACACGTGCACTACATACATAAGAACCGGCCTCAGTTTTGGTTTGACAAAGATCTGTCTAAACTTTTTCATTTGGTCTGAGCCTACTTGATGGTACCTACTTAAAACTTGAATTTACCAACATAAACATAATATTTGGAGTAACAAAATTTTTATTGCAGCACAATTTTGCAATATTTTTAATAAAATGAATGTGACAGGTGCGCAGAAATATTAACAAACGTTTACGAGCTACATTTTGCACAATGTCGAATACAATTTGAGTAAAATTATTTCTAGCAGGTAGCAGCTAAGGTTCAAAAATTCACGTCGCTTTCATGAAGTTTTGATAGCGATTGATATCATTTTCATCGGCTTGCACCTCTCTGTAATATTGTACTTTGTAAGTATACCTTATCAATATTGTACCCGTAGTTAAGACATACCTACATTATCAACATATACCTACATATCATACCTACATTATCTACATACTCCCACATATCATACCTACATTATCTACATATTCCTACATATCATACCTACATTATCTACATATTCCTACATATTATACCTACATTATCTACATATACCTACATTATCTACATATTCCTACATATCATACCTACATTATCTACATATTCCTATCCATCATACCTACTTTATCTACATATTCCTAATAATTAGGTACAAAGTTATACTGTAACTTGGGACAAAAATCGCAAATATATTAAGCAACATTGATGGTGTATAAGTTTTGCTTTACAAACAAAACTCTTTCACTTCAAGCACAAGCACATTTTAAATTACAATTTTGTTTGGATTGATGTAAGAAAGTATCAATATTTTATAAGGTGCATGAAAGGGTGAGAATAAACTACGAAACAACAATAATCATTTTTGATTCGCCACAAAACCTACATATTCACACAAAGCTACCTAGAACCTAGAACCTACTCAATTATTACACATAAATTAACCCTCCATATATTATGTATATAACTTTGACACGTTAACCTTTCTCCACTGCGCGGGGTCTTTTACGCCCCAAAACTATTTAATTCGTCCCCACAGACAAATAAGTGTTAATTGGAACACAACAATAAAACAAACTGTGGTAAAGTTTATAACTGGAATACTTAGTAGTCAGTACTTACACTCTTTATTCGCGTTGCTTTTCATCTCTGTCGCCTTCGGGGAAGTTGACGGCATCGGGATTTCTGCAACAATACTATAAATGCAAATCGGAAGCCCAAGGGCGGTTGGAGATTTTGAGCACCAAGGAATGCAAGTGCGCAACGCCAGAGGAGTGTAATGTAACTTGTCTTGTGTAGCGCGGCGGTAATAGCTTACCATCGCCTGGATCCGTCTCTCGTTTCCTGGTCCGTTTCAAAAAACAGGAATTACAATTGACTCTATAATAATGTTGAATTTAAAAGCCGCAATAACACTATTGAAAACTGAAAACTGGCTTTTGCCCGCGGCTCCCACCTCGTAAATTCAGTATCCCACGGGAACACTGTTCGTTTTAGCGATAAAATGGATTATAGCGATAAAATGTTTTAATCCAGAGCCTAAACTACTGCCATACCTAATTTCAGCAAAATTCGTTCAGTACTTTTTGCGTGAAAGAGTAACAAAACATCCATTCATCCATCCATCACAAACTTCCACATTTATAATGTAATCACTAAAATAATTAAATCAAAACTGAGTTCTCAATTCTACTATTCTAAATTGAATACGAGCCATACCAGCATAACCATTACAAATTATGAAGCAGGTGACACAATTTCGAAACAGTACAACTTATACTTGACTCATTTATCAACTTATTAAAATTAATTAAAGCCGACCAAACACACGTTCTAGATCTAAATTAAACAGGTGCGAGCCTGAATATGAATTCTTTTGTAACCACTTCACATGGAATAGAAAATATTTCGGCATAAAAGAATCGTTAAAATGGCCAGTAGGTAGGTTCTGCTGACGTGTTGTATATACCATCTGGTACCAATTTTAGTTAACTCTTTGTAATAATAATAATAGCTCCCTGCACCGATTTCGGTGACAGCTTCATTGAAACTAGGCCATTTACGCCTGTGTTATTTTATAGTGCTCAAGTGTGTGCGCAATACACAAGAGCACTCTCTCGTCCTTCTTGAAACCCAGTGGGATGGATGATCGACACGACTGGCAAGAGACCGTCTTTTGACATGCCCATCCGACGCATGGATGATCTCTCTTATCAGACAATCAGGTAATCAGCCTCCACTGTCCTAACCAACTTAGGAAACAGTATTTTTTGTTGGTCCAACGCGGGAATCGAACCCACCCTCCGAGTCGAGAGCCAAGCTCTAAACCACTGGACCACGGTGGCTGCTATCTCTTTGTAAGCAATATGTTAATGAACAACTTTATTTAACACATACTGTCATTTGTAGACATCGTAGTTTATTTGTATATTTTGTGTTAACGTTGTTAAACAGAAACTAATGAAGCTTTGTTCTAAAATAATCGAGTGGCGTGCCACTTGGAAGATGTCAGACATCGAAATCGGCGTAGATATGAGGCTACGTTACGCTACCCTAGGTATTTCATATCAAAATTATATTCTATATAGTATATCGGGCTAATTACAGTAAGGTAGGTACCGTATAATCTGATGGATCCCTCAGTTTCTCCCAGCGAGTTCTTGGATATGCAGCGGTAGTTGCCGAAGTCTCCTGATTGTAGGTTCCGCACTGTCAGCTTCATGTGCGCTCTGAAACAAACGCAACAAATTCGAATTGAATTGGATATGCAAAAATATTCAGTGGGGCTAGCACGAAAATTCACAAGTACGTATTCGTAACGTTGTCGAAAGAGAATTGTATGAAAATCATGACAGCGCCCATACAATTGACATTCGCTAACGATACGAATAACGATACCTGTCAATTGTTCATGAGCAAACGTGAGCTAAATACCTCTAGTCCTTGGAAATAGTACATAAACCCTAACTAAAAACAGGTTGTAATAATTGTTCCGCCGAAATTGAAAATGGATTTGACCTTGGAGATATACTTTTGTCTTTCATCCCTTTATCATATTTTCATCTCGGCAAATTGATTGATTCCAGTGATAGTTTGTAACTCAACGCGGACGAAGACACAAAGGAAGCTAGTATAATACAGGTAATTCCACACGGGGCGGATAATGTAAAACATTTTGCAATGGTAATGAGAGCTGATAATGCAGCGCGGAATAAAATTGTTGATGCTGAAAATCGAACATGGAAATTAACCGATATGTAAAAACCGAGACATGTTGTAACGTTTTTAATGTTGATAGGAAAAATATCGCATAATTGTTTTCCAGGTTTACAGGAACTTTACGTAACTCTGAGAAGGCTAGGTATCTTCTTAATCCCTCGAAGTCTGCTAATCCGAAGAGGCTAGTGTGTTGAATATTGTCTAATCCTTCTTCCTCAATTCTACCACTTTGAAGATCCGTACCCCAGCAATAATAGTGTGTCGATAATGAAGATAACGAATATATTCTAACTTGTCGTGATCTCACCTAATGCGGGGGTCAAAAACCGCTCTCATCCCAAATATATTTTCGCATTTTTTCGTTTGCAATAAACTGAATGGAACAGGGGACAAGTCAATTTGTTTACGTTGCTCCCCGATATTGGGCCTATCTTTTATCTCGGTTTGGTATCTCGCACCGCCTCTGGTCCACATTAATATAAACACGAAATATGCTTTACATGGCGGGGGTTTGTCATAAGTTATACGTGATTGTGTCATCATCGTTTGTTTTGAGTGCAGCTAAATAAGTAATTATTTACTCATATCAAAATAATAAATGTACAGAAATGGAAATAGATATTTTTTTCCTTACAATATTCTGAGAAATACAGGGAAACACTTCTGTATATAGGTGCAAGGATATAAGACTACACTTTGACGCTGTACTGGCTGTACACACATCTCGGCTTGCGCATGATGATGATCTTAATAAAAAGAATTGATATATTATATCTGGAAAACAGTCTTGCGGCGTTTTCTCGATTTCTTTGTTATCCTTGTACCAAATTACGTCACTTTAAATTTAAATTTCATTTAAAACATCCATTAAACTATTATATCAGAAAGCAGATTATACTGGGGCGGAGTGCTGGTTACAATATTAAAATTCTCTTTTCATAAACTTTGAGCACAAAAGTGCTTTGTTTTACAGGTTTGAATAGTGTTACATATTATCGTATTATATCAGAAATTACATATTATTTGAGTAAGTAGCTCATCAGACAGTTTATTGACTAAATTACAAATAAGCTGTTCATTTTAAAGGCTTATAGCTGCATTATGTACAAACATTTTGCCCTTTTACTTTTGCCAACTGAAATAATTGGGCACTTGAACATTCATCATTTACATTTTTCTTGAATCATGTCTGATGTTAAAGAATACCACTAGATTCATTAGAATCACGCTGGAATATACCTACAACTTGTGATCAGAACTCCATATAGTTAATTTATAAACCCGCTAATTTTCATATTTTGTAATGTGCTCCGTGCGCAATTTCCTCCGTGATTAGAGCCATATAGACTGTCGGTGCGACACATTCATAATATTATGTAATTTGTTTTGCGAAACGAGTTAAGCGCTTAATTACTTCCATACAAACTCTAAATTATTCGCGCTTAAGCAAGTATTACGAGAAATAAATTATTATTAATGTTAATAAAAATTCTTAATATACCACCATAAAAATTGAAACAAGAAAATGTGACAATTGGAGCTTATTTCATGCTTAATTTCCATACAGCAAAATTTATTCCTTTCTGTTTTTCTATCTCACGACCCTCGTAAACATCATGAAGTAACAAATATATATTTTTTGTTTTAGAACAACACCGTATTTGCGAGGAAAATTTTTGAAATAGAAAACTCAAACCTAATTTGAATCTCAACTCTCCACAATTTTCAGGACGTTCTGATTTTTGTCTCATACTTTTTTCATTCCAATTTCTAGGAATTGGAAGCATCCACTAAAAGTCGAAAACGCAACCGATTTTCTTTATTTACTATCTGACGAATCGTAATAAAGTACCACAATGTCATTCGTAAATAGACGAGAGATATAACAGTCACATATTCGATGATGATGAATATAACGATGATAATGATGATAAGAAAACAATAGTTAACAAATGGACTAATGATGATAATGATGTATTTGACATTTCTGTAGGAATTATTCTCGGTATTATTCGTGTATTCCTTGGTAGGCCATGGCATTGTCAGAAACTTGGTTATATTGGATGATGATTGTGTAAGCTAGGAACTTACACATACGACTTTGAGCTGAGGGAAGTAGGTATATAGGTTAATGTGAGGGCTGGAGAAATCTGGGACTGACCTTATTGTTGAGCTGGTGGTTCTGTATCTGGGCGGAGGTTTCTTCTCACTACACTACACAGCAGCTGAGCGGATTATCGATAGATTTATCGCGGTTCGCCGGCGAATTTGGTATTATATTAACGAGCACAAATAAATATGCGCACACGCGTTCGCGTTCACTAGGTTTCGGGATGAGCTGAAAAATGCATCCGGCGCGGATGGGGATCTAAATGCAAGTGTTCGTCACTCTCTGACAGCGCCCCCGAGTCGGTCGGCCATACATCACGTAGTGATGTCCTTTGTGTTTATTCTAAACGTAGCGCTAGGGTTGGCGCGAACATCCTGGGGGGCCCGCACAGGCGGCGAGCTGAGCCCCATCCTGAGCAGAATCCAGTGGGAGCCGGGCAATCTTGCCGACAGGCCTCCGCAGCTGGCCTTGAGTCGTGTCCAAGTCCACAACTCTGATGACTTCATCCTTCCCAGGTAGCAGACGTGAGATTCTTCCCATCTTCCATTGTAGAGGAGGCAAATTGTCCTCCTTGAGCAGAACCAGTTCTCCAATTTTGGGTGGAGAGGAAGAGGAAAGCCATTTGGAGCGGATTTGAAGGGTATGGAGGTAGGACTTGGTCCAAAGGTTCCAAAAGCGCTGAGAGAGTGATTGAATGAGCTGAAAGCGTTTGAGCGGAGATATTACTCTTTCATCTAGAGTCAGCTCGGGGAGAGCTGTGAGCGGACGGCCAATGAGAAAGTGGCCAGCAGTAAGGGGCTGATAGTCCGTGGGATCGGACGAAAGTGGACTGATGGGCCGAGAGTTTAACACAGCTTCGATTCTAGTGAGCAGAGTTAAGAATTCCTCGAAAGTGAGGTGTTGCTCACCGATAACACGGTATAGAAGTTGCTTTGTGGATTTAACATTAATCTCATTTATACCTCCCATCCATGGGGCTTTAGGCGGATTGAGTAACCAAGTTATATTTTGAGTTGAGAGTTTATGAGAAATGGCGTCGTTATTGTCATTGAGAAATTGTTGTACCTCTAGTAGATGATTCCTAGCTCCTACATAATTTGTGCCACAATCTGAACGTATCAATACCGTAAGTCCGCGACGTGAGCAGAACCTTTGTAATGTTGCAATAAACGCTTGATTTGAGCAGAAACGGTCCGGCGAAATCCGTTGATACGTGACTAAATACGGGCTGAGGTATGACTCTATCAGCTGGCAGGTCAGCCATGATAGGTACTTCGGGCTGAGCGCGGCAACGGAAACATCTTATGCATTTAAACGTTCTGTGCCTTATAATGCGGCGGGCAGATAATATCCAAAATTACTGACGTAAAATAGCATGTAGCGTGTCCGTGCCAGGGTGGCAGTGTATGCGATGATAGTGATCTATTATGAGGTCTACGAGCGGACTAGAACTAGGCAAAATGTATGGGTGTTGAGCATCGTATGTGAGTTCCGAACGAGTGAGTCTACCTCCTACTCTGAGGAGACCGTCCTGCGTAAAAGGCGACAGACGTTGTAGTCGTACTGTGCAGATTCTATCGGTTTGCAGGCGGTGAATATCTTCTGCGAATGCATTCTGCTGTACAGAGCGGATCCAGAAGAGTAATGCTTCTCTACGTTCACTTACAGTTAGAGGGCCTAGTTGTCGCGAGTTTGAATTTAGTTTACAGTTACGAATGAATCGCCTCATGTAGGCAGTGACACCAGTTAGTTTTTCTAAAGAGCTGAAGCGAGTGAGCAGATCACTATCGACACCGGGTATCGAGAAATTGCATGGTACGTATTTTGGTTTGAGCCCTGGCAAGTCTTGTCGAGTATGAGCTGAAGGCATCTTGGGCCAGGTATCCTCTGGCAATTTGAGCCATGGAGGAGACCACCATAAATCATGAGCGGAGAGAGCTTGAGCTGATAATCCTCTGCTTGCACAGTCAGCAGGATTTAATTGGGAAGGTACATGACGCCACTTAAGTGTGAGTGAATTTGAGTTAATTTTTGTTACTCTATTTGATTCAAATGTTTGTAAACGATGGGGCGGAGCTTTTGCAAATATCATGAGTAGAATGAGCAGAATGTGTAGAGTGAGCCGACTGAGTATAATGAGTATGAGTAATATGAGCAGAGTTAACTTGAGCTACAGGTGAATCGCATGAGTGTTCAACGAGTCCTATGAGTGCAAAATCAAAAATCGTGCCGAAGGCTATGGGCTTCCCCGGGCCCAAAGCAATCTTAGTACCATCCAAAACGTGACCCAAAACGTCTGAGCCTACTAATAGATTTTATAGTTTGCCTAAATATGGCCGCTTGCGATTTTGTAGGCATGTTTAAAAATATATGCTTGTAACTAAGTTAAATATTTAAAAGTAATAAGCGGAAAATACGCGCGCAATTAATTAAAACGCAGAAAATAGATTTTAATAATGTGCCGACAATGTATACAATTTTATCATAAAATGTGTACGAGTTAATTAACAAATGAGCTGACCGATCGCCTGTTGCCAATATAGTACTAGTGTATGTTTGATGAGCGGAGATTAATGCGTTAGAAGTCGTCTGTAATATTATATTAATGTCCTGAAGTTTGAATATAAACAAATCTTAGCGGGCGCGTTAGAAACAAAATAACGCAATGAAAAACAATGCAAGTAGGTATGAGCAGTCTCAATCTCAACAGTGTGCCGACTTATTCAAAACAGCTGTAACGTAACACCTATAATATATTTGTATAAACACAGAACGTCGATAAGAATTCTTATTTAAAACAGCTGTAACGTAACACCTAATAATATTTTTGTATAGACACAGAACGTAGATAAGATATGAATTCAATGTGAAGGTCACTATTTATTCTATGAAGAATACCTAATTGAGAATGAATGTAACCAGCTGTTGTTTACGCACGGGCGCCGTGTAGGTACCTATTACCTACAGAATGCACAAAAAATCAAGTACCGAAGCGAGCCGACGATGTTTGTATGGGCACTTGAGATGTTATGCGACTCATAACTATTAAAATAATGCTAAGTTAATTAATATTGTGTTTTAAAAATTGAGAATATGAAGATATAAACGTTATATATAGATAAAATACTTAGTAATGCAACGACTATTCACAATTCTGTTATGAGCCGAACGTAATTCACAATACGCACTAGTTATTACTTATTTTATATGCGAGTCAAACATTAAAATATTTTGTAAGTAATTAAGAGCTGAGAAAATTATATGAGATATTATTGGCACAAATTATGTATTAGGTACGTTAGGGAAGTTCTGGAATGTTCGAGTTCTTTGTTCGACAATAAGCCGACAACCTACCCACTATTTTTTTTTTTTTTTTTTTTGGGTTTTCCTATGAATTTATGGGCCGAAATATGCACAAAATAATTTAAATAATTAACATATAGGTTAATATCAAAGTACAGAATAGGGGTTTAATGTTAAATGTGCCGAATTGATAACGGTAGTGGACTGTAACTTGGTTTTAAAATGGCGGGGCGGCCTGGCCATAATTAATTGGACAAAATATAAATAATCGAGCTGATTTTATGTGCAGAATTGGGCGGAGTGGAACTGTAGGTGCTGGTTCTAATCAGGCCCAACGCCGGTAATAGGGAGAAGGGCTTCACGAAGGCTCGATGGGCCAAGAAATTGGTGAGCCGAGGAAACTTACACATACGACTTTGAGCTGAGGGAAGTAGGTATATAGGTTAATGTGAGGGTTGGAGAAATCTGGGACTGACCTTATTGTTGAGCTGGTGGTTCTGGATCTGGGCGGAGGTTTCTTCTCACTACACTACACAGCTGTTGAGCGGATTATCGATAGATTTATCGCGGTTCGCCGGCGAATTTGGAATTATATTAACGAGCACAAATAAATATGCGCACACGCGTTCGCGTTCACTAGGTTTCGGGATGAGCTGAAAAATGCATCCGGCGCGGATGGGGATCTAAATGCAAGTGTTCGTCACTCTCTGACAGCGCCCCCGAGTTGGTCGGCCATACATCACGTAGTGATGTCCTTTGTGTTTATTCTAAACGTCGCGCTAGGGTTGGCGCGAACAATGATGATATGTATTTAAAATAAATGGCGACAATAATAAATGTAACATACCTGTAAGAGTTTTCCTCGGTGTTGATAGCGTATTTTTTGGTGGGCAACACCATGACGTTGTCATATACCCAATAGGATATGGCGCGGGGGTGAGCCTCGGTGTGGCAGTCAACGGTGACGTCAGTGCCTGACGGAGCTCCGACCAACTGGTTTGGCACCCAGATCATGGGGGAGACTGGAATGAAAGTCGGGGTTAGATTGGTGGAACATACTCGTATTACAGTTTTAATGCGGCATAGAATAACTATTATAGTTCTAAATGTACAACTTAGCAAGAAATCTGTAACGTAAGTGGAAAGGTAAAGGTTGGGGAGAAAAAAAGATACACATAATTAACTTAAGTCGAGATTAAAAATATAGGAACAACAGAATCGGATTGAATATTGGGAGACTGGGAAGTCAAGAAAGGAAAATCAACAGCACTGTTACTGTAACATAACTGAATATGCCATATAAGGCATAACATAATATGCCTTAATTGGAAGGTAGAGGAATAATCATTTAAATGCATATGCCTAACAATAATTATTTACATACAGTAGGTATTAGATATTATTTATTTGCAAATAACATAATATAACGACGAAACTTTAAACCATTAACATTATTAATAAAAAAAAATTATTGCCGATGTAAGCAAACTTCTCGACTTAACGATCAAGGAGGGCGATACATAAAAAGCGTGGTGAATTTTATAGAATGCACTTTGGCAGCGCGCGCCCGGCACCAGGTCACGGGGTTTATGGCTTTCTTAAACCGCAAATACTTTCTCAACTTTACGATTATACTGGATTAAATAAACATGGGAATAGTTCGGAGTGCAGCGCTCTCGTATCGAACCGCTGAACCGCTGAACTGCAGAAGGTTTACTGCAGTGTTATTAAGGTTGTATTTAAGCAGTTTATTTAGTACCTATAGAGAACTGCGAAAGTAAAGAAAATATGCCATTTATTTTTCAGATCTCGCACAATTCACAATTCATCACATTCGAACCCATTTAACTGTAAGAGCAGGTATGAAAAAATACATAAGGTACGTAGGAATTGAGAATGTTTGTCTAGTGCCCGGTCTCTGCAAGGTTTTCGTAGGTAGCTTATCTATACAATAGCGCTTTTGATTGGTTAACGCGTTGCGTCTTCCAATCGAAAGCGCTATTGAATAGATAAACTACCGACAAAAACCGGACATAAGGTCTTTTAGGGCATACGTATTCATCACTTGAAAATGTCTCTTCATCACTCATCAAAGACCAAGTAACAGAATAATATGATCTACAGGTCTCCGATATTGTTTATTGTTTGAACTTCCTGCGACGTGCAAATCCTGCAGGTAGCGCACATAAATCGTGCACCGACCACATTAATCATATCATATGGAGCACCAGACAGCGCGCCACGCTCAACTATTGGAAACTCTAGCAATTTATAAACTCTCCGTAATGATAGATGGCGCCGAGCTTGGCCGAACTTCGCTGAGCGCGCGCGAGCTTGTTCCAGCGCCCCGAGCACACCCAAACGCACAAGAACACGCTGAATTTATGATTTATTTTTCACCGTTTCAAATTGGCACACGGATGTTCTACCCGAGAATTAAGAATATCAATATCTATAAAATAAACCAATAAAATAAGAATTTTACTACTTGAGGCAAAAAAGCCCATTGTTGAGAGCGGCCGCACACTCCAGAATGTGGATTTTTGTCAGTCATAATAAAATGTACTCCCAACGTAATTCACATTTGAGTTTATGGTGGCAATTCCGCGAATATCACTGAAGCCTTTAATATTCTACGACGTTTTAAAATATTTATAAAGAACACCTTTAAGCGAGATTAGAATGTGACTTCATTATCATATAATATGTATTAGCATTGACATGAGCCTTATGAGAAATTATTAAGTGGCACGACATAAAAATTACTATGCTCCTGTTTTATGGTTTTTTACTCATCGTTGGTTGGAGTAGGATTACAATTTTGCAAAATTATGTGCAAATATTTAACATCTGTATAATATATTCTAGAATCTAAAATAAATTTAGAAATTTAATATGGACTACACAAAACAAAATCTTTAACATATTATTATGTTAGATAAAATTTTCAAACCAGAATTAAATATATAAAGCTGCAAATGCTATTCCTAGATTTAATTAATTACTAAAATTATGAAACTTATTTGATAGCGATTGCGATTTTGTTCAATCGAGAAAGAAGTAATTAATTGCTCGATCCAAAGAGGTTAATAAGCACTTTAGAACTGAAAAAACATCTGTTCAATTAGGCCATACCATAATTGAACAAGAAATTTTAGTACAATTTTCAATTATGCTCAGGAATTTGAGGTTGTTGGTTGAATAGCGAATTCTATTCAAACACTGAATGCTCGCCATTGATTTCACTCTGGTCAGTAATTTATAAAAGCAAATACACTTTTCTTTGGTAAAATATTTTCTTTACCTAGCTTTGTATATTAAGTGGAAGACAAAAAATATTTTACTGTATTTTGTAAGATTAACTTTCTTTGGCAGGATTCTAACTTACATCCACTAGTTTAGCATGCCACAATTTCTAGCATCCAGCCAGTCGACTACACATATACAATAAACCTCAATTGCTAAACTCTTATCTGGCTTAAAATATCTAGAAAAGACGGAACAATACAATAGATTTGAGTTAAATTATGGAGAATCGAAAGATCTTTGAATTTTTCTGAAGAATTAAGCAAAACATTTTCAACGATATCCCATTGAAGTTATTTTAAAGACAGCAAAAAACGGCATTGTTTGTGCATCCAACTTGAGGACAGCTGACAAAACAAAACGGCGGCTGTGATAATTGAAAGATAATATTTTCGCGGTGCATGCCTCGCCGGAGACGTGGATGTTTACATCAATCTACCCTTCGCAATCACCGAGTTTGAAATCTTTCTGTTTTTTGTTCGACTTGATTTCTATTTACTTGTTAAAATTCACGTTTTATCAGGATTTTTTTAGGAGAAACAATAAAATGTAAATGTCTGCGAGTTCTTGTACTGAGGTAAGTATAGCATGCTGCTAATAAATTTAATAACTACCTACCGATCAATAGTTGCAAGACTAAGTTTAGGCGAAACTGCGGCCGAATCTACAAAATTGGTGGCAACTTGTTATGAATTTTTGGCCGAAACCAATTCAGTATTTAAACCCATTAAATTTTTGTATAAAACTTCGGACAGTAATTTAACAAGCGAGAAGCTTGAATCTGCGCCAACAGCCGACTTATAGGCTGTAGTACGAATGCAATTGCAATCATCAATATTTTCGGCTGGAGTGTTTTAAAATAGGACAACTTTATTTTATATATTTAAATGCATCATTTATACGATTACATAATACGCTTTTCGTTTTACAACAACTATATTGTGATAAAATTATATAGTATGTCTAGTATTTCAATGGCTTCTTATTTAATTATACTTCATAATATAAATTATAATTCAATTGGACAATTAGATATTCTTCATGTTGTCGATTGAAGTTTGCGCAGCGTGCGTGCCTTGGGATGCAACGCTGCATAGGAGACATTCTCAAAATGATGTCGCAGACAGGGCAGAAGCTCTGCAGTTCCAAATTGCAACTCCATCACTACCTGCTCTTTTATCACAATTGCACGTAAACGCGACGAAATGCAACATATCTCGCTGTTTTGCGCGAACAAAATATGTGTACGCAACATTGCGAGACATGTTGCGTTGCATCGCGTCTTTGCTATTTTGGTGCCTGTCTCCAACAATCATCAACAAAGTACTTACACTCAACATCAACAATGATACGCTTGGACACGGAGGGTGGCACGGCGTTTGTGGCGATGCACAGGTACGCGCCCATCTCCGTGCGGCTGATGCGCTGCAGGCTGAGTGTGTCGCCCTCGTACACCGTCACTGGAAGGAGGTACTACTTGAGATACATGATCATTAACACCATTATTATCATCATTATCATCATCAGCTGAGCAGCAGCTTCATCATAATCGTCAACGACAGCTAACGTCCCTACTATTAAAGTACGGGTCACGTTAACGTTTTTTCACGTAGGAGCATAAAGTAAACTGTAGACTGTAGACAATAGCGATGGTATAACACCGCTTTCATAGTTTTGCAACTTGACAATGAGCAACCACTTTTTAACTATGAGCAAATGCACTACTTAGTCATGTTATTCGTCTCTCGTTTTGTAAATAATGTGGAGGTTAGGTGCCGTGTACATTTTGTTTCTTAAATGCAGTTGCTTAGGTTTTGAGTAATGAAATATCTTTAAACATTCAAACTACCGTATTCAATGAAGAAAACGTATAGTGTATTATCTCTCATGTCTCAACTAAAATTAACAAAATTTTAACATAACACATAAAATTTACATCAATTATCGTAGTGAACAATAATCGTGTGTTCAACACATTTGCAGTAAATTTTCACGCAAATGTTGTAAATGTTATTCTCTTTCAGTCAATAAATCAGCGATTAGCAGGAATAGATGTGTCCGTGGGCGATTGCCGGGCATTAACGCGATAATTACCGCGCGAACACTGCCACCGAAATGTGGTTACAAGCGCTAACGCACGGCTTACTTCAATTTTGTTGCTTTGAATTTCATGTGTTTTCGGTTAATTGGAAAAAATTATATTGATTTGAGTAAAATTGCCTAGTAGATACTAATTATGTTAAGTATTATTATCGTATTAATTCGTTATATTTAATTAATCATGTTATCATCAAACATGCGATGTGATCACAGATCTCGTTTAAAATTATAAGCTTTTACACATGACATATTAATAGTCATCAACTTTTTGAAAAAAAAACGATAATATGGACTATGCCAAACTCCAGTAGTATTAACGTTGTATCTGGCAGCATAAAGTATATTAATTACTCACACACATAAGGTCTGGCGTAAACTAGGTACAAGGATAACTAATGCAACAATATAGTATGTGATAATAGTGTAACAGCCCACTCGTAAAGTTTACTCCATTCGACGCTCCAGGCTGATATAAGTTGATACGCTATAATTTTGTCGGTAATTCCAAAGGTCCCCATTTCGCCCGCTGCAGGTGATGTGTACACGGCCCAAATTTACATATTGTGGGTACGCGGGGCCGAACATACTAATTATTATTATTATGTAACGACGCATGTTGCCCCGGTCTACCCTTTTTTTCGTGTTAATTTTAGGTGTAAAGTCTATGAAGTAATATTAAAATAAGCTTAAGGAAATGTTCGAGGGAAATTTAATATAAAATTTTCTAAGATATTATTAATTTTAATAAGTGCTTTGAATGAGTGAAGGAAACATTCTAGTCTTAAGGGAGCGTTGTGCGGACGTTGCCCTCTGTAACAAAGAGTTAGCTGAATAAACTCGAAAAGCAAAGTAACGGTTTTTATTCAAATATATATATTTCTGTAAATCTTCGTTCTGGCATCAAATAAATACTACAGTGAAGATAAAATATTTTCTTTTGAATATTTTGTTTGAAATTAATAGAAAATTACTAGAGATTGACTATAAGGCGAAATCGAAAACTATAAGGATCGGAGAAAAATGCTAAAAGGAGTTACTAGCCCGATTTTGAAAAATACTAAAATTCCATCAATTGATATCAGCTTTTTGATAAGTCAAAAAAAAATATATAGCCTGTATTATTTCAATATATAAGTTATGTTTTTGTCTATACATAATATCTAAGGTAATTTTAAAATAAGAATGACTAATATAGGAAATATTAAATTACTGGTCGTTTAAAATTTTTTACTAAGTATATTAAAATTTTAAAATTTTACTATATCTATTAAAATGTCTGTTTGCTCCAGATAAAAACAAATAATTCAATAAAGCAAATCTTGTCAGTTAGAAGAACTACATCAATTAAATAGTTCGTAGAAAGATTCCTTAAAATCAATTCCTTAATTAAAGCATATTTTTCATATTAAACTGCGTCATGCTGGTTATTACAGCTTAAGCGAGCATGTGTATTAAGTGAAGGTTCAATTTGGGCAGCAGCTCAGAAGCCGCAAGAGACCATGATTGTACGCTTCTGAATATATTCAGTAATTAAACGCAACTGTACTCGGATTGCATTATTTATTTTGGAAGCGAAAATTGCCATTAGAGGCTATTCCCCGGCTATTCCACTGAAATATTCGGACCGCTCTAATTGTCATTAACATTATATTTTGCATCGTTATACTCGCAGAGAAAGAATCTCAAAAACATTACATGTTGTCCGAACGTATTCAAATGAGTATAATGAAACAAAAGGAGAAAAGGACACGAATTACAAATTACTTTATAAATGTATCAAACATGCGTTTTCAATACAGTAATAAAATATTAATTTTATGTAACAGTTGCCTTTATCTTATTGTATTGAGAGCACCTGCTCAAAAAATGCCACTTCGAGTGTTCCGTATTAAGTTCATAGTAAATTTCATTTCAGACATCATAAAATGGTTACATGTCAGATGAATCATATTAGAGATTCAATTTTGTTTTCAATAGATAATATGCATAAAATGGTACACGAAATAACATCAAAAATTTATATATAATATATATATATATGCAGCCGAACGTAAAACCGGTTGAAAGTCGGTTATGATCCGCCTACGTAAGCTATGTAGCCTATGTTATCTGCGCTATTATCACGAATCTATTGACACCTCATTTATTAAAAACAGACCAGTAGCTTAGGCGAAACAAAATACTATAATACAAAATAATTGCCCTTCCTTTTGGCTTCACCATACTAGGGTAGTTAACCATAGTAGTAAAAATCGTTTAAATAACCAATAAGAGAATCATTAGAAGTTTATGTAAGGACAATTACCATGATTGATTGAATGATTCGGATTCACTTTAGAACTGCTGATTCGCAATATTTTAATGTGAAAAATTAAAAACAATTGTGTCAATGTCATCAAAGAATTTCAATATCGATGTCGAAACAATTAAGATTTGTAAATGTAATCAAATCGACTGAAATATAAGAGGAGCGAAATTAATTTGGAAAAGTAAATACAAGTAACGGAACCGGCGCGTCCCGTGGGTCGTGCTAACCAATTTCCATGTTCATCAAAATTTATTACAACGTGATTTTAATAGAACGTATTCTCAAAATTAATTTACAAATAAAATAAATTGTTTGGGAAGTTTCTGCAGAAGTGTGTAATGAAAAAACTGATACTTACGAGGGCTGATTGATAAGTTTCCGAAACGACAAAGAAAAACTTCAAAAATCTATTTAAAATAAATTTATTTCTCAACGTAGTTTCCTTCTACCTCGATGCATTTATTCCAGCGCTTCTCCAATGCCGTGACACCAGTTTGATAAAATGTTTTCTCCAACCCCTTAAAAATACTCGTCCACGGCAACAATGAGTTTCTTCATTTGATGAAAATCTCTGGCCACCTAACCATTTCTTCAGGTTTGGGAATAAGTGGAAGTCGCACGGGGCCAGATCCGGGAAATAGGGTGGATGCGGCTGCAACCATTGACGTGTGTGCAGGTGCGTTGTCATGGTGGAACAAAATTTTTTTCTTGGCCAAATGTGGTCGTTTCTTCTGGATTTCTTCACTTAATTTTTGCATCAAGCTTGCATAGTACTCTCCATTTATTGTTTTTCCTTTTTGCAGATAATCCACTAAAATAATCCCTCGAGCCTCCCAAAAAACAGTCGCCATCACTTTGCCGGCCGACAAAACCGTTTTTGCTTTCTTCGGCGCAGGTTTTCCGCTCTCAGTCCACTGCTTAGATTGTTCTTTTGTCTCGGGAGTATAATGATGTATCCAGGTTTCATCGACTGTTACATAACGCCGCAAAAACTCATTAGGATCTCGGTTAAACAGCGCCAAACACTCCGATGAATCGTCCACTC
This sequence comes from Phengaris alcon alcon, assembly GCA_037179445.1. Lineage (NCBI taxonomy): Eukaryota > Metazoa > Arthropoda > Insecta > Lepidoptera > Lycaenidae > Phengaris > Phengaris alcon. Next base: position 282,188 of record JAYRCH010000171.1, on the reverse strand, counting down.
GACGTTGCTTTTGGTCTACAGTGAGCAAACGCGGCACCCATCGCGCGCAATGCTTTTTCATTCCCAAATGTTGGTGCAAAATATTAAAAACACGTTCAAATGAAATGCTCACCATCTCTGCTATCTCTCGCAACTTTAAGCGCCGATCATTCAATACAATTTTGTGAATATTTTTGATCATGTCCGGATTCGTGACTTCATTTGGACGGCCAGACCTGTGGGCGTCTTCGCAGCTCTGTCTTCCACGTTTAAAATCAGTTACCCAGGTTTGAATTGTACTCAATGCAGGAGCAGAATTACCTAAAACACGGTCTAGCTTGGTTTTAATCTGGGTTGCTGTTTTCTCTTTTAAAACGTAAAACTATCACCGCACGAATTTCGTTTCTTTCCATTGTTAAGAAAATTTACGACAGAGAAAGTTCTACGTCCTCTCAAACAAATTTCATCAGTTCGATTAAATTCAAATTTGGCGTTCTATTTTTTAAAAGATGCCAGAATATAATGTAATATTCCTTTTTTTGCATATAATTTTTTTAAGTTCGTCGTTTCGGCCAGTTATCAATCAGCCTAGGTATTGATGTGGTCTTATTTATGAGGCTATGATTTACTAAGATTTTTAAGGAATAAAGGTAGTAGTCTCATCATCAAAGATGTTAGTTACGTACACGATTTGAAATATTGCAGAGATGAATTGCTTAAACAGGTACTTGAAAGCATTAACGTTAATTGTGATACGCAAGCAATATAGGTAGACATTTTTACTAAAGTAGGTGTCTTTATTGCAGAATAATTACGAATACCGTCTACTAACTAAATTGTACAACTTCTAAACTCGTAAATCAAAGGCGCTAATGTTCTTGAAATGGAGTGGACTCCGAATCATTAACACTTCTCACCTCTGAATTACCGGCTATATTGTTATAAAAGGACGTGGGATTTTTGACGTCGATCGTAATTAAATCGCCGGTGCGGATGACGTGGAGCAGGCGACAATTAGCGCGAAGCACTCTCACGTAACTCCAGGGGAATATTTAAACCAAATTTTTTACTGGACATGGGGGCTTAAATCGGCACCTTTGTGTTAAGTGGGTTTTTCAGATGTTAAAGCTCGCTTTGTAAGTCAAGTCAGGGCTGGTGACACCTTTGTGATAATTTGTTTTAAGTATACCTCACGCAATCCCTTATTATCAAGTAATATGAAATCTGTACTAACATTAAGAGGAAGGTGTTAAAAATTTATTGAATTTCTTATTATATCATGATTGTAAGGAAATTGCAATCATAATTTAAATCATTCTGTAATTATAAATATTCCAAGCTCTATCGATAGAAATAAGCTTCTAATTCAAATAAAAATATCCAAAGTACAAAATTAATCATTCAATTTTCAAACGCCTTTGACGCCACATCAACAGCAATTACGATTTCATATTAATAAGCGTGGTGTTTTTATTCATTCGAATTAAAAATTAATTACATCACATACCCAGCTCACTGCGAATGTGGGTCAAAAGCCCACGAGAGCTCTACGTTTGTTGAGCAAAATGTTCCTCAAATGCACCGGAAATTATGTAATTTTTCCAACATGTACAAATTCGAAGCCACGTACGCGACACAAGCGAATTGAATCAAGCGAAAAAATGTTTTCGTTTGGGTTTTATGTCTTTTATTCATCAAATGATTGAATATTATCTTTTATTATTTACATCTACTTAGGTATTGTTTAGAGCTGTCAAAATATTTTATGCAAAGACAAGCTTTATAAGTAAGTCTGCGCGCGAGTTGAATGTCGATCTAAGGAATGCGATAGCTATCAAGGATACAAAACAGGCGTATGATGCATGGTTTACGGGAGGCGGGGAACCCGTCACCTCAGGCCCCGAACGCATTCACCTAGCGCGCAGACAGTAAGTTCTGATCCCACATAAGAATCATAGTGATATTTACAAACATTTAAACTATGACAAATTTTATTATACTTATATATTCAAACATTATATTCATAATCTCACCCTTCTTCCTCCTGTCCACGGAGATGGGCTGTCCGTCCTCCCGTCTCCACATGATTTTGGGCGCGGGGAACCCATCTGCCTTGCACACGAGGCTGATGTTCTGGTTCTCACGGACGGCCACCGCCGACTGCGTGCTCTCCTCGTCCAGAATATTTGGTGGCACTGAAGGTAAAAATAATTGTATTGCTAAGACTAGCTAGGTCTATGATAATAATGGCACCAAATTTTGCTAAAGTACAGAGGAAACTATTATTTAGCCATTTAACACCTCAAATCAAAATAATATAGTAACCGATGAACTCACACATCAAATGAATGGACGGGTTGGCATAGACATGAGACACTATGGTAGATCACATCTAAATCATCTTGTAATTGGTCGTAAAGAACGCTGTCAATAGGTTACGGCTCAGAACCATCTGAGCTAATGCATTCCGATACCCTATTACATCGGTCACACGACTTAGCTCATACACAACTGAGCCGTATCTATGCATAATACATTTCCATGATTTTTGATTTTCTCATACCTAGAAGCAGAGATCTCTTATCATTTCTCAGAAAAAGTTTTTCGATTGTATATTTAGTTTACTAAGTTATAGGCGGCGTGAACGTTAAATAAGTTGAATGAGGAAAGTTTTAACGTAACATTTCATCAAAGCAGCCTTTTAGCTGCTTGCTTGCTCGCCTTAAGTGAATCTGCATTCCAAATGAGCTGTGGATTCTCGACCTATTTCGGATCTTATGATACTGTTGTTATAATACGTTTGTGTTTTTACTTGAAGAAAATATGGTAAATCTTTACCATGATTTGGCGTTATGCTTTCCCTTTCTGTTTTTTTTTAGGTTCCAATACCTACCTATAGTTATATATATATTAGTATTATAATTGTTGGAATATTTTGGAAAATGTGTTCACGATGAACACATTTTCTTACTTTACAGTACTGTACAACTTTGTTTATCTATAGATGCAATTCCAGTTTTAATGTCCTAAAGAAAAGCTCCGTAAACGTACGCTCAATAAATTTCAAGACTTATGGCAACAGATTCGCTGCGGCATAGGTTCGAAAAGATCCAATAAATTTAATTTACGAATCCTACTTTAATCTTCTGTAGAAACCATCTCAATTTTGATTAAACGAGAAGCTGTTCTAGTCCCAGTGTTGTAGCAAATTATTAATGCTGCTGATATGTTTCTAAGTTTAATAAATAATTTATCGTTTGACATCATAACCTAAGTCGATAAGTTCGAAATTTGAAAGTTGATAAATTCACCTTTTATTTCCTTTTACATCGTCGTTTGAACTTTCACGGATGAAATTCTTAGGAACTTTAAATTCCTGTGGGACGTGATATTTCAGCGGTAGCGGTATCGCTGCCGGAGCGGTAGTGGTAGGGAAATTTAAAAGAATCCCGAGCAAATACCTTTATACATTCAAACGGGTATTATGAGCCAGATAGGAGGTAGACTTTGCATTCACCCAATCCAAAGCCGAACTTTGAATTTCGCCCTTTGAATAATAAGCGCTAGTTTTGACGTTATCTTTTAAAATGTTTGCTTACACTTTGTGCTACAATAAGAATACCTAATGTGGGATGACAATATCAGTCTTCACTAGTATTTAAGTAATCCAAGGAATTAAACTTAACCCCATTATTAAAATACCGGTATATTATTTTGGCTTAAATTAATAGCAAATTGCATTCTTTTCACTTAGCAAACTTTTGATCATAAATATGTTTTACTGTCATTTCACTTTAGACCAATCTATTTACATGAACATTTATCTGTTAATGTCCTAACTTTACCGTTAAGTGCTAAGTACATTTAATAAAGTTGAATAAATCGTGAGTTCAAAGTAACCGCAGGAGACGGGCACCGAGACGGACGTAAAAAGGGCGACGTGCGAAGGTTGAGAGCATCCTTTTTATTTCCACTTAAAAGTTTGCGTGGAATTGTGGTCGTATAAAGACGGCGCTCTAAATCGGCGGTTTGTGCCCCGCCCACGATTTTAGCGTCAGCTAGTTTCTCTACAAATGGGGTTATTTGTTTTGGGAACGATCCCTGTTTTAGCTTATTATGCCTAACGGGTCCAAATAAGACTCCCGACTTATGTGGATTATGTCACATGTGTTTGGTAATACTAAAATTTTTAGTCGCTCTGCATACGTAAAGTTCAGATTGCGTATCGAACTGCGTTCCAAACCGCGGAGGGATCAGTGTGGTTTGGACTGCGGATCGAACTGTCGACGTCATACATAATTTAGGCGAGTGCGCGAATAAAACTATGGAAAATGTGGTCGCATCGACATTCCATATCGGACTGTCAGTTCCGCGCATCTACGTTCGTTTCGGAGCGAGGCTTGGAACAGCGCGTGCTGTTTCCCGCGGTACGAACTTTACGTGCTGTACGGTTGAGGGTACAATTTGTGGCAAAGTTAGTATCTAAATTCAAAACTATTTCAGTAAAAGTTATTGATTTTGATACTATTAAGTTATCTAGTGTTAAAACTTTATTTTTTATTCAGAGATGTTCATTCTAGTATTGTTAGCTAGTTAGGTACTAGCTAACAATACTAGAATGAACGCCGTCTGTGGACCTGGGAGACCGAGCTTAGCTCAGAGTTCTAGTACATAGTACGGAAATAAACGGATTACAATACTATATATTATTGTATCAGGGTTATTTATATAAATTATGCAGAAATTTATCTGATTTAGTTCTTAAAAATAATTATTACTAAACTTGTAAATCTTATTTAAAGTTATTGAAAAAAAAAAAGAATCACAAAAATTGTCATCTGACCGGGATTCGAACTCGAGGCACCAATTTTACACACGCATACCAAACTGCCATTCGGACTGACATTAATAAAGTCGAATTTATTGACATATTGTTGCACAGCGAAAGAAAAACATAAAAACCTAAAAGTACGCGGCTACCGAGGGATAAGACCTAGTTAGATAGATTTTTATACCCCAAAACCCCCCGCATACCTAATTTCATTAAAATACTTGAAGCCGTTTCCGAGATTCTGATTACATTAAAACAAGAATTGTTTAAAGTATGCGGTACCATTATGATAAAAATGTACTAAATAAATAATTCATTAACCATTATTGACACAACTACATTTAAATATTTTTAAAGGACTATTTACATTGCATCGCAGTTATTTTCCATCGTTTACTCAAGCGTCTCCTACACTAGCCACAGAATATAAGCGCTGCCTCTTTTAAACGAAGTGAAGGGTTGTGACCGCAAGTGTTAGGTATATAATATATATTGTATATTCTGTGGCAAGGTCTTGAGATCTCCCCCCGGGTGAGAGCGATATTTATTACTCACCAGATTACCGTCGCGCCGGTTATCAGCCGGCGCTAAATTATTCAGCGCTGATTCAATTAACACGCTGGTAATGGATGCGCGGTGCGGTGGCGACATTTACATTTTACACCCATTCTGATTTAGAAATAAAATGTTTGTATGGTATTATGATTTGGACGAAAAAATGCGAACGAATGGATCACCGTTTTTGATTTTACATTAGAAAGTCCTTCTTCGGCATGTATGATCGGGCTCAATCGAAGTAATATTCTGGTTGCATCAGCGAGATCCCGGAACCGCGAAATAACGCTAACTGAATATATATACACGATATGTAGATGTTTAAAAGTTTGTCATTTTAACCTCCTTTAATTAATCCGTATGCACCCGAAAAAACCCTTAGTCATTAAAACTATAGACTCACCTACAACCTGCAGATATCCCACTTGGCTGATCATGGGGTTGGTGTTCACCTGGCACATGTAGTACCCGCGGTCCTCCTGCTGCACCTGACTAACATGGAGCAGCCACGTCATGGCGTTGTCGTGGGAGACGCTGAAGCGAGCCAGCCGCGTGATGACATGACGATGGATGGTCAGGATCATCTGACGGTCGATGTGGATCCACGCCACCTGGGGGGAATTGTTACTGAGTCAGACAAAATTCATCAGACATTAGACAATGCTATTATCTATTAATTATGTATAGTATACATTATACAATATACATATCACAAACAGAGGTCAGAAATTGCTGCCATGATAGGAGACATGTCTCCATGACAGGTGGAAAAATAATATTAAGAGCCAGTTTATTCTATTTGTAGTTTCGCGAATATATCGTTTATGTACCAGACAAATGCGGAAAAATGTAATTTGAGTGTTGTCAAAATTCATTGATTGAGATCATCAAGCACGACATTATTATACTTGCAATATTATACGAGCAAATCTAGTTTAAAATGTCATTTAATTATATATATTCGGAACCTCGAAAACGGCTGCAAGTATTTCAATGAAATTTAGTATGCAGGGAGTTTTGGGGGGGAAAACCGATCTAGCTAGGTCTTTTACCTGGAAAACTGCGCTAAGCATAGTATGTTTTGTTTCTTACATCGCGTAATAAGCTACGAGAGATTTCGATATCTATATGTCAAATTCGGTGGCGGCTCGGTTTGCGTTGGGCTTTTTGCGTTGTTGGCAAATTGGTGTCTCGGGTTCGTATCCCGATAAGACAAATATTTTTAAGATTCTTTTTATTTTTATTTCTTTAATAATTATTATTTAAAATTATTTTATTGTTCTACCAAAACTCCGAGCGAAGCTCGGTCTCCCAGGTACTGTGATTTTAAAGAACACACTCTTTCTGACCATACAGATGTTTATAATAAAATCGCATATCATTTTAAATTTTAATAATAATATAAAATACACATTATGATATAAAATAATTAAAACGATTCGTTTCATCAACTAATTGGCACATCAGCGATACCTGCTGGTTTCCCCACACAACTGTGTCGGCACTGGCCCACAACATGTCCAGTATGCCGCGTGTAATAGACATCAGGGGCGTGCGCTCCATATAGGCAGAAATGCAGTGCTTTACTTGTCATTCACAGATATTTTAATAAAACCTTCGTACGTTTTAGATGAATTTAATAATTAATTAATAGTAAATAAATTAATTTAAAAAATATAATAACTTAAAAACGCCTAATATTTTATAAATAGCAACTCATGCGGATGCTTTGTGCAGGACAAATCATCGCATGTATGTGTAATTTTCGTACTTCGCAAACGCACACACCCATGAATATCGACATGATTATAGAGCGGTAGCTCCAGCGGCAGGCGATGGCTCTCGGCTTCGGTTCGGCTATCCGATCGCTTCCGAAAACCGCCGAACTGGCTTGTCGGAAATTATTCGTTTCCTATAATCCGAGTAAAAAGAATAGTCGGAAATCTAATAAATCACGTATGCACATCATGCATTTTTGTTTAGTAAGGTTTTATTTGTTTAAATAGAAGAAACGTTTTGTGTTTCGCGGGGGCCATATTGCATATTTCATGTGATAAGCATTGTTTACAATTTAATCGCTCCAGTTTATTTATAGTTTTCTTAAAAGATTTTTCATTTTAAGATTTGAAAGTGTGTAGTACATTTAACAGTTTATTACTGAGTTTCTATAATAATTGTAGTTTGCCTTTACTAGTGAGTTAGTCGATTTTTTAAAAATGTTATTTGACTGTGAGTTTTTGAAAATGTGTGTTTATTAAAAATTAAAAATAACAAGTTCTCACAATTGTCATTCAGTGAAAAGATTCAAATTCTGTCTAAAGGTAGGTGTGTACCCGAGTTACAACAATTAAACCAGCAAAAAAATAATGTAACTCGAAAATTTCATGTTAAAAGTTATGAAACGTATAATTGACTGTGTGGTTGTGTACACACGATTAAATTATATTGTTTTCCTTGCATATTATTTAGTAATTTACATCGGGATATAGTAATCTCAAGTAACCGGAACCTTTAATATGTAGAAATTGAAGCGCATTTAAAATATGCTTATTATTTTACTTATTAGAATTTCTTCCGTCGCGACGATCGATCGCTGTTTTGTCTGCGTTGCCGTAGAAGATGTACATGAATAGTAGTACATCTAAGACTTGCTCTGTTGGCATGGTTTCGACTTAGAGATCCGTCGCTTGGCTGTAGCTATGCTAAAAATCTATAAACGAAAAAGTTTTTGTGACCGAGTACTTCGCCGCATACCTAGTGTCATAATCCTGTGCACGCCACTGACAGACATAGTAGTAATGTACAGTGTACTGTAACATCACAACACGATTCTGTTAACGGGCACGTAATTATTTCAATTTAACAATAGGATAAACGAAATTTTAAATGTAAATTGTTTTAAATGTTACTGCGAATGTGTTTCGTTATTGAATGAAATATGAATATTATGATAGCCGTGCCCGTGATATCATTATTAGTAATTATTTTCAATCAAATCAATTACAAAGTTACATTGACATTATCTGATGTGCGTTCACTTACAAAACCACAAAGACAAATATGTTGTTCTTTTTGTATATTTGAATGGTTCATCTAAGTTTGGTCACTTTCTAAAAACTATTTGTTGATTGTTGCCTAAAAAATGTTATTGTCAATTATATTCTTATAAATGTATTTCTTTTGCATATTATGTAAAAAGAATAAGCACTGATGGTTACTTCCTACTACTACTAAAAAAGTTTGTGAGGATGGATGGATAGATGGACGGATGGATGTTTATGACTCTTTCACGCAAAAACTACTGAAATGATTTTAATGAAATTTGGTATTGTAGTAGTTTAGGCTTAGGAAAAAACATAATTACGCTATATTTTTACCCCAAAAAGTACAGTGCTCCCGTGGGATCCTTGTTTTAAGCGAGAGGAGCCGCGGGCAAAAAATGGTTTTAGATATGTATCTATGCTATATAAATCGCTGGAATATCTCTTTACCTATGTAGGTAAAGAGATATTCCACCGCTTTGGAAATCTTTTACTGTCCTTAACAAATTTTGCAAAAAAAATTTACCAAGAATCAGAAGATTCTTACCATAAAGCCATTTTAGTTTTTTATTTCGTTTAACAAAAAGTGCTATCTCTATGTAAAAACAAACAGAGAATTTATATCAAAGCTACACTTGATATCCTCCGGAACGTAATTTCGACTTCATAGATAATGCCAGGTCTATCTAGCGACTTGAATGACCAGTTAATATTCAATGTAAAAGCAATCATCAATATGTAAAGCACATAATGGGAGTTATGTGGATTCAATTTCCCCGATACAGATACTGAGGCATGGTTTTAACTCGCTTAGCGCTGCACGTTGAACAAATACGAATTACCAAGAAACGGACTGAAACATTTGAATTGAATGTAAACACAATTAGGCGCGTGTTTTTGTTTCAGATGTATGCTATCATTTCATATTTTAACGACATTGTTTTTGTAATTATGTATCAGCGTTGAAATAAAATTAAAGCTGAATAATAATAATTTTAAGAAAGTTACAATAATTGTAACTCTAATGTGTAATACATGAACTGGTGGTGTCCTTTTAAATTAAAATTTAATAAAATATAAGATGGCTTTATGCAGAATTCAAGATTATTTGAGTTTATTACAATTTATCATGATAAACCATTGTAGCTTGTAAAATATGTTAGTATTGTATATGTAGTATCAAACTTAATATTGTACAATACAAGCTTTTTCTTTTGTTGATAAATGATTTGAGAAAATTGGAGACTGTGACTGAAGTAACATCTCCATCTTTCAATGCTTACCTGATGCAATTTTATATTTAAGCTAGATACATGGCAAAGTTAAACCTTATATACTTTCAGAAGAACAGCAAATAACAATGGGAATTTTAACTAGAAAAGCGAACGATTTCACTACATAAACAGCTAATTATTAGCATAACGTTTGGTTCGTGATATTTCAACGAGTATTCCCGGACTTACTGTTTTGACAACTATTCAAATATGGCTGTGTGCGATCGAACAATAACAGGAATAAAATATCGAACCAGAAAGACAAACAAACGTACATTAAGCCCGAACTAGCTGGTGGCACGCATCGCTGTTTACTTTGACGAAGTCACGGCAGCGTTAAATTCAGCCGGCGCGACCGCAGACCGTGCCGGGGCCGTGTCGCAGTGCGCTCTGTACTGCATATTTTATGAGTCCTCCTGCGACGATATGGTCCCGATCGACGACTTCGTTAAACAAACTTGATTCCCGAAATTCGGAGAATTCCAGTTCTCAGAATTTCGGAAATCAAGGAAGAAATGATAAACCAGCCAAGTGCGGGACGGACTCACGCACGAAGGATTCCGTACCATTACACCAATATTTTACATGTTTACTTATTATTACGTTACTTTTGTGCGAAGTTTTCCAAGTTATGTGTCCATTACTCCTGAACTTAAAAAGTTATAAAAGCCTTTATAGTCTTCCTCGAAGGTTCATCACATGGTCGGTGGAATTCATGATGGTAATCATGAATTTTTTCAGATTTTTCGAGTCATACGTTTAGCTTTTAGAGGGCCATTAACAAAAAATACTCTTTAAAGTTGAATTTTTCGCAAACAGAGTTTTTCGTTTTTGCAACCTATCAATGTTTTTAAATGACCTATCTTATGATACCCCACACTATGGGGTAGACGCGAGAAAAAAAACATCCCCAATTTACGGGACCTAAATAAAATATATAATATACAAAGTTTCATCGTTCTAGCACTAAACCGTTTGAAACGTAAACCGAAGACGGACGGACATGACGAAAATAAGAGTTCCGAGACGTGAACTAAATATAACTCGTACGAAATCGGCATGAAAACTAAATATATTTCCGGTATCCTAAAATATACAATTACCATTTTTAAAACTTTATTATAATTATGTTTCAACCGATCTCTCGAAAGTTCTCGTCATTCGAGAAATTAAGACACTGGAGTACCGTGGCCTGGGTACCATTGACGTGGACCATCTCGTCAGTATCTTGCACGAATCCTAGAGTTTGGCCATAGATTCATAGAAGGACAATCAAGACTCAAGAAATCAGGGACAAGGTCATCCAGAACCCAGATCATTTTTTCATGCAATACAATGCATTGCATTACATAATATATAGCAGCACCTGCTGCAACAGAAAATTCGACAACAACAAATGGCAGGCGTCAAAAAAGTACTCGGCCGAGAGAAACAAAACTGTATCGGCTAAGGGAATGAGTTATGATGGGCTAATGGCCCGATTGATCCCATTAGCGCTACCTGCCAGTTTTGAATCTGCAGGCTCATTATCATCATCAGCCCGATGACTGCTACTGTTAAAGGGCAAGGGCATACGCAGACATTAATCTTGTCCCATCTTGCCACAGTATAACAATAATGTTCGCTGTCTATGAAATGAAATGAAAAATAAATATTTCCAAAAGAAACTTAGGATGTTTCTTTTCAGAAAGTCAACAAAAAAAGCTACCACCGGTTCAACCCAGACCCGCCAAGACGAACCGGCGGCGTAAAAGAGGAGTATGTACGCTTAGATTTATTGAACTACGCAACGGATTTTTAATGCGGTTTTCACCAATAGAGTTATTAAAATGGAAGGTTCATAACATTTTGATGTATTTAAAGTTATAACACATGCATATTATAACGCAAACTCAACTGTTTAAAGAAAATATTATACAATTTAAGGCTATGGACGACCACTTACAGTCGTACTAAAAATTAAAGAAACAAGACAGTTGTTATACTATTTCTGTAATTTTTATCTACGTGTTTATATTTCTCAAAAGTTTCCGCCGAACAGTCCCATTATAATCACGACCCGCAATCCCACACTCAGAAAGTTCCGACAAATCGCTTAATCAGCTTCAAAATATCCAAAACAAACCGAAAGAAACAACGCAACTCATCTCCGGAGCGAAGCCACTAAGTCCCCCTCCGCACCCCCGCCCCGCCGCGCCGTCGCCCGCCACATACTTAGCAGCAATTTCGAGTTAACCGCGCGTTATCTCAGGAATTACGCCAACTTTGCCCCGCCAGTGCTAACTTTGTATACATTGACTTTATAATTTATTCCGCAATGTATTATGTATGTTTTGTTCACGTATCCGTCTTTTGACGAATATTGCTTACAGCCATCGCGGTAACCGCATGAGTATTGAAGGAGGTGGTATCAGCTTACTAGGTAGTCTTATAAATGTGAAAGTTTGCAAGTTGTTGTTGATTACTGGATGAATGTTTGTGATTCGTTCATGCAATTTTTAACCAAAAAATTAAACCGACTTCCAAAGTAAAAATGCACAAAAAAGTATGAAATAATTATGAGTCGAGAAGTATGAAATATTTCTCTACTCAATCTTCATAATTTTGAAGTTGGTACCAGCCAAAACAATATACTTACTGATATATTAGGTAATTATTAATGAAATTTGCGTTTTGTAAAGGAGGAATATTAAGTCGTTTTTTTTTAAAGATAATACATTTATTTAATCAAAGTATATACCATTGCTATATATGCACTTTTGCCATCTCATAGGTAGTATCGAAAAAAATGGTAATCTGTTGGAGCAAGTTCTGGGGAGTACGGTGGATGTCTTAGACATTTCAATTGAAGCTCTTCTAATTTGGTAGCGGTTAGCCGTATGTTGTGCAGTGTGTGGTCTAGCGTTGTCCTGAAGCAGCAGTGGCGTAGAGCGAATGACCAACCCCGGTTGTTTAGCAGCTAGCTTTTCCATCATGATTTGCAGTTGCTGGCAATAGACATCTGCCGTAATCGTCTGGCCAAATTTAAGAAAGCTGTAGTGAACGACACTGGCACTAGTCCACCAAATGCTCACATTTAACTTTTTTTGAGTCAACTTTCGCTTGGGGCAGGCTTTGGCTGGTTCGCCAAGGTTCAGCCATTGTGATGAGCGTTTCCGATTATCGTATAGGATCCATTTTTCATCACAGGTAATGGATTTGATTTAAAATCCTTAATTATTGTGCCGGTTGAGTAATGTAACGCAGCAGTCGACGCGCGTTTGTCGGTTTACTGCACTCAATTCATGAGTTACACACCTTATAAGCTTTTTCATCTTCCCAATTCGCTTCAGCTTCACTAACGTGATAAAACTGTTTTAATCCAATAAACTAAACCAAGTTACCAAGTGTAACACCGTAGCCTGCAGCTAACTCGGACGTGGTTTGCGATGGATCCGCTTCCACAATAGCCTTCAATTCTTCATCGTCAACTTTGGTCTCCGGCCGTCCACGGGGCTTGTTCTGCAGGTCGAAATTTCTAGAACGAAAACGTTGGAACCAATAAACGCACTGTGTTTTCTTTTGCGACACCGCCGCCATACACATCATTAATCCTTCGAGCCGTTTCTGTAGCACTGGTGCCACGGTGGAACTCGTACTCGAAAATAATACGATATTTCAAGTTTTCCATTTTGTAAACAGAGTGACGCAAAGAAAAAACCAAAAGAGGAAAAAACAAATTAATTCCAATTTTCGAAACACAAATGCACAAATAGCGGTATGTATATATTTGAAATTAGAACTCCTAACCAAAGAAGATATATTTGAGATCAAAGTGACAATGACAATGACAAGTGAAAAAAGGCCAGTACGACAAAATGCCCGTTTCATATGTAAGGACCTAATATAATATATAATATTATCGAATGTATAATTGAATACGCGCCAAGCTTCCATCAGGTATTGTAGATGATGATAACTTGTTGATGATGATAAGTTACATAACGGCATATGCTTGCAGTTCTTTAAACGATGTCGAAATTTCCAAACGCGTGTCTTTAAGGACTGAGCAGTTATGTTCAGTGCTTTTGGATCCAGGGTATAACCTTGGTGCAGAATCTTACTTTTTGGTAGCATATTCTTGGGTTAGGTACTTCTGAAAAAGTCAAAATCACTATATGTGTCCATTATAAATTTTGAAGAGTTCCCACGATTCCTCATGGATGCCATCATCAGGTCACCACTTTTGTAAAAACTGGACCAATTTCGCAGTATACCCTTTATATCAAAAAAAGAATTTTGAAAATCGGTCAACAGACGACGTAGTTATCGTTATATATATTATATATTATACACAGCCGAACGTATAACCGCCTCCTTTTTTTGGAAGTCGGTTAAAAACTACTGAACGGATTTTGATAAATTTGTTATGGTAGTAGTTTAGGCTCTGGATTAAAACAGGCTACAATTTAACCCGAAAGGAGCCGCGGGCAAAAACTAGTCACTCATAAGTGTGCATTTGACTCTCGGCTCCCACGCGACGAATCGCTTTTGGTAAACTTTTCAGATCCAATTAATTAAAATGTAAACAAAGACACTATAACGCGCTATAATGCTACCAATTTTATTGTAATATTTAGAGTCCAATAATGAAACAATGGCACATCAATTTGGTTGAATTTCATCTTTTTCTATACGTTTAGATTTGGATCTGAATATACTTATAGATAGTATAAAAATAATGGCGGTAAGCGTTGATATTTAGTTATAAAGTTGTCTAAAAATGTTAAACATATTTTACGTTCTCTAATCCGAATTTACAACATAAATTTTAACACTTTAAATATAAACCTGCAAAATTGGTTAATATAATTATAAATTCTGAAGCACTTTCGTAGCACTTAAAAATGTATGAACAAACAGTATCATGTTAATAGGGCTCATAAAATAAAACAAATAATTAGCGACTCGCAGGGCTCATGAATTAGTTAACGCTCGAGAGAAGCACTCACACTTTACTGGAATACAAAAATTACTTTACACTCGGAGTATATAAAGTGTAAGTTACTAGACAACGGCGACAGCGGTGACTAGTAAAATAAAAAATGAAGCTATATGTACGACTACCTACAGCTATTTTGTCATCTTCTGTCTTTGTCATGTCAAGTCGCCTCAATAGGCGTGCAAGCAGGCTTTCCTTGAGACTATTACTTATCTCAAAAATATATAATTTTTAATATACTAAGCCACAACAATAATTGACGCGCCCAATGCACCCAAAACATTGCGCTTTCGCCTTGTGACGAAACAATCCCGTTCGACGCACGAGACGCGCCGAGAATAGAGATTAATATAATAAAAGTCACCATGTATTAACCTTGATTATGTTATTTGAACCTTAATTATGTTGACATAAATAAAACAAATGAAAAATGACATAAATATTGGGTTTGTGGGAATAGTGAAAGCCCCAAAGGGAGATCTCCGACCGAGCGAGGTGGTATGCCCGGTCAGGCCGAAGCCCACTTGTATGAATTTCTTGTGTTATGTTGTATATATGTTATGGACCACCTGGTCCATCTGATTAATGCGGGCATTATTAATAAAGTGCGAGCATTATGAATAATGTCTATGCTCTATCGGGCTAAGTGAATAATTACTATCTAAACCTAATTATTTATCACATTGCACGGTCATTATTATATTGCTACTTGACAATTAGGCAATTTGATAATAAAGCTAAATTTGACGCGGGGCGGGGAAGGAAGCACGCCATAACTAAATATATATTATTAATTAGGTATGACTACAAAATAAAGAAATTTGTTTTTTTTTTCGTAGTTAGCTTCATTAATACCATAAATAAAGCTATTAATCATAATAAAACAGCTACATAAATAATATATAAAAACAAATTAAAATTAAAAAAAAAATGGCGAAGAGATAAAGAAATCGATAATGTTTTCTCTCCAAACTCCAAAATCTCGTAAAATATTAATTTTGGAAAATGGGTGTCATTGAAGAAAATATTGAAAATTATAGAAACTACAACCCTTTATAGGATCGACATCGACTTAACCTATACCTAGTATAATATATGAGACGTTTAGAAATTTTTGTCTCCAAGCGCGCTTTTAAAATAATTTTAAAGTGCCTGTCAGTGAATGGCTATCATGACCGTAAGACAAGAGTTATCGCTCATTGGTCCTACGGTTTGGACGACAAAAGGCTTAGTAAAATATTTCCTTATTGAGGATTACAAATTTATTATATTTTAAATGCTAATAATAATTCTACGTCAACGATGTAGGAAGGTAAACTTATGGTACTTAGCAAACACGTTACACCAACATACAAGTATAAATTTAATTAATTTGACTGCAGCGTGCACAAAGTTTATAACATGTACACGACAGCGAAAAGTGTTTCATCTCCGCTAATTACCTAAGGGCGGATTTTGACACCTAATTTAACGACTTGTGGCATGTATATGTACCTACAACTCGCTGTATATATTATACTAGCTTTTTCGCGTGACTTCGACCGTGTGGATTCCCATTGCACCCCCGTGGGGTATGTATTTCGAAAAACCATTTTTAACGGATTTCTGCGTCACAATAACTGGCTGCATGATAGTATTTGACGGAATACGACCAGTTGTTGATATTTCACTATACTCAACTTTGGACCTCCATTTCACCCCATTTAGGGGACGAATTAAAACTTTAAAATACATACTCAATAATTTCTATTTATTTCCTAGGATATTAAATTTCATGGAAATCGGGATAGATTTAATATTTTTTGCATACAAAATTTCAATCCTTATTTTGGAAGAGGGTGAATTCTAACAAACCCTGAAAAATGTATTTAATAAAATGTATTTAAGAGCATGCATCTTAATTTTCATCGTAATCGGTGTAGATTTAAATATTTTCCATACAATCTTTCAACCCCTATTTCACCCCTTTAGTATAATTTTTCAAAATTCCTTCTTAGTGGGCGTCTACATTGTAAATTTAAACTACTGTCCAAATTTGACGTTTCTACCATTAGCGGTGACGGCTGTGCGAGCGTCTATACGTCAGTCAGTCAGTGGGGACATCTCCTTTTTAGGGTTCCGTAACACAAAATCTCCGTCCGTCCGTCCGTCTATCTGTCCGTCTGTCTGTCTGTCTGTCTGTCTGTCCGCGCTTCTAGCTTCTGTAATTATAAATATAAATTAATGAAATTAAATATCAAAATTAAATTAAATATCAAAAAGAATTGTGTTCGGACATTAACCTCAACCCAAATTTTTCTTCACATTCCTCGGTCAAACATAACATCGTGAAAACTGGTTTGGGAGACATTAAGGGTGCAGCGCGGCTCCTGTTTTCTAATGAAACGGTCGCCCCCGACTGCTCAGAAACCCTCATCGCCCTGGAAAACAAACATCCATCACAATCCAATCCTTTCACAGTTTCCGATGACGCATTGCCACCACTACAAATGTCGACAGACAAAGTACGCGGAGCTGGCGGCCTCGATGGTCTCACCCCTCAGCATCTGAAGGACCTCACCAGCGGTTGCTGCGGGGAGACCGGCGAGAAGCTCCTGCATGAACTTACGAATCTGTGTAACCTTATGCTACGTGGAGGGGTCGCATCAGATATCGTGGACATTCTGTATGGAGCTAACCTCTGCGCCTTGAGGAAGAGAGATGGTGGCAAATCGGTCACTTCCCTCGCGTCACACTTCCAGCCAAAACAGCTCGGTTTTGCCTGCAAAGGGGTTTCCGTCAGGCCGCCGTTCACTCTTTCAGGATAGTTATCCACAATCAAGGCGATGATGTGTTTCTGAAGGTCGATGTCAAAAACGCTTTCAACTCAGTTGATTGAGGCACCATGTTGGCCCAAATTAAATCTAAAGCACCTGCCATTTTACCATTTTTGCTCCAGTGTTACAACGCCCCACCAAACTCATTTACAAAGACCACCTCATCTCATCCGAAGTGGGCTGCCGACAGGGCGACTCTCTAGGTCCAGCAATCTTCAGCCTTGCTATACATCCGGTCATCGAGCTTCTAAATTCAAAATTTAATATTTGGTATTTGGATGATGGGGCCTTTGGAAGCGATGCCCCCACTGTAATATCAGGCTTCCGCACTATGATCCGCGAGTTCCAAAAAATAGGTCTGCAGCTGAACCTAGGTAAGTGCGAACTTTTTGTGCCAGACAGTTGTGGGGATAGAAACGCGATTATATCCAGCTTTAAAGAAATAGCTCCACGACTGTCTGTCATTGACAAAGATTCGCTCTTCCTTTTGGGCTCACCTATTTTAGACGAATCTCTACCGGACTTAATAGATAACAAATTACAACATTTTAATGAAACTTTAGACCGCCTTCTCCAAATTAACTGTCACATGGCCTTTACCCTAATCCATTTTTGCATTTTCGTATCTAAATTGATATATGTGTTACGGTGTTGTCAACTGTGGAAGTTTCCTCAACTTCTCAAACAGTTGGATGATACCATAAGACTAACGCTCTCCAATATTTTGAATACAAATTTCGATGATCGCGCATGGACTCAGGCAACGCTTCCAGTTAGGTTCGGTGGCCTGGGTGTTCGAAAGCCCTCTGATATATCGCTACCGGCTTTCATGTCCTCAGTCCACGCGAACAATAGTCTTATCTCCAAAATACTACATCACTCATCTTACTCCAATACAGTTCCCTTTATGGACGAGGCCAAGGACGCCTGGAGCGCAACTAGTGCTTGTAGCGAATTGCCTGATAATACTTTTTCACAAAGGCTCTAGGACGAGCCACTCTGCAGATTGGTACGGAATAATCTTCTTAATACGTCCTCCAGTCCTGTGGAGCAGGCTCGCCTGTTAGCTGCGGAGAAGTGGGAGTCGGGCCTTTAGCTACAAGCATTACCGTCACCCAATACGGGCACATTGCTGGATCGAACAGCTTTCCGGTTAGCCACTTCCCTGCATCTTGGCACCCCCCACGTCGTCCCCCATCACTTTGTTTGTGGCGCAAACGTGGACAGCCTCGGACACCACGGGCTGTCCTGTCAACGAAGCGCCGGCCGCATCTCCCGACATCACTGCCTGAATGATCTCATCCGTCGGGCTCTTGTCACCACCGGAGTGCCAGATGTGCTGGAACCCTCTGGTTTGGCGCGCGACGATGGCAGGAGACCAGACGGTATGACCCTGGTCCCTTGGAGAGTGGGACGGGCTCTTGTATGGGACGCTACTTGCGTCGATACACTTACTCCGTCCCATGTCCAGGGCACCTCGAGTTCTGCAGGTGCGGCCGCCAATCAGGCGGAAAACCTCAAGCGGCGCAAATATGAGAATCTCGAGGCACGTGTATGTACATTGTATAACTCGCAGGACGTATATATTATGTACAACTTTTACCAGTTTTGGTTGTACCTCATTTTGTTTCACCTGTTAACGCCGTTGTTGAAGAACTTTGATGAAATTCTTAGTTTTAGAACGAGTTTTTGTAACAATGTTGCGAAATGCTATGTTAAAATTTTGGCATGACGGCATGAAAATTATCTAAGATCTCGTAAATCAGTCATGATATATCTTATTCTATATACGAGCACTAATAACATTTCTTTGAAACTTGCATTAAAAAATGTCTAAACAATAAATGATTATTATAATAAAATAAGTGTTTCAAAAATAATTAGTATAAAAAACATGAAGTGACTAAGCATTTTTATTAATTTTTCGTTAGTAAAAAAATGTAGCTCAGTTTTAAGATAACTTATCAAAATTGTCCTTGTGCAAATATTGTATTATAATATAATAACAATGGACTAGGACTTGGAAAAATATTAATTAGAATTAGTTAATATGCGACATCGACAATATTGTTTCAGAAAATTGCAAACCGACGCCCCAGGGGAATCAGGAGAACGGGCATTAATTTTTTTTTAATACTCAGACTTCAGTTATTAAAAAATAAAATTGTTCCTAATTAGGCATAAGGCTAAATTATACTTTAAAAAATAATTCATGTTTTGTTGCCTGGTTACAGAAATATACCCACGGAAATAGAAAATGTTGTCTCTGGATTCGTCTAGAGAAATACCCAATTAAGTATAACGATTAGTAGTTTTGGAAAACATTACATGGAAATCTTGGAACCAGGTTAACTAGGTGACGAGATAATACCAACTATATTTCACTTAACATTATGAACACACCGGCATATTTAGCGGAACACAAAAAAAAGGTCCATAATTTAAAAAATATGGTTATATTTTAAAATCTACTTACTACACTTCTTTTGTTATTTAAAGTTTCATTTGTTTTACTTAAAATGAGATCACATTAAGAACAGATTTTGCGAGTAAAGGCTATTTGTGAACAATGGTACATTTTTGAACTTTTCATGTAACCGGGAAAAGTGAAAATTAATATTTAAATAACAATTAATTAAATTAGAAAAATGGTGATTAATATTTATTTCCTCCACGTCCTCTTATTAAAGTTTCTACCCGTCTAGGCATACTGAGAATGATGTTATCGATGGTCTCCTGGGATAGTCTCCTCCATTTCTCAACTACGGCGATTCGCAGTTCATCCACGTTGGCAGGAGCTGGAATTCTGGACTTAACTTTTCTTTTCAGCAAGTCCCAAACGTGCTCTATTGGGTTCATATCCGGTGATCTCGCCGGCCACTCCATAACAGTGATATTCATATCATTAAGATAAGCTTGAGTTACCCGAGCGGTATGCGGCTGAGCATTATCCTGGATAAAAACAAAATCGTCACCGATATATGGGCCAAGCCAGCTTCTTCGAACCTTCTTCGTACCGTACGCTTACTTACGGTTACACCGGGGTTCCTACGTACACGAAGCCGAATGAAACGAACATCCCTACTCGAAGTGCGTCTTTTTCTGCCTTGTCCTGCTCTTCTCACATAAGTACCGGTCATCCTGAACCGTTGGATACTGCGATGGATCGTTGAAACTGGTCGACGAAGATCTCTGGATATCACTCTGTAGGTTTGACTATTTCTTCGCATTTCGAGTGCCCTGGCAATCTCCGTTGGGGCTAAGTCAGGCATAATTCAGTCCTCAACTCCAAAAATATACGCTATTAAAAAAACTAACAAAAAACAGTATTTCAATGAAATTTTAAATCAAACTCAGAAGGGAGGAATACTCGAAGTTCGCTCCAGATAAGGTGTATTTGAATAAAATTAAAACAATTGCATAAAATGTGATGTTCAGTTGTTGTCTTAATTTGAAAATATTTCTTTTTAAATTAAATGACGTATAAACCAGCCAGCCACCTTATAATATAAGGTTGCATAAAATA
The DNA here is from genome assembly GCA_037179445.1 of Phengaris alcon alcon. Lineage (NCBI taxonomy): Eukaryota > Metazoa > Arthropoda > Insecta > Lepidoptera > Lycaenidae > Phengaris > Phengaris alcon. The sequence continues at coordinate 261,185 of JAYRCH010000171.1, read as the reverse complement.
AATTTATGTTAATATTTTTTATGTAATATAAATATTATATATAAATATTACATAAATGTAATTTATGTAATATTCCGCTAAATATGCCGGTGTGTGTATGTTTGCTAAGTGGGTAACATCACACCATCATATTAACAATTGTAAATTATCTGAAACGCTTGTTAGCTTAAGCTATAGTGTTTCAGGCTTCATTTCTCATCAAACCAGAACTAACTCTAACTGCTGTTCAAACTATCAATAATATTCAGTTACCAATTATCCGAGTCAATACTGCTCCGAGCATATTAATGTAACGAGCAAAAAGAGGAATATCATTCCGTGTTCAACCCCTTGATTTTCACTTCCCGCGCGCCGTCGTAAAACGTAGTACGGGGGTTGAAATTCGAGGGGTTGAACACGGAATAAACTTATTGAATAAGTCAATGATATGACAGGTTTAATTCGAATGTGCTATTGTTATATTTAACCATCTTGCTCCAACAGACAATAATGTAATTCTTTTCAGTAATTAAAGAAAAATGCACTACCCTTTTTTTAATCTAATATTTTAGAAGGGTTTTCGTCTATAAGATATAACACCCTCCGTAAAGAAATTTACTCTGTAGTACGTTAGTAATATAAATATTCCTATTAGGGTAAAACAACCAATTGTTGTACCCCAATTATTGGCTATCCCCTTGTCATTTCATATTAAATACTGGTTGCGTATCCGTTTTTAGGGTTCCGTAATACATAAGGAACCCTTATAGTTTCGCTCTGTCTGTCTGTCTGTCCGCGCTTCTAGCTTCTGTAATTATAAATATAAATGGATGAAATTTGGTATAGTTATAGATAGTGTATAGATCTCCGTTTTGGAATCATAATATATATATTAATAATATTTATATATATTAGGGGTGGCTGTCCATACATGTGAAGTGGGGATGAAAAATATTTTTTCATTGTACCCCATCATGTGGGGTATTGTTAAATAGGTTATCGGCCTCCAAAGTGGTTTGTAAGTTGGGCCCCCCTAGCATTTCTAAACTTTGTTTCCACGCTGATAGATCATACTAAATACTCTTTAGGAAAATTATTTTTTTTATATTAGTATTAGTAAGTAGTTGTTAGTAATTTTTCAAATTACTAATAACTAACTATGAAGTTACGGAACCCTTTTTTAGTTTTCTTCAGCTAGATAATTAATCTTCAAGTCGGGCTCCACTAACGTAAAACAGATAAGCGAAATTATAACCGGCAGATAAGCAAGAATCTGTAATTATCATCTAAACGACAACGCACGGCCGGCACTCATGAATAATTTAATTGGCTGCAGCTCAGATGTAGACTACCAGGAGAAGGGGGGTTTTACTACTTCGAGGGGGAGGATTGTGGACTACTACGAGTGGGGGGGTAAAGCCATTTTGTAAAACGCCCGGAGGAATGAATCGGGATTACAGGGTTGGGTGATTAAAGAGGCTGCGACGGGGCTAAGTGAATTGGCGTGAGTTGCGACGATCGTTTGTGAATTGTGATGGGCAAGCTGACTATAGAGTACAGATAATATTATGCGCCTTTCCAAGACAACAACGACAAAAATGAGACGTCGGTCGTTACTAGCACGGAATAAGTAGATACAATAAGTTAATTTTTTTGTATATTTTCATCATTTATTTTGTGTCGTGTACATTTTAATGAAAATTAGACCAAAATCTATTGCTGTATCGGGAGTTATGGTCTATAATGTGTCACATGTTTGATTTTAGCACAAATTTATAATATTTAACCCTCAAAAGATAATCTTCGTAAAATTTAAAAATATTGCTCTTACTTTATAAATATCGCGAATGCGTTGCTGTGCGTTTAGGACATCTCTCTCGTCGCTAGGCACTTCCATAAGGCGCACGTGTCACTGAAGTTTATGCTAACCGACGCGAAATTTTTCGCGACTTTAAAGATTTCATCAAAATATGATTATTATATTGTTTATCCTCGTAAATATACTTGGCGTGTTATTTTATGCGATTTTTAACTTTTTGTATAATATGTTGTAATTGTATAATAACTCCTCCACACCAATTTCGACGACGGTGTCTGGTTTCATTGAAACCAGGCCAAGTACGCAGGAGTTATTTTATAGTGCCCAGGTGTGTGCGTAGTACTCAAGAGCAATCTATCTTCCTTTATTCTCGAAATCCAGTGGGACGGATAACTGACACGACTGGCGAGAGATTAGGTGCAGGACCGACTTTTTACATGCCCATCCGACGCATGGATCATCTTTCTTGTCAGACAATCAGGTGATCAGCCTACAATGTCCTAACCAAACTTGGAAACATTTGTTGTTCCAACGCTGGAATCGAACCCAAGACCTCTGAGTCGAGAGGCAAGCTCTAAACTACTGGAGGAGTCTGTTAAATTGTTTTGTATATAGTCAATGTAAGTAAAAGCCAATAATGGAGAAAATTTTACGAAGGATACGGGCTTCGTCAAAAGTAGTCATTTTGTCGAAGCCCGTATCCTGGGCGATCTTATAAAAGATGGTGACGAGCTTATCCGTGAGGACAGTCAGGACACTGATAGCATTTTGCTATCAGAAGACCGAAAAATTGAAGATGACGCACAGAGTGATATTATAGAAGAAGCTTTTATAGACTGAGAAGTAGAAATAAATTCAACACCGAGTGGAATTTGAAGCTAGACGAAAAGATTTAGAAGAAATTTGGCACATACGCCTAGTCTTACCATAAATACTGAAACAAAGAAAAAAAATTCTATTGCAAATAACATCTATTACTTTTACAGTATGTTAGTTTAATACATAAATATAAAACAATTTAAAATATAAAAAAACTTATTCGAAGTGTTCTCCATTGGATGCAATACAGTCCTTTAAACGTTGAGGCCAGTTATCAATAGAAGCACGCACCATTCTTTCCATGGGACAATTCTTCAGTGCCAATCGTACGAATTGTTTTAGGGACTCCAAATTATCATGGCGTTTAGAACAAGCCGTACTCTCTAAAACTGACCATAAATCATAATCCAGCGGATTAAGATCGGGACTAGATGACGGTCAGTCTTCAGCTCTGATGAAGTCCGAAACGTTCGTTTCCAACCAAGACTGCGTAGACCGAGCTTTATGACCCGGCGGCACAAGTGTATCTTGATACACTTGTGCCGATGTTTTGATACCTTTTTCACAAAAGTATGGCTCAGTCATTCCTTCATAGCTAATACCCCACCGAACCATCACTGAAGTTGGATAGTGCCCACGTTGCACTCTGTCGACTAATTGGGAAGCTTCCTTAGAGCTTTGAGCATAAATACGAACATTTTGTTTGTTAAAATGTTGCTCAATTGTAAAAAAATTCTCATCCGTAAACAAAATTTTTCTGTGACCACCCTTTGCGTACCGCTTCAGTAGTTGTTTCGACTTTACCACCCTATTCTTTTTTAAATTATCAGTTAAGAAATGACCAGTACGTCTCTTATAGGCTGCAAGTCCTAATTCATCTTTTAAAATACGCGACATGGTTCTGGGTGCTATCTTCATCTCCCGAGATAAAATCTTTTGCTTTCGGGCAGGATTTCTTCGAATTCTTTCCCTTGCTGCTTTGACCACCTTTTTCGTACGAATACTACGTGGACGGCCAGATCTTTTTCTGTCACAAACAGAGGAGGTCTCATTGTACCTATTAATAGCCCGGTACACAAACATTTTACTAATATCAAACGTATAGAGAGTTTTAAAAATTGCATTTTGCTCCATACCTACTTTGTGTAATGCAATCACAGCGATTCGGTTCTCTTTATCACCCCACTCCATTTTAATATCGCAAAAAATTGTACAATGTATTGGCGCCAAAATGAGAAAACTCAATAAACAATCATATAAAAACGACAGATTCCAAATTCAAATGTAATATTTTGTTTATTTTTAATTGTAACAGTATTTATGGCCAGACTAAGTAAGTAAGAGTAGGCTACGGGGAAGAACATAGGGTACTTTTTATCACGGCAAAATGTACGGATGCTGCGAGATTTTGCGCGCTTAAAGTCGTGGGCAACATCTAGTAATATATCATTTAGCAAAATATTAGTGAGCCAACAATGTGTCCGTGTGAACAGCGGGGACGGAGGACTGTGTAAATCATGGCCCCAATTAAGTCGAAGCTATTAATCATTGATGGTCCCGCTGTACAAACTGCCAAACCTTATTTATTTTATCGCCCGAATCTATGGAAATGTATACGCTTTTTGTACGGTTTCATTGAAGCTACAACAATACTGAATTGTAGATAATATTATATCATCCGCTACTTACTCAATATCATTATTTAATTCGTAAAATAGACCTTAATAACAAAACAACGAAACCCCATGAGTGATAAATAATTATAATTGTGTTCTACAAAAGTAAGCCTTTTTAAAATACAATTGAATAAACTAGAAAATTAAGTGATTTTCGGGTATTTAAAGCTAAATTTTTGTAGACATTGTTATAGTTTTCTCAACGTTATTAGATATTTTCAGATTCTAGTAAGTCTGAAGATAGCTACAACTTTAACAAGCGACTTGCATCAGGCGATCTATCTGCTCGTTTGCCTACAGTAAAATACTCGAACAGTTTAAAGGCTTCTTACGTCATTGTCACAGGGTAATTCCTCAACCGCTTATCGTGGGCAGGTCGTGATTTCCCCGAGCGCAGGCGATACAGACATTTCCAATTGATATTACATAATGCACACGGAATATTTTAAGAAAATTCTGAATTTGAGCCGTATTTACATAGGACATAGGGACAGGCATACTTTTAACCTAAAAATTTTTTCATACAAGGAAAAAGTGACGCCATCTGTTGAGAATAGATCCGACTATGATATAAGCGGTCGAACTATGGCTTGTAATGGCTTCCGTAACGAGAAAACAGGATTTAATTTTGGAATTATTATGAAATACCTTATGTTATTTAATTATAGCAATTTATATACCTCTACTTTTACGTAATCTATACTAGCTTTAGCCCGCGGCTCCGTCCGCGTAAATACAGTATCCCACACACTGTCCTTTTCGGGATAAAAGTAGCCTATGTTTCTATCCAGAGCTTAAACTACTACCATGCTAAATTTCATCGAAATCCGTTCAGTAGTTTTTGCGTGAAGACTAAACGAATATCCTTCCCCATGGTGCACTCTATATCTGAGCCAAATTTCATTATGATTGATTTAGTAGTCTTTACGTAATAGCTTAAATACAGTATCCCACGGGAATCGTACATTTCCCCGCGATAAAATAATATATGTATGTCCTTTCCCGTGGTCTATAAATATAAGTATAGTATAAAAAGTAATAAATATATTTCCATTGTCTGGCACGTTGTCCCGTAGTAAATTCTGAAGTACTTATCACGGAACCAGATTGATGTGGTGAGAAAGCCTCCATAGCATTACTATTACTAATTTGGGAAAATCATATTCATCAGCACTGCAGTATAGTGTTCACTGTTCAGCTTGTACTCAATACAAAAAAAAACAAAGATCACATTCAAATGAGAGATGTAGAATCGCTCTGCATCCTCTATCGGTTATACTAAGGGGAGTGCTCCGAAGATACCCGAAGCTTTCCGCCGCGCACAGTAAAACTCTAGAATGATCTGTCGCCAGCGGTATTTCCGGACCATTACGACCTGCAAACCTTCAAGAAGGGAGCGTATTCCCTCCTAAAAGGCCGGCAACGCACTTGCAAGTCCTCTGATGTTGTGGGTATCCATGGGCGGCGGTAATCGCTTTCCATCTGGTGTCCGTTGCTCGATTAGTTTTATTTAAAAAAAAAGTTACTACGGAGAAGAGATGTATCCAAAATAAGTTACAGTTCCCTTCGCAGTTATTTACCTCACACACATACACTCATACATATCTCATACACTTACACTCATACATATCTCATACACTCACACTCATACATATCGACCCTTCTGGGTAGAAACGTCGTAAAAGCCAAATGGCCATTTTACAGTACGGCCAAAAAACAAAAATCGTAATTTTGTTTCACGCATATTTTTTTATTCTTTGAAGTTATAATAAACCACTATAGCTCATTATGCTTAGATTTTCGGGTAGTTTACTAAATAGAAACTCAAAATATTCTACATTCAATAGTTTCAGAGATCGCATGGCTTTTACTACAAAAAATCTAGTTGTAAATGGCTTTTACAACATTTTTTTTTTGCTTCCTGACTATAACCATTTATTCATTTAGTTGTATAAGACTTAATACATCGTTTTATAGAAGGTATTTTTGAATTAAAAGACAATTGGAATAAGAAAGTGTAATTTTGTGTATTAAATGCGACAAACATTATTGACAAATATCAAATTATTTTATAGTTTTTCATTATTTTAACGTAAAATTGTACTTTTCCGACAAACTTTAATAAAGTTATCAAAATAAAATCAACGTAACCTCTAAATTATGCAAAACTAGGTAAGTATTTAACAATAATAGCTTTAGAAAATCAGTTCTTCGTATTGTTCGTCTAGGTAATAAGTCTTTTGGTGGAAAACTTCCTTGAAACATTTTCTCAACTTACACATTAAACAATCTTAGATTCTAAAACTAAAAAAACATGAAAGTTATTAAAGATATTATCTTTGGAAATAACAGGAAATTGTATACAAACTTAACAACAAAAAATAAACGGCATACGTAATTTGTTATTCAGTCAACTCACTCATCACTGCAGTAACATAATCAAAATAAAATCAACACAATCTCTTAAATATACAAAAATAGTAAGCATTTAACAATAATAACATTATCTTTTCTTGTCCTGAATTTTCCTGTTCTTCTTTTTTTTTTTACTCTTTTTATCATGACTAGACGTGCTTGAATCGCTGCAAGTCCACAAATCAGAGCTTCCTGCAGAAAAATCTCCCTGGTCTTCATCAGACAGAAAATCCATACATGATTTTTTAAACGAATTTGTGGCTCTGCGTCTTTTTCTTGTTTGCTCGGAAGATGAGTGGTCGGCTACAACGGGGCTTTTACCTCTAAGTTCCGGGCCAGTGCCGGGAAAATGGCGGTAATCATCATCCATTACGACGTGTGCAATGGCAGGTGAGCCGTCAACTGGTGCTGCATTTTCAGATCCAGCGTCGGGGCCATGGTGGTGAGTATCATCCGCTGCGGTATGGGCATCAATAGGTAAGTGTTTCAGGGGTGCTGCGCTTTCAGAACCAGCGTCGGGGCCATAGTGGTAAGTATCGTCCGCTGCGCTATGTGCATCAATAGGTAGGTGATCCGGGGGGGGGGCTGCATTTTCAGATCCAGCGTCGGGGCCATGGTGGTAAGTATCGTCCGCTGCGGTATGGCCATCAATAGGTAAGTGTTCAAGGGGTGCTGCGCTTTCAGAACCAGCGTCGGGGCCATGGTGGTAAGTATCGTCCGCTGCGGTATGGGCATCAATAGGTAAGTGATCCGGGGGTGCTGCATTTTCAGTTCCAGCGTCGGGGCCATGGTGGTAAGTATCGTCCGCTGCGGTATGGGCATCAATAGGTAAGTGATCCGGGGGTGCTGCATTTTCAGATCTAGCGTCAGGGCCATAGCGGTGAGTATCGTTCGCTGCGGTATGGGCTTCAATAGGTAAGTTATGTGCGCTGTCAACATTAGGTCCATCGCTGGGAAGATAGTCATGAAAATCTTCTGCCGCTTTTGATGACGAAGGAGTGTAACAGTTTAACGCTAATAGAGGATGAGACAATAATAAACTAGAAATATTTTGAATAAGAGTTGTCTCCGGGGTTTTAAGGAAGTTGTGAGATCTCGATAAACATAATATTGTAGAAGTACTAATACGATCGTTTGTTGAAGTGCAAGTTGTATGTGTTGTCCTTTTACTGGTGTCTCAACGTCACTATTTTCAATAAAATCCACACTTTCTATAGATGTTTTGACAGGTGTTCGATTAAATTTCTTGTTTTTTTGTTGTTTTTTTGAGTCATAAGATGGTTTGTAAATTTGACTGCTTGCTTCTATCACAGTAAAATCGTCAACAAAAGATGACCTGAAAAGCAAATTTAAAAAAGTAAGTCATTTCTTTAGTTATTCAAATACATATTATTTATATTATTATATTCACGTAGTTATGAAAAATAGATCACATAATATTGCCTTAGTTGGAACAAATATTCAAAAAGTCTTCATTAACTAAACTTTCTGTAGTCTAATTTAAGATTTGCGAACCGTTATAAGTAATTGCATAAGGAAAAATAAAACCACTTTCACACTTATTTCAAAAATAGTAATAAATGCCAAGTGGTAAAAGCCAAAGTAGGAAAATGATAATTTGTACGAATTGTAGTAAAAACCAAATTATATTAAGACAATACATAGCAATTTGTAGTAAAAGCCAGTTGTGTGAACTCACCGAGTAAGTTGTCTTTTTTCTGATGTCTCAAAGTCGCTATCTTCTATGAATTCCACACTTTCAACAGATGTTTTGATAGAACGTGTTTCATTACATATTTTCTTTACTTTTTATTGTGTTTTTATCACAGCAACGTCGTCATTAAAAGAGGATCTGTAAAAGAAAATTTTAAAAGTGTGTTTTTTCTTTAGTTATTTAAATGCATAATAATATTATTATTTATTTAAGCCAATAGTTATATAAAAAACCGGCCACTTGAGACTTGGAGAGTGAAATCGCGCACGAAGAGTTCCCTAGTGTCATTATAATTTACTTAATTGTTTATGTTTAAAGTAAATAATATACAATTCAATATTCGGTTGATATTTAAAGTTTCTACCTATTTTCGTTATTATTATTTTTAAAACAAAAACAGTGAAAAAATGTTTTATTGTATGATTGCCTTCTTAATTATTTATTTTATTTTATTAATTATCATTAAATAAAACATTTATTAAAACTTAATATTCTATAATATAATATATTATTATAATATATAATGTTAATATTTAGTGTCGAGTAAGAAACGAATAAACCCGTTTATTGTAGCGGAGTCCCCTTTGAATATAAGTTTTATTTTATTGCTAACCATTGTCATACTTATTTTATTAATGGTATTTTATGTATAAGCCAGAGCAAGAAAATAAATACAAGTAAAAATTGTAGTAAAAACCAACTTATTTTAAAACAATACACAATAATTTGTAGTAAAAACCAGTTTCATAAACTCACGATAGATAACCTTTTGAATCATAAGCCAGTTTTATAACCATACTTGTTAGCAATACGTAATAATAATATTATAATATAAAAACTGTTTCAGTGATAAAATGTATTTAGTTATTTTGTCCAATAAAACGACACTGTTGACAACCTAATAATAATTAATATATTATTATCAGTACCTAAAAGAGGCAGGTACTTACCGACGGGTGACATGGCGACGATCAGTCCGATGTTTTTGGTGTAATAATAAAGATTCTAACGCTTTTTTTCTTCTCAGCAACGAATTCAAGTCATTGTTTTTATCTTCCATTATGCATAGTATCAATTACTACCTAAATCACCTTTAAGAAGCATAGTACATTCACGTATCAAATATTTTTTCCGATCGCTCTCATACAAAGGACGCGGCAACTCTTTTACACGACTGATCGCAGAGTGATCGTCATTCGTCGCTGCTATTGCTTAGGCATAAGGCCGTTTCGGCACGGGCGGATCACGAGGAGAGTGGGAGGAGATGCGTACGCGCGCGGCAGCGCGGTGGAGCAGGCAGTGGCATGACGTGTGTACCTACTAGACAATTGCCGATACAACTAACGTAGCTAAGAAATAGACTTAAAATAATAATTGTAATATTATTGTCCTTTAAACTTTTAGGCAGATAATAATAGTTATCTAGATGACCTGAAATAAATGTCTATAAGCCATAACAAAAATGCAACTGCTATTTAATACCAAAGTTAGCATTTATTTTCAATATTGTCGCAATAAAAAAATAGCTGTAGAAGCCTTATTATTCAAAGTTATGGATTTAACGACGTAAATGACATCGTTCATTTTTATATTTGAAGTCGAGAAAATGTTGTAAAAGCCATATTTGTTGGTGATGTTCCTTTTACTACAAAATGTTTGATAGTATTATTTTCAAGTACTGTATTATATTATGTAGTAACCACGAAATTAAAAAATATTTCGCTTACTACATATATTTCTAAAAATAGTTGAAAAAATTGCGCATTACAACATTTTCAAAGAAGAACACTGGGTTTATAATGAGTTTAAAAATTCTGTAATTTTTTTTTACGAATTTGAACATTTCGAATATACAGATCGATAGAGCTCGCGATTCTGAGTAAGAAACCGTTAAAAACTAATTTTGGCCAAGATGGCTTTTACGACGTTTCTACCCAGAAGGGTCGATATCTCATACACTCACACTTATGCATATCCCATACGCGTGATTTACGCCTTACTCACGGAGGAGCCATTCAAAGGCTTTTTATTGGCCCCAATAAATATTACTTACGTTATCGGTACTGCATAAACCTGTCCAAACGCCGCACTATTTTTAGATCAGCGCCGACCGCGTGTATGAAGATGTATGATGGACGATTCATCTTTGCAAAAAATTGTTTGGAGTTGATCCTTTTGAGGCCTTTCAGAGTTTTCTATCGAGTTTTCCCTAAACAATAAATATGTTTTGACGCACGTCACATAACTATTGTCTTCATAAGGCTTAAACAATTAAAAAATAAAAAACCGTCCAATTGCGAGAAGGACTCGCGAACGCGGACAAACGGATAGACAGACGGACGGACAGCGGGGTTTTCCTAATAGCGGTACCCTATTGGGTACCTAGTACCTACGGAACCATAAAAAAGCAAAGGTTACAAAATCGTATCAAATAGATTTGTTTAGATGACTGGATGATGATGATGGATGTTCGCTGCGCCCCGACATAATACGTATGTACCTTTTAGAGCTCGTACCCACGAGCGTTTTTTGCGGTCGCGACAGAAAAAAACTCTACACGATAGCTTTATTGTATTATCGCAGTTATGTTTACAGTGCACTTTTTTGGGCGACCACAAAAAAAAACACTCGTGGGAACGTAGCCTTAAGTCATTTAATTGCGAGCTCAACACTTGCGCTACGGGAGCCGCGATTGTGGATTCCCATCAGCTGTTGGTGGAACGCACATACACTCGCTTCGCTCACCGGAGTAGAGCTCGCTTACTGCGTACCGTAATCTCCATTTTGGGCTATGCTGATGCATTCATGAGTAAAGAGCACATTATACTCGGGGTATTATCCCCTCGCTCGCATCGTCGTTACTGTCATAGACGTTTATATTGTAGACGAGGCACGTCGCGGCAAAAAGTTTCTACACCTAAATGGCTCTAAGCAACATTAACATTTTGACATTTGCTTTCCGCAGTTTATTCAGTCTTCTGAAATCAAGATGAATGAAGATTTTTTGACGTGATGACGTCTTATAAATCGATGAACGCCAGCTGCACGCACGAAAAATTGTCACGTTCCGTTTGATTGTTACGTTCCGCCTGAGCCGAGTGTGCAAGCGAGAGCGCAGAATAAGCTATTTTTGAACAGACAACCATTTTTTTCTGTCAAATGTACCTCATAATTCATAGCCCATCCTTAGTTTTCAAAGTATTTGATAACCGCAACCCGCAACGGCGACCCGCGACCGCGACCAGCAAACCACCCGATGAGGTTCTCTGGCGACGATCACTGGGATTATTTAGTGGTCCATATAAATTCACACTGAGCAGTGGCTCCGCGATCCTATTTCGGTCTCGGGCCGCGGTCTCGCGTTGCGTGCATCCAAAAGGTAACCTTGAGACTAACCTTATAGGTGCCGAGGTGTTCCACGACGCACGGCAGGCTGGCGTCTCTCCCCAGCGCCACAGTCACGTTGGGGATCGGCTCAGCGAACCGCGGCTCCTCCGTCAGCACTGCAATAGACAGGTATATGAATATCCCATGAGAATTGTACATTTTACGGAGATAACGCTGGACATAAAGTTGGTAAAATGTTGTACAAATTGGCTTGCCCGCTTCTGAGGGTCAATTCACACCTAAACGAAACGTTACGCGACGTAGCGCTGCTTTTTTTTAGAAAGATACACGTTTCATCGTAAGAGTTGGATTGTCTGGTTGCACCGCGCTATACAGCGCATGTACAGTGTATGGCTGATGTCATATGAAACTATTATTTTATTTTATTATCTATAGCTATCTTAAAAATGCAGCGCCATGTAATGTTGCGTACTATCGTGGTGTGCAGGGTCAGTGACCCTTAAGGCCTCCACGGACGAAGGGCCGATCGTTTCAGTTAGAACTGACGTCAGTTCGGTCTGAACGGATTCGAGCACATACACGGAAAAAATAGCATCCGACAAAACTGACGTCAGTTCGGGCCCTTAGATTAATAACGCCTAGATAGTCTTCAAACAAACGCATCGTACAAAGTGAAGCAAGCAACAGATAGATGTAGGCGTAAGCACTACATACCGACACGCACACTAAGCTTTAATGTGGAGTGTGTACAGTTTTAAGGGACAATTTCCACGGAAAATATTGCTCTTAAAATTGGAATTATTGTATTTGTTTTTCTTAATATCGTGAGATGTAAAAATAAAACTTATATTTCATTTTAAACCATCTAAAACGATTTTTAAACATTATTTATATTAAACTGGTATTAAGGAATATATTAAGGATTATCTTATTACTGATGACTTTAAATTGATAGTTAAAAAATTAGAAATTATTAAAAAACTTTGTCTTAGTTGCAACTATTAGTTAGCAATTATTTTCCGATGCATTCTGACACACTATAATGACACAAACCGTCATAATGTTTTTAATAGTTGGAGATGTATGCACTAGCACTTGACAACTGACGGGTAGTTCGAACAAACTGAGCCGATATGGCTCAGTATGATTTGCTTCACTTTTCATGCGCGTACCCGGTTTCTAGGCGTTTTAATCTAAGGTTCAGCCTGAACAGATTCGAGCACATACACGGAAAATTGCACCTGGTTTGTTATGAGCTTCGGTCGTGTTTTTAGGGTTCCGTAATACTTAAGGAACCCTTATAGTTTCGCTCTGTCCGTCCGTCTATCTGTCTGTCTGTCTGTCCACTCTCCTAGCTTCTGTAATAACTTTATGACAATAACTTTTGAAGTAATTCAAAGAAAACCTATTGCGCCTATAAACCTTTATAGTATATGAAATTTTTACAAATGATGTAAGTATGTATTTATATTGCCGTTATAACAACAAATACTAAAAACAGAATAAAATAAAAATTTGAGGCTCACATACAACAACGTGATTTTTTTCGTTTTGTACGGAACCCCTCTTGCCGACTCACACTTGGCCGGTTTTATTTTACACTCGAATTTTATTACCGTTCAGTCCAATTTTATTGCCGTTCAGTCCATCCGTACAGGTCAGAATTAATGTTGCTAACTTAGTTGTTTTACAAAGTTTTACTAATAAATTTAGTATTTTATTCCCTCTTTAGTAGGAATTTAGTTGTTAGTAGTGGTTTTGTAGAAAATAGCCAAACAGTAATCATAATATGCAAAATGGCGTGCTACTATGTGCTATTATGACACCTTATCATAATAGCACATAGTAGCACGCTTCCGTAAATCGCTTAAAACTACCGATTTAATTTCTATATTACGTAATATTTCCACCTATTTTTTTTATTTGACGGTTAAATATCATATTTTCAATATATTAAAACTGAAAATGCAGTATTTTTTTGTTGTTTTTAGGGATTTCTAAGTTAAGTAGCTTTTTTATAGTTATCTTAATCTACTCTAAAATATCTACTCTTTTACTAGTTTTTAATAGAAAACGACGCGAGTTTAGTAGCTTCGCAAAAACAGAGTTCAACACTGTCCAGCAACACTGGAGCGAATCGCTTCAGGCTATCCGGCCGACTGATGCGATCTCGAAATTGCACACAGACGATATGATTTTGCATTCGTTCAGGCCGAACTGGAGAAAAACCGGACCGTGTATGGGATGTGCCCCTTAGAATAGAGTGCGCAAAGTAAGAATGAAAATATCACTTAATTCACACAACGTATTGATAGTTTAGGGATAAAGGTAGCCTATAATATAATTGTAGTGCCTACTTAATTTTGCCTATAACATGTTCGTGACTGAAAATTCTTATAAATCAACAAATATATAAAAAAATAACCGAACCAAGAGCATGTCAGGACATGTCTAAGGAGGGTTCCGTAACTATCAACCCGTAATAGGTTTTTTTTCAAATTACTTCAAAAGTTACAGTTCGATTTCGATCAAAATACTTTTCCTAAATAGTTTTTAGCATGATCTATCAGCATGGAAACTTACAAGTTTCTATCTCCTTTAGCTTAGAAGTTCTAGGGGGGAGACCAACATACAAACCACTTTGGAAGCGAATTACACGAAAATGGTCGACTTTGTAAAAAAGTCATATATGAAACATTACCTTTATTTTAAAATACCTATTCAACGATACACCACAATATGGGGTAGAATAATAAAACAATCTTTCATCCCCACTTCATATATATGAAGAGCTATATGATATATAAGCTATTAGATATTAGCTATAAGATATGGAGAGCTACCCCTAAAATATAAAATTATTATTATTTTATGATGCCAAAACCGAGCCTACATGGGCTCCTTGTGTATTACGGAACACTAATGATAATATTATGTGTATTGTGTAATAATATATTGATTTTATTAATTAAATGTAATCTACATTACACTTTACGTTACGAATTACGATGTAACAAAGTTATCTAATTCCAAAGAGATAAGTATACTTTGCGGCACGTAGTGACGAACTAACATAAAACAAACACAATAATTCTGAACAGTAAAATCTTGTGCACTTGTAAAATATTGTACATCATAAAGGAGTCTGTAATGAGCCTCGAGAAAGTTCTCGAATAAAACAGCCCCCCCGGCTTAATGAAGACGATACTTTGGAAGTTGTGTAATTAAATCTGCTCATATCTTCTCGCCAATCAATTCGCCCCCGTTAACACGGTGAGATTGTCATGGTAATATGATACTGTAGTTTAAACTTTAGGCATATAAGGTATGTGATATAATGTGGAGATAGCTGCCCACTGCTGACCGGTTTCATTGAAACCAGACCAGCTACGCATGAGTTATTTTGTATTGCCCAAGTGTTTGCGCAATAAACAAGAGTACTCTCCCTTCATTTAATCTTGTATCTCAGTGGGGCAGATGATCGACACTGTTGCATATTGACAAAAGTAAGTGTCAATGTCATTTTTGACATTGACATGTCATGTCATGTCATGACATGTCATGAAGTAAAGCCTATTTAGTTTGTTTATTTCAGTTGGCCAAAAGGCTATAAATAGTGTAGACGTATATTATTGTATTAGGCATTTACCTCATATGTAATACGTAGTCAGTGTTAAGCACCAATAAAGGAGAATATAAGAATTGTTGCTGTATTATTATCATCACCACTCAGACACACATCAGGACCAAGAGGTCGAAGCCCGCTACATGGTGTCAGAAAAAGGAGTAAAAAAATAAGTTGTCAAGAAAACGAAAATCATGAACGCAAAAGGGGGTACATCGAAAACTCCGGAAGCTTCGAGACAATCTGAGTGTGGGAACTTAACAATGGCAGGAAACGGAGTGCAGAAGCTTGAGATCTCTACAGAAATTATTAACAATAATGCTGAAAATTTCAAGAAATGGACCCAATCATTCGAAATATTCCTACTGGCGTCGGGCATGGAGAAAACGGAAGACAAAAGAAAAATAGCAATCATGCTGCATTCCATGGGAGATAAGGGCCTAAATATCTACAATTCCTTCAATTTGGACCTAAGCACTGCTACATTCCAAGAAGTCAAGGCAAAATTCGTCGAGTATTTTGAACCCAAAAAGAATTTGACCGTGGCGCGGCACAAATTCTTTACGTTGAAGCAACGTGTGAACGAATCCTTGGAAAACTTTCTAATGGAATTAGAAAACGCAAGTCATGCCTGTGAGTTTGGTTCGCTACGCGATTCCCTTGTAAAGGACATTTTCATTGCTAATATGGCCACAAACTTCTCGCAGTTTCGTCAAAAGCTCCTACAAGAGCAAGATTTATCCCTAGAAAGAGCCAAACTCCTCTGTAGAACACTCACGATGGCGCAGAAAAGTGAAGAATCAATCAATGCAGCAGATGGAAAAGAAGAAGCCACAGTATATAAGCTACACAAAAATCGTCGGACCAGTTTCCCCCCACACCAGAAGAGAAAAAACTCAAGATCCCCATCACGCCAAGGTCACCCAAGGTCAGCTACACCTGGATCCAGAACATCGTCGTGTGTAAAGTGCAACACATCGCATGGTCGCCGCAACTGTCCAGCATGGAAATACAGATGCAGGTCATGTTTTAAATATGGACATTTTACTCATCTATGTTTTAAGAAAAATAATGTCAGGACTATTGGTTCTGGGGTAGGTAGCATAAATCTCGATGATGAATCTAGCCCCAAGGGTGCTGAGGCTGAGAGATTTACAATAGGGGCATTATTCAACATTAAAAACATAAAGTCACAAAATGCTAGTACAAATTTGATTAACACAAATAATTCCTGGCATTATTCTCTTAAAATAAACAACAAAAATGTAGATTGCCTAATTGACACTGGAGCAGACATAAATGTGATGTCTTATCAAGTATTTAAAGAATTGAATCTTAAATTTGACAAACATAGTAAAGAAATGTGTAAAAAATATAATATCTTTGCCTACAGTGGGCACAGAATTCCGATAATTTCAGTGTCAAACATTTGTTGTTTAGTAGAAAACAAAACAAAACCAGAAAACATTACTTTTGTTGTAACTAAATTAAATTGTCCAACTGTGATTGGTTTACCCACTTGTATAAAGCTAAATTTAATAACAAAAAACTTTCATATAAAGAATGAGAATGTCAAAAATGTTGAGCAAAATGTGTATAATGTGTATCAAAAAACTTGTGACAAAATTGTGACCAGATATAATGATGTGTTTCAGGGTCTAGGCTGCCTCCCATATGAACACAGCATCGTGCTAAAGAAGGATGCTATTCCGTGCGGTGACCCCCCTAGAAAGGTACCCTTCGCGTTGGTTGAACCGTTAAGGAAAGAGCTTCAACTCATGGAAAACATGGGAGTCATACGGAAGGTGAACAAACCTACTCTCTGGGTGAGTAGTTTAGTTATAGCCATGAAAAAGAATGGTGGATTGAGAATTTGCTTAGATCCTAGAAATTTAAATAAAAATTTATTGAGATGTCATTTTCCAATTAAAAATATAGATGAAGTCAGGTCTAAATTGTCCAAAGCCTCTTATTTTTCGCATTTAGATGCGTTTTCTGGGTTTTATAATATAAAATTAACTAAAGAAAGTAGTGATCTATGTACATTTCAAACTCCCTTTGGCAGATACAAAATTTTTAAGATTACCTTTTGGAATAAACACGGCTACAGAAATTTTCTATAAAACCATGATAGATCTTTTCGGAGACATTGAAGGTATAATAATTTGGTGTGATGACATTTTAATATACGGTGAAACAATTGAAATACACAATAAAAGGTTAGAAATGTTTTTGGAAAGGGCTAGGCAAGTTAATTTAAAATTAAATAAAGCCAAGTGCAAGTTTCTTCTAGAAGAAATAGCATATTTGGGTTATATTTTTAGTAAAGAAGGTGTAAAAATTGATCCAGAGAAAGTTAAAGCCATAAAAGATATGCCCATACCAAAAAATATTAAAGATTTGCAGAGATTTCTAGGCATGATTAATTTTTTAGCACCGTTTATAGAAAATCTAGCAGAGAAAACTAATACCTTAAGAAATTTGTTAAAAAAAGATACATTATGGTTATGGGATGAAAATTGTCAAAAGTGCTTTGATTTGTTAAAAGAAGTCGTATCCAAAGCACCTGTGTTAACTAATTATAATTGCAACTTACCTGTGATTTTGTCGGTAGATTCATCAAAGAATGCACTGGGAGCGGTATTGATGCAAAACAAACGACCCATTGCATATAGTTCAAGAACACTTACCTCCTCTCAACAAAACTACGCTCAGATTGAAAAGGAATTGTTTGCCATACAATTTGGATGTAATAAATTTCACCAATATATTTATGGCAGTAAAACAACTGTTCATACTGATCACAAACCTTTAATTTACCTTTTTAAAAAACCTCTTCATGAAGTACCTGCTAGACTACAAAGAATGATGTTATCGTTGCAGGGTTACGACCTAGAAGTGGTTTATGTACCTGGTAAATATATGTATATAGCAGATACTTTGTCAAGAGCCTCACTCAGTGATACATACATACCTCAGTATGAACAAGACTTACAATATCATGTAAATTCAATATTTTCTAATCTCTCAGTGAGTAAGCCATATTTAGAATTAATATTATTAGAAAGTAAAAATGATGAATCTTTAAATCTGCTCAAGTCTTATATTCAGAATGGTTGGCCAAGAAGCAAAGACAAAGTAAGCTGTCTTGTGAAACCATATTGGAACATTCAAAATGAAATACATATAATGAACGGCTTAATATTTAAAGGCAATAGGCTTATTGTTCCAAAATCCTTGCAAAGACAGATTTTAGATAAAATACACTGTGGGCATTTAGGTATTAATAAAACACTCAACATAGCTAGAGAAACAGTTTATTGGCCAAATATTAACGCGGATATTAAAAACCTAATTGATCAATGTTCAGCGTGTGCAAAATTCATGGCAAACATACCCAAGGAACCGTTAAAATGCCATGAGATATCTTATCTTCCGTGGGAGAAGGTAGGTATAGATTTATTATATTTTGATGGAGAAAATTTCCTTGTCTGCATGGATTATTATTCCAAGTACATAGAGCTAGCTTCTTTGCATAAGAATTACACTGTCGATAACGTTGTTAAAAACCTCAAATCCTTCTTTGCTCGACATGGTATCCCGAAAATATTGATATCTGACAATGGTCCACCTTTTAACTCTTGCAAATTCAAGTCTTTTCTTGTTGATTGGGATGTAGAACACATTACTACCAGTCCTTATTGGTCCAGGTCTAATGGCCAGGCTGAAAGTGGAGTTAAAATTGTCAAAAACATATTAAGGAAATGCAAGGAAGATGGCTCGGATATACATTTGGCGTTACTACACTACCGCAACGCTGCTAAGGGAGATTTTCCCAGTCCGGCCGCATTATTAATGTCTAGAAACTTGCGAGTAAATTTACCAATTCTAAACAGAAAGCTCATTCCAGAAGTGGTCAAATTTTCGACGTTTGAAAGATGTCACAACAAAAGCAGAGACAGAATGTCTTTTTATTTTGACAGAAATGCGAAGTATACATCCTATTTGTTTCAGCCTGGAGATGACATTTATTTCAAAAAGAATCCTAAATCTTTTTGGTCTCCGGGAATAATTAAAGAGAAATTAGGTTGTGGTAGATCATATTATGTAGTGGATCCAAATGGTGTTGTGTATAGGAGGAATAGGGGACACATTAGACCTAGAAAAAATAATTTAAAAAATACAAATCCTCCACCTTCTTTTTATGGCAACGGCAGCACTGACGATATGTCTCCCATAAACAGTATAGATCCCATGAGTTCGGCAGAGCTCGGAGACGGTCCTGTTCAAAATTGCATTATCGATGATAACTGTGTTCCTATGGAAAGTCTAGAAAATACCGGTTACGTAACCAGGTCTGGTAGAAGTGTGAGACGTCCTAAATTGTCCAAAATCAAATTTCTCATGTATGTATACATGAGAAATTTGAGTAGATAAGTAATGTACTGTTATTAGTTATGTAAGTTACTTAATACTAATATTAGTTTGCTTTTTTCTCGAAAAGGGAGATGTTGCATATTGACAAAAGTAAGTGTCAATGTCATTTTTGACATTGACAGATGTCATGAAGTAAAGCCTATTTAGTTTGTTTATTTCAGTTGGCCAAAAGGCTATAAATAGTGTAGACGTATATTATTGTATTAGGCATTTACCTCATATGTAATACGTAGTCAGTGTTAAGCACCAATAAAGGAGAATATAAGAATTGTTGCTGTATTATTATCATCACCACTCAGACACACATCAGGACTTACAACCAAGAGGTCGAAGCCCGCTACAGACACGACACGATGAATGAAAATATTCATTCGTCGTGTCGTGTCGGTCATCTGCCCCTTTCTTTCTGCGTCTTTTCATCGTTTCAAATTACCGTTTAGTAGTTTTTTCGTGAAAGAGTAACAAATATCCATCCATTCAACCAGACCATCCAGATGGATGATAAATATACTATATCCTCACAAACTTTCACATTTATAATAGTAGTAGGAAAATGTAGAATTTATAGTACAACCCCGTAAATAGTTTGTTAAGGCTATTCACACACTCACATAATATTTTAAAATCGTATACAATTACGCACTTACCTATATAATATTAATAGCATTCGCCCGCGGCTTCGCCCGCATGAAATTGGGTTTTGAACGAAATCTTTATAATAATTTAAAACTTCCATCCCCTATTTTACTCTCTTAGGAAGTGAATATTAGGAAACGCTGAAATAAGTAACTCATTTTTTTCCGTACTCAATTCATAAGAAATATCATCCAAACATGTCCAAGGAATAAAAAGTTTCATACAAACTTTTAGTCACTATTTTACCCCCTTGGGGATTGAAATTTGAAAATTCTTTGTGGATGCCTAGTAGATGCCTACGTCATATTAGAAATACGTGTGCGAAATTTCAAATTTCTAACCTTAAGGGTTTGGCCTGTGCGTTGATACATCAGTCAATCAGCTTTGAGTTTTATATACTTAATATAATATAAAGATAGAAGATAGAAGATAGATTACTTATAGCTGATCCGACAGACGTTGTCCTGTCTTAACTATGAATTATGAACTGGAATAAATAAAATATTATATCTGACTACTTACAATATACATACTACAATTTCTAAAACGACAACTACAGCTACACCTGCTAACTACACATGTAACCTGCACCTACATCTAGATCTATAACCAACAGCTACATCTACAACCAAACCCCATTACCTACACCTAAAACCTACCTCTATTACCAACTTCTACAACCTACACATAAAACTTCTACAATCAACAACCTACACTAACTACAAACCAATCTGAGACACGGTCGACCGATTCAACATTTGGCACTTATATTTTATTTTTGAACTCGTGATAACTTCCAAAATAAATGTCCGATTTCGATGACCAAAGAATATTTAATTTCTTAAACAAGTACCTCAAACCTATTATACCTGAACATTCATAAGTAAGCTATTCATTTGGATAAGGAATAATACCATATTACTAAAAAAATGAGATAATGTTGTAAAAAAAATAATTGGTACCAGTTTTCAAAATTATTTTTAGAAGACAAAAGCTGTTTTACTACCTTAAATATAGTTGTTGGCTATATGTTGTCCCGGAATTTTTTGTAGATATTAGTTCTATGTTTTATGTTCTTTAATGTTGTAGAACATTATTTTGTTTTATCGTCAATAGTTTACGTACCGTATGTGCTGTAAGATATTTTATAGCATTTTAAGATTTTTTATTGAAGTTTTAGCAGGTGTCCCTATTTTTTTTCTTGTAATAAATAGAGGCTTTACACAATGGGAATAATGCAGCATTCTATAGGTGAATTTTTTTTTTAAATCGGTCCAGTAGTTTTGGCGTGATTCGGGAACAAACATACAAAATACAAAAATACAAATATTTTCTCTTTATGATATTAGTATACTTGGTACATAGTGTAGATAAAAGCACGCTTAGCAAATTAGTAACTGACTGATGATAATGCGCATAATAATATAGTACGTAGGTGACAGAGCCTTGCTCGGAGTTCTGATAAATAAAAAAAAATCACAAAAATATTTTTCTCCGCACTGAATTCGAACTCCCCAAATTCCGAATTCGAACAAAGCAAAAATTTCATACCAACGTTGCGCGTACCAAAATGCCAATTGGACTGATGTAATAGAGTCAAAATTATTGATATATTTTTGCACGACGAAAGAAAAAAAAAATTTTAAAATGCGCAGTTTCTCAGGGATAATAACCAGCTAGATCGATTTTTCTCCCCCAAAACTCCCTGCATACTAAATTTCATGGTAATACTGGCAGCCGTTTTCGAGAAACCGATTATATATACACAGGATTGTCTCGATTAAAGTATAATATCCATTTTTTAATAAACGAAGACATTGAAAGAAACAATTTAACACAAGTTCCTAGACGCGCAAACAACGCGCAAATCACAATGCTTTAATTAATATAGATGACAATCAAAGCTAATAAAATAGCAATCCAAAGTTCGGAAGGTGTTAAAATTCCCGCAGTGAATTGAAGGTATCTCTCCGGCAAGTTAGAACAATGTGGCTGTCACAGAACTCCCGATCATTTTTAATTAAGAATGTTTGGCACTTTCAAGATTTTGTAGAATCCGGTGTTGTTATTACATAGTTCTATGTGCGTCTTTCGACGACCCCTGTGACTCAGTGGTTAGCGCGTTGGCGTTAGCATGTAGTCGTCTAGGTAACATATTATATAGGCAATATTACCCGAGCTATTATTCTTCTTCTTTAATTTAAGGGCAGGGCCCATGTCGGTGGATCTTCCGCCACTTTTCACTATCCTCCACTAGTACCTTCAGCTCTCTATAGGACATTTACATTCTCTACAAGTTGACTAATATAGTTTTTCTCGGCCTCTCCCTACTTCTCTTTCCTTTTATCTTTCCATCTAATATTGTCCTCATGCATGTGTCATATCTTATAAGATGCTCCATCATCTTTCCTCTTCTATTTTCTAGAGTTGCTTCTAGGGTTATTATTACTATTCTACTAATTCTACTAATATTAGTATCTTTAATACATAGTGTAGATAAAATTACACATATTACTTCCATAATTACGTCATTCATTTAAATCGGATACAGTAGCTGAGGCGCTACGGTTGAACAAACATACAAACATACATAGACTGCTAAAATAATTACCATTCTTCGCCGTAATTGGGTAAAATAGATTTCAATAACATTTTAAACTTGATTTATAACTGAGCGGCATACTCGTATTAGAAAAATCAAATAAAACTAAAACTCGGCTACTGCATTATGAAGCTTCCGTCTCTAACTTTGTATTAATTCTATTATTAACTGTGGGCCTTTATCCTTTTTATAAATATTAAGTAGGTACTTTTTAAGTCTTATATTTTTCTTTTAGTGAGTGTAGTTTTAATTTGAATTACACTTGAACATTACTTTTACATTTTACTTACATTTCAGTATAAGTGATCCTACTAATATTATAAATGTGAAAGATTGTGAGGATAGATGGATGGATGTATGGTTGGATGGATCTATGTTACTCTTTCACGCAAAAACTACTGAATGTATTTTGATGAAATTTGGTATGGTAGTAGTTTAGGCTCTGGATTAAAACATAGGCTACTTTTTATACCGGAAAAGTACAGTCTTCCCGCGGGATGCTCGATAGTATATTTACGCGGGCGGAGCCGCGGGAAACAGCTTGTAACTAGATATTATGATGACCGCGCTCGCTTGGAACACATAATATAATCCGTTTTAGTTCTGCACTTGAATTTTAAAAAGTCCTTTCATAGCGCCATCGTATGTTATAACAGACATTTTTGGGCATATTTGTTTTGGACCAGCAGCTGCTGCGAATCTAGCCGAATGTACAAGCTGCCTGTTAGGTATCAAAATACTATTACACTAGAAATTTTACCCAACAATTTCGTAAGAGATCGCAGTGAATGCCAACAGTGGACAAGACTTACGTTCTCCCTGTATCTAGCTAAATTGTACTGTTTTGATGAGGATTGTGTTGCGTGGGTGTTCGAGAACATGATATTGAGAAGGATGTTTAGTCTATATTAATAATATTGACTAACTAAGTTTGTTTGTATGTTTGTTTGTTTGATTACATTGAATAGGCTCCGAAACTACCTTACCAAGTTTTATGAAATTTTACAGAGATATACAGTAGGTAGACCAAGGGGAAGGACATAGGCTACTTTTTATTGCGGAAAAATTAAAGGATTCCGCAAGATTAACGTTAGCGCGTACGAAGTCGCTGGTAACATCTAGTATTAAAATAAAATAAAAATATTATTGAATTTATCCTTTCGAATATGCAGGCATCCTTTTTGATGCTTACTCTCCTCTCCGACTGTAGACTCAAAGCTTTAACTCATTCGTTTTATAATATAAATCATATAGTACATATAAATACGTGTAGCAAAAAAGTTAGGTTCTTACGAGAATCGTGCGTTTGGATGAGTTTGAAATTTGGCACAGTTAAAGCTTTTAAAATAAGAAATATATAAAATTAATAGAAATAAAGTTACACACACTACCATGCGTTTAACAGTAGGTCACATTTGTCAATCTTTCTATCACATTCCATAGACAAAATTTACATATCACTAAAAAAATATCTTAAAAATTTCAATAAGTAGATATGAGTTATGGTTCGACCATAGGTCGAATCTAGTATTCTTGTGAATTGACCAATAAATATATTTACTCACCTTGACATATTATAGTGATGATCTGTACGACGCTGATGGCGAAGCTCCGGAAGGGCCCCCTCCTGCTCATCGTGACGACGCGTTACATATCACCGCTCACGTGCCGCACATCTGCAACATAGCATATTAATTTAACCTGGCGTAAGAACAGGCCTTGTCTCAGGCCTGCCGATTAAACGGCTGAACCGATTTTAATGTAGTATGTCAGTAGATTTGGCAGATTGGTGGATTTATTTATATATTCACCAACGGAACAACATTTGGTACATTCTAAAAATAATTCAAAGTATGTTTTATAGATAAGATGAGTTCTAAGTTCTATCTCTCTGATGATAAGTGAAATAAATAGTTAAATATGAATTAAGTGATGGTAATAGTAACAAAAAGACGAAAAATAGTAAATTACTTCTTACAAACTAAATAAAATATAGTGCTTGAAAACAAAATATAAAAATCATAATGATATTTCACAATTAGTGACGATAATATTATAATACCTAGACTGATTAACAGAAAGGCTACTTTTATTCCGAAAAAAACTAAGGTTGCTCTGCGATAATCGGATATTTTATGGGTGAACGAAGATGCGGGAAACATCTAGTATCTTTAAAAAACAATATAACCTAAGCTACATAAGTAGGCGCGGATAACCGCGCAACATAAAAAAACAAGACCAAGTCCACAATCGCTTGTATATATAATCGCAATAAGTCCACAAACTTCACTCTCGTTTCTAAAAAATATTCAAAGCTCGGAGTTTGATTAAAATACAGTCGAAATATTTGATGAACCAGGTACAAGGAGTTCCAAAGTTTACTTATACATTTTTGGCAAAATATTGTTCTTTGTGTAACTTTTCATTTTTATTTCCAGCCTCGCCGAATCCGTAATGCCGAGTTATGAAATTTTCACACGAGTGCGCCAGTATTTGCGTAGGGATATTATTGTAATGAATCCACACTTGATTTATTATCAGAACACGCGGGGAATTCTAACTTATTCTACAATATTTTTAGTGTAGGCGTTGCTATGAACCGTGTTGTAGGTTATGCTTATAGCGCCATTATAATTAGCTTTAGAAATTTATACTTAAAAAAAGTTATTTTATTTAATCGTCTCTAAGCAGACAATTTAATTATATATTTAGCAATATTATCCCCCGAAATAATACCCACAACGTGCAAGCAGATGTGTGAGTGCACGCATAAGCATGCGTAAAGCACCTCCCTCCTCCCACACTGCTTATGCGTACATTCAGAAACAAGATCGTGCAAACACCACCAACACAAAAGCAACAATATCAGCAAGATCGTGCAAGGTCCACCCTGGCCACCATGCAGGTTTTGCAACCTGGAAAAACACATTTTCTTGCAGGTTATTTTTGGCGGCAGCAAAGTAACGCCAGATTCCATTAACTATTCTAAGAAACTTTGCAAGAAATTTATTTTCAGATAATTCTGACTTTGGTGCCTACTTACTTATTATTTAAACGACTCTAAAAAAGGAGGAGGTTCTTAATACGACTGCATCTTTTTAAATATGAACCCCTACATGTCCTCTCCGCATATAATCTCTACCTTATGCTTTTGACGGTTATATTATATTAACTGCATTATTAGAACCCCTACTGTGCCATATAACTCACTAGGCAGCTTGTAATTGCCTGTTACCGGCGCAAGCTGCAGCTAACGGCCGATTTACATGTGTCCGCTATAGCTGGGCTAACAGCTTGAAATTAGCGCTTTGACCCCTTGTTTTACATCTATGAAAGGAGATTGTGCGTTTTTACTCGCTTATTAAAAATATCGCGATCACAAACAAAAATACTATTAGATTTACATGATACAATTTAAATCCACATGTGATTTTAAGTAATTGATAATCATATTTTTATGAATATCCGTTGAAATAAGTTATATCACAGCATTTATCCCACCTCCGAAAGATATGCGACCAATGCCGCTGTTTCGTTTTATTTTTAGTCGCCGTAGATAATTATTGTTCCACTATATAATGTTCAAATGTCCATTCCTCTTTAAAAATGTGTTAAGATTTGAAGTAAACACGTGGTTCGTAACTTGATGAAAGGTAAAAATTATAGTAAATAATTATTTTTAAACAAAAATTAAAACCTACTTTCAAAGTAAATTTTTTAGACTTATATAGTTTTCTCATGGATATCATTGTCAGAACTGGACCAAATTGAAATGGGACCACACGGGAAGCTGCGCCTGCAGCTTTCGAATAAAATCTAACCAAGAGCATGTCTAACTAAGGAGGGTTCCGTAACTATAATATCGCGTCATATATTTTTTTAAATTACTTCAAAAAGTAGTCCGATTTAGTTCAAAATAATTTTCGTAAAAGAAATGGCTACTTATAAAACTTTGTTAAAAAGTCATGTATGAAACCTTGTCTTTATTTAAAAAGGCCTATACAACGAATAAAAAAAATTTCATCCCCCACTTCACATGTATGGAGAGCCACCCCTAAAATATAAAATGATTATTATTTTACGATGACAAAACTGACATGCATACACAATATATAACTATATAAAATTTTATCCATTTATATACAGACGGACAGACAGACGGATGGACAGAGTGAAACTATAAAGGTTCCTTAATTACTATTTCCATAGTAATTACCCTACCTAAAAAAAGAATCATCCAAATCGGTCTCCCACTCGAAAGTTCTGAGGTAAAATACAATCGAATCGAGAACCTCCTCCTTTTTTGAAGTCGGTTAAAAAGAGACAAATACATATATCACAATTACATAATATAATATTATCCGACATTATGTAATGGGCAACCTGCAGGATTTTACGTGCGAGAGAGAAGACATATTTTTGAAGGCTTCACTATTACGCTATGCCAGTACTGCACAGATTTATTGTTTTCTATTTTTAATAGTAGTTGGAAAACCCTCTTTTTCCGGTTACTTAAAATTAAAAATGTCCTTTTTAATATATAATAAAATATATTACTGCGGATTAACTTTTAATAGTTTGGATTCCTGAAATCCTTTCTGAGAAAAGAGTTTGTTATCATAGATAAGTAAAAGTCTCTCGGTCTAATTTATTCACGTGACAGCCAACATTTAGCCGGAGATCTTTTCATTTTAACTGCTTCATTTTGTCCTTGTTAAGTCAGTAACTTAAGTAACTTAAGCCTACTACGCTAGTCTACTGCGACTGCGAGACTCGACGATTCTCACACGAAAAAGCTTACACGCGCGGGACGCATATTTTAAATTATCGTATGCATTTGGTCACAGAACTCACGCGAACACACGTAGATTTTTTTATTCCGTTTCAAAATAATCAAAAGTAGGTAAATGGAATAGAGTACTTTGTCATAGTTATGTTTATTTTTTCCTTTTTTCTAACTCGGTGGAAATTTGTTTTACAAAATCGCACTACTAATTTAAAATCATTATTTACTAATTTTTCCATTTTAAATAGTATTTCAGAAAAAAATCGGTAGCCCAGGAGCACATCACTAGCAGGATCAATTTACAACTACGTATTCGTAACGGTACCGAATGTCAATTGTATGGGCGCTGTCATTATTTTCGTACAATTCTCTTTCGATAACGTTACGAATGTTTCCACACCCTAGAGGCAGAAATTGTGATCCATAACTATACAGGTGTTTTTCCAGTCAGTGTCCAAACTTTCAGGAGTGAATTGTAGCGGGCTACGACCTCTTGGTTTGTATGTCCTTCTTACGCTTGAGTGGTGATAATAATGATACAGCAACAATTCTTATATTCTCCTTTATTGGTGCTGAACTCAGATACGTATTATATATGAGATCTGTCTAACACAAATCTGTCTACAGTCTACACTAAGTATAGCCTTTTAGCTAACCGAAATAAACCTAACTAAATAGGCTTTACCTGTCACATCTGTCAATATGACATTGACAATTATATTTCTTATAACTACTGTTGACATTATGCGACATGAATATACTCTTGAATATAAGCAACTTTTACTATGAACTCATCTTTCTTTCTTGAAAAAAAAATCAGATGTTTCCTATAAAACGCTTATGCCGTAGCCCTTTTATAGAAAACAGCATTTTTTTTAAGCAGGAATGTTGATCCCATAGTAAAAGTAGCTTATATTGAAGAGTATATATTCCATGTATATTTACTCCTGAAAGTTTGGACAATGAGTGAAAAAACATTCTGTACAATAACATCTGTGTAAATAATCTCCAGAAAATAAATGATTCTATTATATTCTAAATGCGTACTTGTCAATTGTTCCTGCTAACCCCAGAGCACACTTAACTAACGACCGGTTTCAATAACCTATCTACCAATAACTATTTGTTAAAAACGTCGTCATTCAATCATTTTACGGTTTTTTGCGAGACAAATGTGACGTTTCTAACAAATAGTTATTGGTAGATAGGTTATTGAAACGGGTCGTAAATCAATGTATTGTGCCTTATTTATATTATATCCCTACTTACCTACATTGTTATATTTGGCGAATAAAGACAATTATGATGATCAGGGTCAGTTCAAACCGCGACGATGCGCGACACTACACGGCGCTACATTTTCAAGACAATTGTTATTGTAACGTGGTGCAACCTGACATTTGAACTCTTACACTGAAATGTGTATCTTCTTTTGTAATAAACAAAGATCAATTTTAAATAGCTATCTTAAAAATGCAGCGCCATGTCACGTATCGTTTCGTGTCTATGTGAATTGACCCTAACTCATCACCAAACAACCCAACCAAGTGTACAAAATATGGCGTCCCTAAAAGGACGATTGGAGTCAATTTGTGACAACAATTGCCCTTCGCATACCGACGGAGCCTCGTTAAGTAGCCTCAAACGATTCATCAGATGCCAAAGTTTGGACAAGACAAAGGCGGGGGATGGCCCAAGTCACAGGGTTACACGCTTCACTACTTTCTTGATTACCTTTCCACTACAAGGAACTTGACGTATGGTTGTGTTTTTCACGCTCGTGTAATAATTTGTACTAGAGTTCGGCCTGGGGACGAAATTCTCTCATAATAATTCATATAATTTTTATGTTTCAATTTTATAAGGATTAATTATTAGCTAATGATTAATCCTTACACACAAAGCTAGCAAAGCACAGCAAGCTAGCTGCTTTGCTAGCAAAAATGTGGAAGATTTTTCTGCACATCTTCCTCCACATGATCCTTAATTTCATACTCCTCCGTTCGTATAGTCCCCGTAAAACTGTTCTGATAGTTTTTGTTTTAACTTAATAATTACTAAGCCACAGTAAATAAACATTCCATGTAATAACTGAGACTAAATATCGCTACCGCAGCCATTACTGTGTTAATTGAATCAGCGCTGAATAACTTAGCGCCGGCCGGTTACTGGTAATCTGGTGCTTTACTTCGTCCCTTCTTGTTTTGGACCAAATTGTCTTGGGACCTAGTTGAATGGCTGTTTACGCGGTCGATTTTCGCCGCCCATGTAAATCCCCCATCACTCATCACTGTAGAGTTTTGTATATTCCATTGGAATTCGGATACTAAGTATAATATTTAGTACTTTATAATAAACTATTTATTTATAATATATAATTTTACTTGGTTTATTTTTTTATTAAATTTTAAGATATTTCATAGCTTTTATCGCGGGCTTTGAGCGCGGCGACCGAAACAAGAAGTGTTTGTGTGCGTGCGACTAGACGTATGCGTGTAGACTAGCTGCTAACTGCTCATAACTGATTCTATCTGTTTTAGACACAATGCTAGGTGAGACAGCGTGCTCTTTGGCCGCGTCCACGAGTGAGTTCGAGCCCGCGACTAGTTGAACTTTAACGTGTATGTATATGGTACGACTGTACGAAGCTCGCACGGATCGAGACGAGCTGCTCCGAAATCGGACGAATACGTAAGCGGCTGTTTGTGAGAAAGTTTAAAAAATGCTATGTAATAGCTTTACCGCGGCAGTCCCCGAGTGCCACACGTATTTTTAATTAATTAATTATTTTTCTCAAAGATTTCAAAACTCAAGATAGGTTATGACGTACATTCGACAGAACAAAACTTCATACATTATAAAGTTGTACCATCTTGGTTTTCACCATACTTCAAATGTCAGCCATTACGTTATCACCATACATCAAATGTCGAAGTGGCCCCAAATATCTCAAAAGTGGGGCCATTTAACTGCAGACATATTTTGTCACCTCCTCAAAATGCCTCTACTAACATGTCTATAATATTATACGTTAACAGCCTCCGTGGTCTAGTGGTTTAGAGCTTGGCTCTCGACTCGGAGGTCGTGGGTTCGATTCCCGCATTGGAACAACAAAAAATCTTGTTTCCAAGTTTTGTTAGGACAATTCAGGCTGACCACCTGATTGTCTGACAAGAAAGATGATCCATGCGTCGGATGGGCATGTAAAAAGTCGGACCTGCGCCTGATATCTCACCAGTCGTGTCGGTTATTCGTCCCACTGGGTTACGAGAGTAAAGGAAGAGAGAGTGCTCTTGTGTACTGCGCACACACTTGGGCACTATAAAATAACATCTGCGTAGCTGGCCTGGTTTCAATTTAACCGGCCACCGTCACTGAAATCAGTGTGGGGAGCTATTATGCTATTATAATATTATACGTCTATTATTTTTCTGTCTACATGTCTCGAACCCCTTGACACAGTAGCAGAGCAGTAGATCATAATATGCCTAAAATATCTAATTTATTTCGAACAACCATATATCGGTAGGTACCATTTATCGAAGGCAACTTAAAGTTGAAAGTTAAAGCTGGGGAACTTACGAAATCAAAACACAGTGATGTATGTAACCAATAAAGTTAGCCAAGTATCTGTCATCCTATGATTCAACTAAGTTATAATTTACACGATGGCCCAATTTTCGCAATACCTACTCGTATATTCACTATCAACTGAATATGTGGATAGCGTGGGCTCATATTCAAGGAGTGCATGAAGTAGTAATAATATCTGTGGTCGCTTTACACCGCGTCAATCTGGTCCCGTGGTAAGATCTGGAAGAACTTTTGTTACGGGTACCAGACAACGGAAATATAAGGTTCGGTAAAATCAACTACGGAAATTTTGGGCATGTGATCTACTGCTTGTGTATAGACGTTTAGGCAGAAAAATAATTGCCATACTCGAAATAAAAATCTTCCTTTATATGGGGGAGTTTGCGTTTAGTGGATACTCTCCCATACATGAGATGATTTTTTAGTTTTTATTTAGCAGTAGATCATAATATACCCAAAATATCCGTAATTGATTTTACCAAACCTTATATATTTATTATTTTATATTATACACATATTTAAGAGTTTTAGTACCTATATTATACACATATTTAATACACATCCATGACCCAGGAACACGGAAAAACTTTTTGTCCCTTCGGCGGGATTCGAACCCGCGATCCCCGACTTGAACATCAACACGCTTAACCACTGAGCCACAGAGGTCGGCTAAGCCTAATTTAATTAAAAACTAACCCGCTAAAGTTCATGCCTCACGCGATAGCCCCTCAAACTCGATTTATTCGCAGATCAAATTCAATTGTGTCAGACGAGAAATTGACTAAAAATTCGCCTGTCGTCGGCGGCGACCTTAAATCATCGCGAAAGACCGACACGTCATTCTTTGTTAGATTAAAATCATGATTCTTTTGTCTTTTACTGAAATCAGTTTCACAGTATCTTTCGTTGGAAATTGTAGACATAATTATAGTAAAACGTAGTGGTCTCATGAATTGTACAGTACTAGCTTTTGCCCGCGTAAATACAGTATCCCACGGGAACTGAGTTCTGCAGCATACGCTGTTAAAAAAATTAGAGAAATTACCGACATAGAGACCGCGCGATTAGTTTACTTTAGCTATTTTCATAGCATAATGTCGTACGGCATCCTCTTGTGGGGAAACGCTGCGGACATTAATACAATATTTGTGCTGCAGAAACGTGCTATACCTTCTATTTATAAGATGTCGACTTTTGAATCTCTAAGGGAAAAGTTTAAAGAAATAAAAGTTCTGACCGTCGCATCTCAATACATTTTGGAAAATGTGTTATATGTAAGAAAGAATCTAAACAACTTCAAAATAAATGTGATAATCATTGTGTAAACACTAGAAATAAGAACAAGTTAGATATGCCAGTGTTCAGGCTAAGCAAAGTTAGTAAATCCTTTAAAGGCCAATGTATACGCTTATACAATATAATCCCAGAAAAGGTTCAAAACTTTCCCATTAATAAGTTTAAAAAAGTAGTTAAAGAACGTTTGTGTGCCAAAGCGTATTATAAAATTAATGACTTTATTCAAGACGGCACACCTTGGGAATAAGGTGGCTCCTTATCTCCTTATCTTATCTTATTATTTGTTACATAGACATAAGTAAACATTGTAATAATTTTGATTTTAAAAGAATAATTTTCCATCTTTTTGGTAAAAGATGGCCCCAGACGAGTTTCTTGCCGGCTCTTCTCGCTGGGTTAGTTCTCAAACCGGTGGTAGGCATCACGTAGTATCGACGTTCAAAAAGAGTATTTAAAAATACCAATTTTGAATAAAAAATTTTTGATTTTTGATTTTGATTTTGAACACTGTACTTTTCCGGGATAAAATATAGCCTATGTTTTAATCTGGCGCCGAAATTACTGTCATATCAAATTTAATCAAAATACCTTTAGTAGTTTTACGTAAAGTCTCTGAAACATTCATCCAACCTCACAAACTGTCGCATTTATAATAGTAGTAGGATTAATGGCTGATTTCTTCACTCGTAGTTATCATACGATTAGAGTTATCCGTTAGTTAACGTGAGTTAACTGGAGATTTTGTTTTCTTTACACCAGTTTAAGAAATACCTGGCAGTTAACTTACTGACGTCAGTGTGTGCGTAAAAACTACAGTGTAGAGTTTACATGGCGCTGTACATGCTTGCACAACGATTCTTCGAATGTCAAATTTAAAATGAATAATATTTCCTTCCCACTTGTGAAAATTTTGATCGATTTAAACAAATAGAGGTGAATATATATATTAGGGTGGCCCAATAAAACCGACTATATTTTTTTTTCAATCTCCTATGAAAATTTGTCGGAAAAAAATATAAGTAACAGTTTATTTGAACGGAGAAGTAGGTAGTCAATATTTTTTATGTACATACATTAAATTTGGGTCTAGGGGAATTCTAGAGTAGGTATATAGCTCACAGTCACACATGCATGACCATAGGATAGCTAACCCGTCGGTCTGTTGAAGACAACCATCGAAATTTTAACCCTGGAATAAGTATATCTGCCGAATAACAAACTCTAGTTTATCTCTCTCATGAAGAAATCGGCCATAAGTAATTTATCCGAAAGCCAGCAAAACCGTGTTGCTGATGTATTAAAAATGACGATTGCCGAAAGACATGTATGTCGTGGGCGTACCTTTACATTGTACATAGATAGAAAATCAACCATTTTAAAAATGCACATCCGCCAAAACACTTACCTACCGTGTTAAATCAAAACAATTGTGTGAAGTAGCGTGAATTTTTAGAATATCTTAAATGCACGAATAATAAGAGCTCCCACATAGATTTCGATAGCGGCAGCTAGTTTCGTTGAAACGAGTTCCGCTACGCAAGAGTTATTTTATAGTGCCCAAGTGTGTGCGCAGTACACAAGAGCACTCTCTCTTTCTTTACTCTCATACACTACTCACACCTAGTGGGATAGGATAACCGACACGACCGGCGAGAGATCAGCAGGGTTACTACCTAACTTCCATGGAATTCATGTAAATGCTTGTATAAGTTCTCCCAGCCAATTGATGTCGGGGTATTACGCTACTATGTACTTACCTATGAAACTATGTTGGTCGTGAAGAGTGAACTAAACTATTGTTGTATTGTAATTTCCGTTTTGTTGTGTGTATTAGCACCATGTAATCTATTTAAATGTTATGCTATTAATCAATTATAAAAGCATTTCAAATAAATTGTGTACTTTAAAACACCGCCGATGTTTTAATTTCATATATAAAACAATTTATACATATAATTATCGAAAAAGGCCATCATGATTAAACATGATGGCCTTTTTCGAAAATTCGAAATCGAATCGAAACGCAATATTGTCACTTTACTATACTTTACTTCAAAATTTTAAACCATGCCAAACAATAACATAACCTTAAATATGTTAAACATTTTTGCATTTAAAAATAAGTTTAATTAATTTAGATTTTTGAAGAAAAGAAGTGAGTTTTGATATTATTGGATTCTTTTCGATGTTCGGACCTATGAGATTCCATGATTGAATTGTTTTGTAAACTCACAGGCCACAACATTTATTACGACTGAAAAGAACGAATACATGAAGAGACAAGAATATTTGCGATCGAAGTGGCTGACAGAGTAGGTACCTTTCTATGAAACACAGATTATGAATTACCCTCCTCCTCCATTTTTGGCAAAAACTTTTTTGGAAGTCGGTTAAAAATGTCGAAGCCGGGAGCACAATCGGGCTTCGTTTAACAGTTCTCATTTCATGGCTTATGTCAAAATGCACTACGTCACACGATTTGATTGGTCTAAAGGGCGTTTCATTCGTTCTCAGAAGGACAAAATAGCGGACTATTTAGTTGGACATGTTCGTTGGATTGCGCAATCTTTTTTGACATTTTAACTTTTTAAATTGTGTTTTTAAAAATTTGTAATGTCAAAATGATGACCATGACCAACGAAAGTTAAGGTTCATAATATCCCCGCAGGCGCAGGACTCTTATATGCCCCTCCGACGCATGGATCATCTTTCTTGTCAGACAAACAAGTGGTCAGCCTGCATTGTCCTAACCAGACTTGAAAACAACATACTTTGTTGTTTCAACACGGGGATCGAACCCACGACCTCCGAAGCCGTGATCCAAGCTCTAAGCCACTGGAGGCGAAATGGACAATACAACCAATACTATAGTTAATTATGTAATTCGTTTACATCATGCGTTTAATGTAGTAAAATCTGACCCACTTTTGAAATTCAAACACTCGGTTAAGCCATCATCTCCCGTTTAATATCGGAAGATGAGCAGAAATTCCCAGTCACGCTCCTTATTACCTCGCGATTCCCGAACATTCCAGATTTCACTCTAATCGCATTATACCCCTTGATATTCATACACAAAAATTTCAAAGGCCCCTTTGAAAGGGAGCGCTTTTTTAAATCAGGTACTTAAACCTCTCTTTACAGATTAAATTCTATAAATGCTTATCATTGTAAACTGCTATCCTCTTTAACGTGGGTTAGCAATGTTACGTCACGAATGGGCTGGCTCGAACGGAAAACCACGGTCTCGTAGAAAAGACCATTTCCGGAGGCCCAAGAGGGGGTTGGGATTTTAAGAACCGGCAATGTATTATCCATGGGTTGCGGTAATCGAGTTATATCAGGTGATCCGTCTGCTCGTTTCCTTCTCCATTACATGAAAAAAGAACAAGGATTTTAGAAACAACAAACACCGTCTACCGGTTGGCGGCCTGCAGTCCAACAACAGATCTAATAAATACCGAGCAAACACCACTATCACGGACGATAAAAATATTTTCAACAAACATTTTGACAAATTTTTCAGAAGCTACCCGAATATAGCCTTTAATACCTGGTTAAAGAATAGCAAACCGTGCACCCTGAAAATGGCCGCAGGCCGCTGCCCGTGTAATTCATCTTCATGCTTTGCCCCGGGCCTTTTTGAGACTTTTTTAGTTTAAGTAGCTCCGAAACATGCTCACTTTGTTGGAAATCAGCGACCGCGGCTTTAATTGCTTTGTGCTTATTTCGCTGCGATATTGAAATTTTTAATTGCAATTGAGTTGGGATTGTTGCAGTTGTTGCAAATTAAATAATAAAGTTCAACGCGTTTGTGCGCGCGGCGCTATGTGTGGGTAATATAATATTGTCAACCACACACAGCAGCACGTGCGGGTAGGTCGAGACACTGGCACACAAATTAAGACGTATTTACATTCTAATATAACATAGAACATACAATGATTAATCCAGGAACATCAACAAAGCACAGCAAATTAAATAATAAATAAATCATATCCTTTAGTCATAAAAAATAATAATATATGTAATATTATGTAATATTTTTAATTAGGCATTAAAATTAAATTAATATCTATACTTTGGTTTGAAAGTATAGTAAGATGTAACCGATGTTATTTTCAGTTGCGCTAGAATATCATTCCATTTCCTTTTCTTATTTAAATAGTATCATATTTTATCCTTTTTGAAATGGAAACCTATAATATTAAATTATAGTGAAAATAAGATATTAGTTGTAATGCTTATTGTTATTTTAATTAAATATATAACTACAACATTACTTCCAGCTTTTGGTAGGTAACTTGTAACTAACATCATTCTAACATCGGACCTAAAACGCAATATCCGAACGTAAGATCTAATATGACATATTTTATACATCGTTAACTTCCCAACTGTGTCATTAAACAATATAAAACCTAAGTGCGTAATGGACTCGGGAACTTGGTGTAAGCGTTTAAAACTTTTATATACAGCGTGCCTCGCGGATGAAAAATATTTCTCTGTCACAAACCCGACTCAGATATATCACTTCTATTTTAAAACTTTGACTTTTCAATTCTGTATCTTTGACTGCTTTATAATACATACTTGACTAGATGTTTCCCGGGAATTGTACGCAAAAGAAAATCCTGCGGGAACCCTACATTTTCCCGCCACGTCTCATGCTCTACTCATAGTATATATGTACCCATGAAAATCCGGCAAGTAGTTTCGGAGCTTATTCAATGCAAACAAACAAACAATGAAACCTTTTCTCCTTATAATTTTAGTGAAGATAATATTTCTAGTGTGTGATACCAACGACTAATTACACAAATCTATATATCGTCTAAAATTGTACACTCGTATATGATGTAAGTTTGTTTGTTACGCTTTCACGCGAAAACTACTGAACGAATTTTGATGAAATTTGGCATGGTAGTAGTTTAGACTCTGGATTAAAACATAGGCTAATTTTTATCCCGGAAAAGTACAGTGTTCCCGCGGGATACTTGATAGTATATTTACGCGGGCGGAGCCGCGCGAAACAGTTATATAAAGATGCCTGAGGCGAGTTCAATTTGTATGTACATATGTGCAGAATATTAATTTTGATTGAAACGTAATTTTTCAAAATAATTTTAATGAAATGCACAGACTTAGAGTAAAAGTAGAGGTTCCTGCGGTATTTCATTGACACCGACCGATGTCGCTCGCGACATGAGTGCACATGTCGCGAGCGACATCCGGTCGGTGCATAAACGTGTACTTCACAATAATGAGACACTCTCCTCGCCGTTTGTCGGCCTTCGACAATATGGCTGGGAGTTGAGACTAAATGATCCGGAATCCGGAAGGCCGGAGAAAGTTCAGAGCACTGAAAATAGAACTCTGCGCTACTATAGTAGAGTTGAAAATCTAAGTGTCGAGTGTCGAGCTATCATGTGTGACATTGACATTTAACTCGACATTTATTTATTAATTGTGTGTTCAACTTTCAGCTCTATTGTATTAGAACAGAGTTCTATTTTCTATGCTTTGGATTTTCTCTGACCTTCCGGATTCCGGACAATATAGTCCCAGCCTAACGTGAAGTTGCGACGTGATCCACACTTTCGGCGTTACACTTTCATCTCAGTCGGGCGCAGCTGTCCTCACTCCGCCGAAGGGGATGATATTATATTTATATGAATTGTCTGTACAGATAATGTTTTGAACACTTTCTTTATTCATCATCGTCACAATATAATGGATTTTATAAAATAAATAAATTAAAATATCATTATTAAGGTTGGAAGCGAAAACTTCTAACCACTTTTTAAGAAAATAATGCAAACCATGGTGCCAATTAACGCTTACCCTACTTTATCACAATTCAATTTTTAAATTTTACGTTGTGATATTTATGTGGAGATTTCTGTACCGGTTTATAGATTTTAAAATTATGATCAGTAGCGGGTACTACGTTCTCAAGGTCACTTGTAACATTAGCTACTTCTTACTTTTTTGACAGTACCACTCGTAATATGACGTCCAAACTTGTGATTGTGCCCAAATGCAAATTTTTCAAGAAGCTTCCGAAATGCGACTGATGAATATTTCATATCTTTCGGCGCCATTTTATCTGCGCCTCATCTTGTTACGGTGCGGAATTATATTAAAGATTCTGTGCGAATAA
Organism: Phengaris alcon alcon; assembly: GCA_037179445.1. Taxonomy (NCBI): domain Eukaryota; kingdom Metazoa; phylum Arthropoda; class Insecta; order Lepidoptera; family Lycaenidae; genus Phengaris; species Phengaris alcon. The sequence goes on along the minus strand of JAYRCH010000171.1, from coordinate 222,276 downwards.
CAAGTGTTAGGCCCACAATTATAAGGGAAGAGGGGTGCCCACAATAGAGGGAAGGGGTCATGTAAATTCAAGCGTATAAATTTATATTAACACAAATATGTATAGCATTGTATTAACAAGTCCAAGTTAATTAATTGTAAATTCTAATCCCCTTATCTACTAATGAAAAGTTTTAACAGTGTATATGGTATACAACGTTTTTCCTTGTCTGTCAAGCGACTTTTCCAACTTATAAGACAAGGACAAAACATTGTATAGCTTATCCATTGTGTAAATATTTTTATTAGTAAGGGGGTAAATATTTTGAGCTGTTGGCACCTAATTAATTATAAGTATTGGAGAAACGATGAATAGGTAAAAACTTCTCACACTTATAAAATTCAATCCCGTGACCATAGATTTACGTGCATAGGCTGGAGTTGATTATATTAATACTACTAATACTATAGGTATACAACTATTGCTAGATAAACAGAACGATTCAATTTCATTAGTACCTGAGCCAATAATTGTTCATTCAATTTCAATTAGCTTTGCCTATTTCCGTAATATGACCCCTGTCCGTAACTTCCGGAGCGGCGCTGTGATCAAGCGCACCGATAAAAATTATTGCGAATTCCGGAACCGCTCGCCATTTTCAAAAGAAATAGAACTCGCATGCTATGCATCTTAGGCAAAAAAATTGTACCCCTTTTAAAAATATATGCGAACTGAGGAGTATGAAAATTGTTACTGTTTAGATTATATGGAGCCAAAAAAGGTAATATTATTTTTAAGGTTGCCACAAATACATTAAATTAATACAAACAATATTACACATACACTCCATGCCTTTGACACACACACAAATGTACATGTACACAAATGTAATATACCCTTGTGCGTAGGTACTTGCGTACTATGTGATAAGAGATTATGGAATAGTGTTGACACTGGACGCCTCAAAAGGAGATTCCCAACCGAGCGGGCGGAATGCTCGGTCAGGCCGAAAAGCCTGAAAAGAGATCTGAAAAAGGTTCATTGGTACACGCTTTAGCTTTAACCTGGGAATCTGGGAACCTGGGAAACCTCTCGAGTGCGAATCAAAGGTCCAACTGACCTATGTCACAGAGCTCGACGTGATCAGAGAAATCCTAAGCTAAAGGAAATAGCGAAATAGCTTATTGAGAAGGATTGAGCATTTTAGCATGAAATAATATATGACCTTCCTAATATAACGTCTAGAACAGTTAATATTCCCAGCGCAACGACATAACGCAGTGCTAATAGCTAGTTAAGTGGTTATCTGAGACTCGCTACTGCAGTTTAAAGTTAAAGGACGTCACAGCAAATACGTCATCACCCAGGGCTAGATGCGCTTACTACAGGCACGGACACAAGTGATTGTGAAAATGTGTTTTTAATACAAGAGATAGTGAGTGTAGCAACGTGTTATAATGCTGATATGCCACGTCACATCAGCAGCCAACTATAGATACTTATTACAGTAGATATACATCAGTTCGATAGTATTGATAACCAGTGTAAGCTGTCATGCCAATCTATGACCACAAAAGGGTCAGTTCTAACTGATCCAATCGGTAGTTTCAATGCCGTTTGGACGATAGGCATTAGGCCGTATAATTTATGGCTACACTTATAGTAGAAATGCACCATACTGCCCATCGTCCAATCGGCATAACGCTGCAGACTTGATCTAATTTGCAGTTCATCCATATACAACACGCACGTATAACCACAGATTAATAAATAGTTACCACGTAACAGATACATCACTCTCATACAAAAGCTAAAATACCTACGCTAAATTAACCTACACGTGAGTCACGCGCGCCATCGCATGAATGCGTCAGGGTGTGAAAACCTTTAATAAAAAATAATAAAAAAGGTTTATTGTAATTTATTAGTAAATACAAGTTGTTATAAAATTTTATACATTTTTAAATTTTACTGAATTCTCGATTATTAAAATTATATAGTTGAAAATATCCACACACACACACACACACGCACGCACTCACGCACGCACGCACGCACACATACACACCACGTTTCTGTGCTATTGTAAAAAAGTATATAATATCCTTAGACATGAAATTGGTGTTTTGTCGTACTGGCCACTTTCATCTAAAATATATCTTCTTTGGTTTAGAATTCTAATTTCAAATTTATACCGCTATTCACTTATGCATTTGTGTTTCGAATACAGTTATTCATTTGTTTTTTTCTCTTTTGGTTTTTTCTTTGCGTCACTCTGTTTACAAAATGGAAAACTTGCAATATCGTATTATTTTCGAGTACGAGTTCCACCGTGGCACCAGTGCTGCAGAAACGGCTCGAAGGATTAATGTTGTGTATGGCGGCGGTGTCGCAAAAGAAAACACAGTGCGATGTTGTTGATAATTAAATTAAATTAAATACCGTTTGTTTCAGGCTGCATAGGCACATATTATAAATACCTCATAGACAAACATACATAATATATAATAAACTAACACTAACATTAAACACATATTGTCTGCGACGTGAGGACAATGAAGAATTGAAGGCTATTGTGGAAGCGGGTCTATCGCAAATCACGTCCGTGTTAGCTGCAGGCTGCGGTGTTAGTGATAATACTGTTTTAATCCACTTGAAGCAAATTGGGAAGGGAAAAAGCTTGAAAGGTGGGTACCTCATAAATTGAGTGCAGCAAACCGACAAACGCGCGTCGACTGCTGCGTTACATTACTCAACCGGCACAATAATAAACGGATGATGAAAAGTGAATCCTGTACGATAATCGTAAACGCTCATTGCAATGGCTGAACCCTGGCGAACCAGCCAAAGCCTGCCCCAAGAGAAAATTGACTCAAAAAAAGTTACTTGTGAGCGTTTGGTGGACTAGTCCGGTTGTCGTTCACTACAGCTTTCTTAAATCTGGCTAGACGATTACGGCAGATATCTATTGCCAGCAACTGCAAATCATGAAGGAAAAGCTAGCTGCTAAACAACCGAGTTTGGTCATTCGCTCTAGGCCACTGCTGCTTCAGACAACGCTAGACCACACACTGCACAATTGGAATGTCTAAGACATCCACCGTACTCCCCGGACCTTGCTCCAACAGATTACCATTTTTTCGAAATTTGGATAACTTCTTGCAAGGGAAAAATTTCAACTCCGATTGGACAAAATTTCATATGAAATAAACCGCGAATAAAAATATCGCGGCTTCAAGATGCTGTTAGTATGTTTTGCGTGGATCGGAACACAAATAGTAATTGAAGAATATTCGGGTAGTTTGAACAACTTCAACAAATAGGACAACTGCCACCTCAGTCCTCCCGTGACCACGGCCGCTGGAAAGTAGCCGAAATGTCGGGAAAAAGAAAAGTGCACCGCGACACAATCCGTTAGTGTTTAAAACAATGAACAATACTCGCGTAAACATAAGAATCAATATGCAAAATATATATATTAAAAACAGCATAAGCATTTAAACCTCTCCAAAATTATACTACGAAGTTCTTAGTAGATAAGATACTCGTATACTGATATTATATTTACGGAAGTTCAGTATCTAAAACGAACAATGGTTTCAGCTTATGGCGGTGATTATATGGTGTGCGGTGCAAACTACTAAGTTATTAGTTAATAAGTATGAACATGAAATTGTTGGTTCTCGAAGCTTGTTCCATTTGCTTGTGTTAGTATTAAAGCTCAAATATTGATAGACGCTCCAAAATCTATCTAGACCAAGCCCGCAAACACTGGAACTAGTTTCTATCGAGATACCAAAGTTCTTATAACATTGCAATGTAAAGGTTCTTCTTATTAGTTTACATTTTTAGGTGATGACAGCTCCTACTAATAAAAATATTTAGACAACGGATAAACTATTCAATGTTGCTGTTTTTGTCTGTCCAGTGACTTTGTTGTGTAATATAATATAATATATAATATCTATGGACGCTCCACACCACGTCAATCTGGCCCCGTGCTAAGTATCCGAAGAACTTGTTTTACAGGTACCAGAAAACGGGAAGTATATTTATAATACTTTTATACTATACATATATTTAAGATTTTTACTATATTATACACATCCATGACCCAGGAACACAGAAAAACTTTTTGTTCCTTCAGCGGGATTCGAACCCGCGACCTCCGGCTTGAGCACCAACGCGCTGAACCACTGAGCTACAGAGGTCGTCAAAGCTATTTTTATTAGTAAGAGGATAAAAGCATTGGGCAATAACCGCGTTTGAAATAATATTTATGCTCTATGAAAACAAAAATTAACAGGCACTTTACAAGCCAGAACAAATTTAAAATTGTTCAGACGGACAGACACAGTCAATTTTCAACCCCCGACGAAAATAGATGGTTGTAAGTTTGACGTGTCTCTATGTCTGTCCGTGGCATCGTAGCTCCTAGACGGATAAACCGATTTTGATCTAGTTGTTTTTTCTGTTTGAAAGCTGATATGACCGTGAGTGTTCTCAGCTATAATTCATCATCATCAGCTCGCTCAATGCTTGACAATTCGAGGTTACTTAAATTTTTGAATTTTAATGAATATTTTATTCACTAATAACAATTGACATATTTTACTTATTCTTAGTTAGTTTTTCAAGTAATAAGATTCTTTGTAAATTCATACTATAATAAAACACTTTCTGCAAAAGTCTCGTAAGGTGACCGCGACGATACGTGTTAAAAATAGAACTTTATTCACTACACAAAAAGATACACGATTCATATTACATCAGTGATGCACTGCGCATGCGCTGTGCAGCGCGGTGCAACTTGACATTCGAACTCTTATAATGAAACTTGGGTGATGATTGATGTTCAATTTTGTAAAGCCATCTTAAAAAATGCAGCGCCGCATCACGTATCGTTTCGTATTGGTGTGAATTGACCCTAAGGCTTTGACTATATGATCCAGAATCCGGAAGGCGGGGAAAAATCAGAGCATTGAAAATAGAACTCTGCGCTAATAAATTAGAGCAGAAAATCGAACAGACAGGTGTCGAGTCAAATGTTAATGCCATACATGACAGTTCGATACTCGACACTTGCATTTAGCGAATAACTATCTTAAAAATGAAGCGCCGCGTTGCGTATCGTTTCGATGTGAACTGACCCACCCTAAGAGGGCACTAGATCTTGGCATTCATTACTTGTTGAAATAATGGCTTTAATTATCCTGCATTATTGTTCTGCATCTAATTTACATTGTGTTTGAATTGGCTAAAATATACTAAGAGGGCCCCACTATAAATCCAGAGTCTTATTAACGTGGTTCGAGCGATATTGTACCTTATACTCCTGTAATTAGGTTAATTATCCTCTGACGCGATAAATTAAAAGTGGTTTTTCTCACTCAAGTGTAAATTTTCTTTAGCCTTTGACACAAGACATGAGATATTGGCGACTGACGGGGTTCCTGGATACTGTCGGATAAAACCTCAATTGTTGTAGTTTAATATGAAAAAAAAACGCGATTTAAATTTAATCTAAAGAGTAGACCACGGGGAAGGACATAGACTACTTTTTATCTCGAAAAAGTTCAGTGTTCCCGTGGGATACTTTATTTACGCGGATGGAGCCGCGGGCCACATCCAGTTTGTTATAATATAGCTGACGAAATTCGCCTCCGGCTATGACTTGCCTCCCGTCTGCGTCGAGGCTTCGCTTAGGAAGTTCCTTTTTTGTTGGTTTTTCATAACAATACCTAATTTCGTAGCTTAATTAACCAGCCGGGAGCTCCATCCCCTACTTCCACTCCGTTCAATGAAATACTTATGATGATCTATTGTTATGCCAGCGATGGGGTTGGTCTGACGAAGCCAAAAAAAATCCAAATTTCACGAGCCAGCGATGGGGTTAGTCGGGTGTATAAAAAGAAACCAGTAGGATTAAAAAAAAGCCAAACTTTTCGAACTGAAGCCAATAAAAATAAAACACCAAATTCTGGGAAGGTGCAGTTTTTATATAATTGCCAAAAGAGCGCTATTTAATAACCGAGCACACATCAGCATATTTTTGTTCAAAATCAAATTGGCTAAAATAAAGTGGGGGGACAGATCAAGCCCACTTTTTTGAGTAAGGTAGTAACAGCCATCTACACAAACAATAAACATTTATACCAGGGGTCGGCAACCTGCGGCTCGCGAGCCAAATGCGGCTCTTTGAATATGGAGCTGCGGCTCTTTAGTTACTTACTTTACTATATGCAAATATTACGTATAGTAAAGTATATGCAATATTTGCGTATTTCTGAATCGATAAACGAAGATTAGGCACCATTTATATCTCACAGCCACTTCGGCTGCGGGGAAAATCGCTTTTCCCCGCAGCCAGAGGCGGCGTAAAGCGTGGGCGACGCGACGTGGATCTCCGCATGCGGCCTCGCGCCACAATTACGCATAACTCGGAATTCAGATGCAATAAATATAAACAACATAATATATACCATAATTATTATTTTGTACCGACGTTCTGTTTTAGACTGTTGATTTAATTGTATTTTCCCAAGTGTACATACAGTCTTTCGGGATTTAAAGTTTAACCTGTAAAATAAACAAAAAATCCTCTATACAAATAAATAGAAGTGAAGTGTCTGTTTGTAATTTCATATTAACAGCTTTGCACTTAATGCATATGACGGTGCCTACACCAAAAAAAAAACAAATTTGAAAATTTTTGTCTGTCTGTTTGTTCCGGCTAATCTCTGAAACGGCAGGGCCGATTTTAACCGGACTTTCACTGGCAGATAACTGATGTTATAAGGAGTAGCTAAGGCTACTGTTACTGTTTCCTTTAGTTCCACGCAGACAGACGGACAAAAATTTATTTTAAAAAATACCGGTTGTCTGTAAAGTCGGTTTACTGACGATAGTTGAACGTGACAACATCAACAACAACAACAACAACAACAACAATAATAATAATAATGAGGTAAAGGCAATGCGAGGTAACGCTGGTACTTGGGTACTTGGTAACGATAACGGGTAACATGTAACGCATGAGTCATGTTTTTTCGTGCGTGCAGCCGGATCCATCGATTTATAAGACGTTATCACGTCAAAAAAGGTGATAATCAACATCGAATTCAAACAATCGATATATAGACTTCCTCTTTTCGTTATACGAGATTATACGAAATTATGAGGACATTCATCGTCAATTATAACGTAACGATGTGACGCGGATTGAAATGGACGTTCAGCAAAAACGAGTATAACGTACGTGAGAAATCGAAATAAACTTGCCAAATCAGTTCCCTGGAGGGCCAGTGAATAGGGCCGGTCAGCCCCTAGGGGCCCCGGACCCGGGCCAGCACAGACGGTACATAATTAAATTACTACGAAATATGCTGATTTCATTCGAAGTTTGTAAGCGTTATTCCGTGGATTTACAGATTTTTACTGACCGATAACTATAGATAGAAATGTATACAGATGGATACTAAATAATGCTTGTATACAACCTGTGTACAAACAAGCATTATTTCGTAGAATTTAATCAATCCGTGGAATATAGGAAATAGATCCGGAGGGTGAAGTCAAATCATTCGAAAATAAAAGATCATAATATTATGTATGTTTGGAATGTTTCTTTTTCAGATATCATAGAGATAAAGATATAGGTGTTATACATTGAAAGAGCATTAAATAGAGCAGTTTTTAAGCAGGTCTTATTTTTTATGTGAATATTTAACTTTAACGTGCAATGAAGATTATGCAGATATTTTGTTAGTTAAGCGTTAAATACAAGGTCAGTATATATTTCCAGGTTTAAGTGTGCTTAAGTTAGTAACTACTCCAGTGATTTTAGGTTTTATCTACGTAAAAATTCTTAGTAAGCTGAAATTTCGTATACGCCTTTATTACGGCGTTGTAATGAAGATGTGAAAAATCGACATTGATATCGTGCCGGTTAAAAAAGTTATACAGGTCAAAATGTCACGAAAATCAGTTTTTAGCGAATATCTCGCAACCTATTGCTCGGATGTCAATAGAGATCAGTAAAAAAGTTATTCGTCGTAAAATTATCTATAAAAAATGCCTCTTGCATTTTTCTGTGAAATTAACCGTTTCCAGAGTAGAGCGCTTAGAAAGAGACTAGTATGCACTCACATACGGTTTTGTATTATGTATATCGTACACCTAGGTGTAAACTCTTTTGCGTTTTTATTCATATTTGTAAGTGTCTTAAAAACTATCTGATACTCCCTGAACTATCTGATTTCCCGCGGCTCCGCCCGCGTTTATATTCTATCGAATAACCGCGGGAATACTGTAATTCCGGGGATAAAAAGTAGCCTATGTTTTAATCCAGAGCTACTACCATACCAAATTTTATCAAAATCCGTTCAGTAGTTTTAGCGTGAATGAGTAACGGGGATCTCCGATTTACTCGGTTCTTCTTGGCGTCGTTTAAAGCCGCCGCCGCGCCGGTCCGTATACATAATACAATACCGTATGTGAGTGCATTCTAGTCGCTTTCTCAGCGCTCTACTCCGAAAACGGTTAATCTTACAGAAAAATGCAACAGGGATTTTTTGTAGACAATTTTACGACAAACAATTTTTATACCAACCACTATTGACCTCCAAGCAACAGCTCACGAGATATTTGCGAAAAACTGATTTTCGTAACCATTTGACCTTTATAACTTTTTTAGCCGGCACGATATCAATGTCGATTTTTCACATCTTCATTACAATCCCGTAATAAAGGTGTATACAACGATTCAGCTCACTAGGAATTTTTCCGCAGATTGGGGCTTAAAATGCCTAAAGTTACTAGGCTTAATTATATTTCTGTGCCGAAAAAATTAAAATATTGACGATTGAAACCATTTTTAGTATTACACTATGACGATATATGACGCGAACAGGTCAGGTTCAATATCCTACTACCATTAAAAATCTGAAATTTGATTTGTGAGGATGGATGTTTGTTACTCTTGCACGCAAAAACTGAACGGATTTTGATGAAATTTTGTATAGTAGTAGTTTAAGCTCTGGATTAACACAATATTTTATCCCGAAAACGTAGTTCTCCCGTGGGATATTGTGTTTACGCGGGCGGAGCCGCGGGCAAAAGCTAGTCGGCCATATATTTAACGGATTGACTACGTTCTACCAAACACTCAGTATAAAATTATTCAAATTATAGTTCATATTAATCATATTTGTAGAATCTTTTGTTCTTTGGTAGTTGTTGGTTCAAATGCTACAAAAACAATATAATCATTGATTCTATTTTAGGCTTTTCCCTATGGCTTCGACCGCGTTGAGCTTGATTTACACGTGATTTCCTTTTTCGTAGTTTCGTTATTTAAAGGATCCAAGTGTGCACAGCCGTGCATAGTGTACACAGGCGTGCATAGTGTGCACAGGCATGCATAGTGTGCACAGGCGTGCATAGTGTGCACAGGCGTACATAGTGTGCACAGGCGTGATGAAAACCATTTCATTTTCGTTCCCGAGAGATTTCGTTTGGCGCGAGATCGCGGCCAACGTTTTGTTTTAAATAAGCATTGAGCAAGTAACTGAAATTACAGTATCGCCATTAAAATAACCTGAATTATAACACAATATAAATCCTCCACGGTTTGATTTGTTCTGATTTATAAAATCTAGACGTGTCGTTATATCTAATATTTTGGCATTGTACAGAAATAGACGAACATGTCGGAATCAAACGCGTACGGAAGTAAAAATGAAATCTGAAATAGAGTTTACAACAGCTAAAAGCTGTGATATCCATAACGAACATCTCGTGAGTTATTTTTTATCCGTCTAAAAATATTTTTAGAAAATAATACGGAACGATTTTGACAACAATCCTAATAATATTAAATAGTCATAGTAATAATAAACCAATAAATGTTTGGAATATACTGAATATTTTTAAGGGATATAGGTAATAATATAGTGTGTTGATGCTACGAATCACAGCTGATAAAAGTTATTTTAAATAATGGACACGGTTTTCCACGGAAACATGAAAAATATTGATATATTAAAAAACATATTAGAAATGTATACTACAATATTATTTTAATGATATTTATTGAGGAAAAAGGTGGTAGACGTTTTAGATACAGAAAGAATGAAGCCTTTTTCCACTAGTTGCAATGGGACACTAAAACGTGGTTAATAATAGTAATTACTATCTTTTGGCCCGCAGCTCTGCCCTGCATTTAGGGATACAACGTAGCCTATGTGTTAATCCAGAGCCCAGACTACTACCATACCAAGTTTCATCAAAAACTGTTCAGTGATTTTTGCGCGAAAGAGTAACAAACATCCATCTCTCCATTCATCCATCCTCACAAACTGTGAAAGTTAATTTATAATAGTACTAGGATTTAGTAAAAATAGGTAATTTTGTATTTAATAGAGTCATACCACTTACTACTCGCATCCGATTACAAAATATTTTTGACACTTTTATATACTAAGCGCTCAGAACTAATGAGTATCGTGATACTCAGCACCCTGCAGCGTCCCACAGAGTGGCGGTCCGACCGAAAATACTTTATTTGTCTCGGCCGAGACCGAGACCGAGACTAAATGCAATTCTCGGCCGAGACCGAGACCGAGAATTTATAAAATATTTAAAGTAGATAATAAAAACACGGATTTTGTACAAAAAATGTTTTAATAATTAGAATATAACAGTTTATGGACTGATTTTTCAATCGCACTCGTTTATTAACTTTTCCGCAATAATAAGCGCACCGAAAACAACCAAATGTACGAAAACATGCAAATAATTGCACCGCGTATATATCAGATTCGATAGTAAAAAGCGTCGCAGTTCACACCGACCTAGCGATACAACCTTTAAGGTGGCTTAGAATCGGGTGCCGCGCCAGTACGCGGTAAATTCAAATTCACTTATCGTAATACGTAAGTCATTGCTTAGTCTCGGCTACGGCCGAGAATCTCGGCCCATTTTGACCTAGAGCCGAAACCGAGATCTCGACTCGATTTTTGGCCGATAATGCCGAGACTGAGACCGAGATCTCGGTCGGACCATAGCTCCTTTTACAGCGACTGCATCTCTACATCCAAATAAATTGTAGCTTATCTATATTAATACCGGCTTTTGCCCGCGGCTCCGCCTCCGTAAATAGTAGCCAAGGGAAACCGTACATTCACATTTATAAAAATAGTAATGATGTAATGTCTGTTCCGCATTACTAGAACTCCGAACTTTGGTCGGAGTTCTAGTAATGCGGAAAAAATTAACAGATGCCAATAGGTATTGAAAAAATCGCTAAAATATAGGTCAGTCTGACCGGGACTCGAACACGAGACACCAATTTGCCAACAACGCAGAAAAACGCATACATAGTTGAGCCTCTAAGCCTCTAACCTCTAAAATTATTAGTGTTTCTCTACTATATTATGCATGTTACATACATATAAATCTTCCTCTTGAATCACTCTATATTTTAAAAAAATCCGCATCATAATCCGTTGCGTAGTTTTAAAGATCTAAGCATACATAGGGACAGACAGAAAAGGCGACTTTGTTTTGTACTATGTAGTGAAGATATATATTTTTCTTTTGCGCAAGTATCTATTATAAATCGTTAGAGTATAAACAATAATGAGGCTGCTTTTTAATTAAGCCTATACTGTGAAATTCTCGTCTGTCAAGAGACTTTTCCAAAACAGACAAAGACAGCAATATGCATTAGCGTATCCCCGGTATAAATATTTTTATTACTAAAGAAGTAAGGTGTAGATTAATAGTACGTAGCTAAAGAACACGACAAAACATTTTTATTTTCATCATCATTTCAACGAGAATTTCACAGTATAGGCTTAATTAAAAAGCAGCCTCATTATTGTTTATACTCTAACGATTTATAATAGATACTTGCGCAAAAGAAAAATATATATCTTCACTACATAGTACAAAACAAAGTCGCCTTTTCTGTCTGTCCCTATGTATGCTTAGATCTTTAAAACTACGCAACGGATTTTGATGCAGATTTTTTTAAAATATAGAGTGATTCAAGAGGAAGATTTATATGTATGTAACATGCATAATATAGTAGAGAAACACTAATAATTTTAGAGGTTTCTCATGTGATGTAAATAAACAATTTTTTTGTGCTTACATTGCAAACGCTCGCTGAACCCTACGAGATCAAAATAATGTACTACAGTATTGTACACCTTAAAAAGGTCTACAAAAAATCCTTCATGGTATATGTCTATTTCTAAGAAATAACCCACAATAACCATTTTTTTTCCTTCCTTTCCTTTACTTTTTACGAAAAATAATGGCTTATTTACGAAGCGATTTTAAGGAATACAGGAGTAATCCGTATCTAATGAAGTACCTTAAATACATTGGTGCATTTAATATAGATCAATATGGATATAGATCATTTACAGCATGTAATTTAAATAAATATTTTCGAAGATATTACAGATTTAAAATGCACGGACATAACCGTTGGACCGGCCGGAGGGGGCGGTGGCGTACATAGTGTGATCCTTATCAAATTATATACGTTACTCACTATGCGTATTTTATACACATTATAGTAGCCCTTTAAACCATACAGTTTTAATTAATATCCTATATTTAGAAGATATTGTAAAATTTATATTCAAGCGCGAAAAATATATATCAAGCGGTCTCGCACGTCGCGTCGAGGTGATAGGATCCATTTTTTACCCATTGGGTACGAAACCCTAAAAAACATTTTCAATAGAGCAGAGAACACTATTCCATGCGGGTGAAGCCGCGGGCAAAAGCTAGTATACTTTAAACGAGTAATTCTCGTATTCTCGTTCATTCTCTCGTAATCTCAGAAACTGGTACAACAATTTCTATGAAATTAAGTATGCAGAGAGTAATCGATCTAGCTCGGTCCCATCCCAGGAAAACTTCGAATTTTTGTGTTGTTATATTATTTTTTATGATGTAATAAGAATTATTTCGCTCTAATTGTCATAGTTCGTGGCTCAACTATGTATGCGTTTTTCTGCGTTGTTGGCAAATTGGTGTCTCGTGTTCGAGTCCCGGTCAGACTGACCTATATTTTAGCGATTTTTTCAATACCTATTGGCATCTGTTAATTTTTTCCGCATTACTAGAACTCCGACCAAAGTTCGGAGTTCTAGTAATGCGGAACAGACATTACATCATTACTAATTTTATAAATGTGAATGTACGGTTTCCCTTGGCTACTATTTACGGAGGCGGAGCCGCGGGCAAAAGCCGGTATTAATATAGATAAGCTACAATTTATTTGGATGTAGAGATGCAGTCGCTGTAAAAGGAGCTATGGTCCGACCGAGATCTCGGTCTCAGTCTCGGCATTATCGGCCAAAAATCGAGTCGAGATCTCGGTTTCGGCTCTAGGTCAAAATGGGCCGAGATTCTCGGCCGTAGCCGAGACTAAGCAATGACTTACGTATTACGATAAGTGAATTTGAATTTACCGCGTACTGGCGCGGCACCCGATTCTAAGCCACCTTAAAGGTTGTATCGCTAGGTCGGTGTGAACTGCGACGCTTTTTACTATCGAATCTGATATATACGCGGTGCAATTATTTGCATGTTTTCGTACATTTGGTTGTTTTCGGTGCGCTTATTATTGCGGAAAAGTTAATAAACGAGTGCGATTGAAAAATCAGTCCATAAACTGTTATATTCTAATTATTAAAACATTTTTTGTACAAAATACGTGTTTTTATTATCTACTTTAAATATTTTATAAATTCTCGGTCTCGGTCTCGGCCGAGAATTGCATTTAGTCTCGGTCTCGGTCTCGGCCGAGACAAATAAAGTATTTTCGGTCGGACCGCCACTCTGTGGGACGCTGCAGGGTGCTGAGTATCACGATACTCATTAGTTCTGAGCGCTTAGTATATAAAAGTGTCAAAAATATTTTGTAATCGGATGCGAGTAGTAAGTGGTATGACTCTATTAAATACAAAATTACCTATTTTTACTAAATCCTAGTACTATTATAAATTAACTTTCACAGTTTGTGAGGATGGATGAATGGAGAGATGGATGTTTGTTACTCTTTCGCGCAAAAATCACTGAACAGTTTTTGATGAAACTTGGTATGGTAGTAGTCTGGGCTCTGGATTAACACATAGGCTACGTTGTATCCCTAAATGCAGGGCAGAGCTGCGGGCCAAAAGATAGTAATTACTATTATTAACCACGTTTTAGTGTCCCATTGCAACTAGTGGAAAAAGGCTTCATTCTTTCTGTATCTAAAACGTCTACCACCTTTTTCCTCAATAAATATCATTAAAATAATATTGTAGTATACATTTCTAATATGTTTTTTAATATATCAATATTTTTCATGTTTCCGTGGAAAACCGTGTCCATTATTTAAAATAACTTTTATCAGCTGTGATTCGTAGCATCAACACACTATATTATTACCTATATCCCTTAAAAATATTCAGTATATTCCAAACATTTATTGGTTTATTATTACTATGACTATTTAATATTATTAGGATTGTTGTCAAAATCGTTCCGTATTATTTTCTAAAAATATTTTTAGACGGATAAAAAATAACTCACGACATGTTCGTTATGGATATCACAGCTTTTAGCTGTTGTAAACTCTATTTCAGATTTCATTTTTACTTCCGTACGCGTTTGATTCCGACATGTTCGTCTATTTCTGTACAATGCCGAGATATTAGATATAACGACACGTCTAGATTTTATAAATCAGAACAAATCAAACCGTGGAGGATTTATATTGTGTTATAATTCAGGTTATTTTAATGGCGATACTGTAATTTTGTCGTGTTCTTTAGCTACGTACTATTAATCTACACCTTACTTCTTTAGTAATAAAAATATTTATACCGGGGATACGCTAATGCATATTGCTGACTTTGTCTGTCAAGAGACTTTTCCAAAACAGACAAAGACAGCAAAGTGGATTGCGTATCCCTGGTGTAAATATTTTTAATAATAAGGGGGTCAGAGCTTAGCAGCTCATGTTTGATCAAAATTGATCTGGTATGATAATAATTAAAAATAAGTAGGTACCTGGGTACCCGAGCTTTGCTCAGAGTTCTGATAACTTTTTAAAAATAAAAAGAATTACAAAAATATTCACCTGACCGGGATTCAAACCCCACCGCATTCTAAATTTTTGAACAAAGCAAAAATTATACATACGCATACCAAACTGCCAATCGGACTGACATAATAGAGTCGAAATTATTGATACCTATATTGTTGCACGGCAAAATAAAAAACACATATAGCTTAAAGATGCGCAGTTTCTCAGGGATAAAACCTAGCTAGATCGATTTTTCTCCCCCCAAACTCCCTGCATATTACATCTCGAGAAATCGATTATATAATATACAAGATTGTCTCGTTTAAAGTATAGGATTATACAACGAATTTTTTGCTTTTTATCCGTAAAACAGGCGCATAATAAAAAAAGATTCTACATTTTTCCGATTGAAAAAACCATTCGTAAGAACACGCTACTTAAACCACAATTTTGCATCCTATTCTCACCAGATACAACACCAGACATACTCCGCGCATTAATTAATTACTCATAATGCGAACACAAAGTTATTGTAAGGAGCGGGTTTAGGCTGTCGCTCGCAGATCTGAAGAGTTGAGTATGTCAGACGCAGCCCATACAACACCTCCATTGTGTGGAAAATGGATTGTTGTACAATCCTACAGTTACGTCTGGTTACCATTTGTAAAGCAAATATAGCGTAACTACTCGTGGTTAGGTTATTCATCTGCCCCGACGCGCTATCTTATACTTCAAACGAGATAATCTTGTATATTATATACAATGGGGATCTCAGAAACGGCTGCGGCTGATTTACCATGTATACGCAGGGAGTATTGAGGAATAAAACTCGATCTAGCTAGGTTTTATCGCTGGGAAACTGCGCATTTTAAGTTATATATGGTTTTTATTTCGTCGAGCGACTAACTATCAATACTTTCGACTCGAATATATCAGTCCGATTGGCAGTTTATATGTATATTTTTTGCGTTGCTTGTGCGGAAATTTGGATAGTGGTGAGTTCAAATTGCGGTCTGATACATATTTTTGTGATATATTTTATTATACCTATTTTACAATACGGTGCCGTGATATTCATAGCAGCAGTGATCACTGGTCACGAGTTTGATTTACTACTAGATGTTGCCCGTCACCTTGTGCATGCAAAGTAAATCCCACGATCACCGCACATTTTGTTGCGACAAAAAGTTGCCTATGCTCAACACTATATCTGTG
Organism: Phengaris alcon alcon; assembly: GCA_037179445.1. Classification (NCBI taxonomy): domain Eukaryota; kingdom Metazoa; phylum Arthropoda; class Insecta; order Lepidoptera; family Lycaenidae; genus Phengaris; species Phengaris alcon. The sequence continues at coordinate 205,985 of JAYRCH010000171.1, read as the reverse complement.
GCAAATTTAATTAAAACCGGTCCACTAGTTTTGGAGCCTATTCAATGCAAACAAACAAATCTTTCCTCTTTATAATGTTATTATAGATTTAATTATGAGTTGTAAGTAATAGATACTAAGTAACTGCAGTACTTACTCACAACCTAAATCTTATTCGTGATATAAAATATCAACTTAGGTAATCGTATATTCATAATAACTGGGTATTGTTTGGGTAACCGTTTCCAATATTACGATTTTATTATATATTCATACAAGATTAGCTCGTTTAAAGTATAAGATATTAAATTCCGTTTTTGACATTTCATTTGTGAATTGATAAAAATATCCTTGTCTTGACCCTTACCTTAGATGTCACCGTAACTAACGATATTATAAAATGTCGACAGATTGTCAAATAAACATTCTACTTTCAATTTTAAGCAATTTAAGCAATTCAATTAAAAAAAAAATATTTTTCGTACCTTAAACTCGAAATTTCGCATTTGTTGATAGTTAGAATACATAATACAATATGTAAATTAGTATATTAAGGTCATAAGAAACAGGAAACTCTTAAACATAAGACAACATTAACATAAAATATATAACTTGCAAACAAAAAAACTTTTTGATTACTGACATAACATGGCTTCCACGCAATATGTTATTGTAGGCTTTCACTAAATTGCATGAAAAATAAAGTTAAGCTTGCAGTTTAAAAAGTATAATCTGTTACACAAAAGTATAATCTGTCTGTACATACATACATACATACATACATACATATATACAACCTACCAATAAAATCCAGAAATGGTTTTGTTTGTGTTATTTTTGCTACGTACTCTGGAATTATAGAAACAGTAAAACTGAAAGTTCAGAGTTTTGTACACCTCGTTACCCGTTGGTAGTGTTATTAGGTAAGTAAATTTTCCTTTTATTTAACTTTTTTTAGCCTTGTGCGATAAACTTTTTTTATGTTGTATGTAGTATTCACATTATAAAATAATTATTTCCCAGTCATCATCAGCATCACCATTTGGTCATCGCTGTATCTTTTAAACGCGGCTTTAATAAATAACCAAAAGGGTTTGATTTTCTTAATATAATTACCTTCTCTCAAATAGAAATCATAGGATACCGCTAAAGACTTGACTTTTAAGGTTCCGTACCGAAAGGGCAAAAAATACCTCTCAAAAAGAGAGAAGACTAAAAGACTCCGCTGTCCGTCCTTCTGTCCGTCTGTCCATCTACCCATCTTATCTGTCTGTGTCTGTCACCAGGCAGTAAATCATGAAACGTGACAGCTAGACAGTTGAATTTTCATGCATGATATATTTCCTTTGCCGCCATAATAACGAATACTAAAAACAGAATAAAATGCATATTGATGGTGGCTCCCATACAGTAATGAAATTTTTTGTCCGTTTTTATACGGAACCCTTCGCGCACGAGATTCGCAAGGGACGGTTTTTTTGTTATGTCTAATTAAACTACAAATAAGTGTCCGAGTGAATACAAACTTTAGCATAAAAAGTGAGTAGTTAATAAGCTAAGTTGGATTTTCATTGAACTTTCCATGAAATGTCAAAGAAAAGGAGCGTCTGCGCTGGTAATTGCTTATGGTTATGCTATTATAATCAGGTGATCTGTATGATCTTATGCTCGCTTTCTTCCCTATTCCTTTAGTATCCGTAAGTCATTAAAAATTATGATTAATTTTTATCTGAGTCATAAAACAATTGTTTTCTTGTATTGTGGCTAGTGGGAAATATATATGGGGCGCCGAGAGGATAAAAACAACAACAAACAATTCTATCTGTTTGTCATAATAAGGAAAAAACCAATCTACGTAAGGCAAACCAAATATTTATGGGAACGATTGATATTATTTTATAACATTTAATCGATCTCGTCACAATTTCATATTAAATCTTATAACATTAAAAAAAACATAGCCACCTAATTAAAGTTTATCACCAATAATAAAAACTCAATACCTTATTTACCACAACAAAATTAAAATAAATCCAAAAAAAAACACGTACGTACCGCATGCAACAACACATCCCAAACACAAAGTTTCACCACGTAAAGTTTTTAGCGCGAAAACGACGGGTTCCTCTCGCGGCGGCTGGCGGGCCACTGAGTTCGGCGCTGGCTCGCCCGCTCCGGCGATAAGTGATCTAGTCCCGACCGAGTAAGATCGAAATTCGACCGGCGCGACTAAGAGGCAAGCCGCATGCGCGCGGGTTGCACGCTGCATCCTAGTTCACTTGCCTAATTAGGGTTCCATTATCTAATACCTGTTTTTTATGTTTGTCATTTTACTTTGATGTTTTCGTTGTTGAGTAAATATCTAGATATACATTATTAAGATCTCATTAAAAAATTCGCATAGCTGTTGCAAAAAGCACGAAGGTGTACCCGCTCATACGTAAAATTAGATTATTCAATTAGGCATTAATCTGATGTGTGTGACTATGTGTAGTACATATTATATAGTAAAATCTGATTTTTTTTGTAAAACTAATATGAATGTAACCATATTTAAATATGGCAGTATAAACATTTTCTACCTAATATTCTAATTCTTAACCTATTTTATGAAGTAACATATTTACAAGATACAGTAATGATAACTATATTTAAATCTTCTGCGAAAGTTCGACGAGGGCCGAAACTCGTTTAAGTCTTTTCTAATAACGTTATTTCTTTTCATGATGCGTGGCGGCACAGTCAGTCAGTCAAATTGTGGTTTCGTTTATGAACCGGCCAAGTGATAGTCGGACTCGCGCACGAAGGGATCCGTACAAAACGACAAAAAAATATGTTTGTTTTACAGGAATATTTATTATATTCTGTTTTTAGTATTTATTGTTATAGCGGCAATAGAAATAGAATAGTTATAGAGGCAAAAAAACTTTTAGACAAAGAGACAAACAGAGGGACGGACAGCGAAGTCTCGGCAATAGGGTACCCGTTTTTTACCCTTTGGGTACGGAACTGTAAAAATATTAATATAAAATAAAAGTAAGTCCCTATTCCTCACTCAAAGTTTTTATTACTTATGAGATAAAAACTAAAGGTGCACTTTCGTTATTACAACAGGGGCTTAGTGAAAACAACAGGGGTTTAGAATAAATTACAAAATATTAAGTGAAGTATTTATATATTTTGTCGGTATGACTTACCACAGCATACTAATTATTCTGAGAAATACTATGAACTATGGAAATAACTAGCTTTTTCTCCCGCGGCGGTAAATCCAGAGCGTAAACTTTCACTTTTTAAATAATAGTAGTAGGATTCTACAATGCTATAATATCGTGTAAAGCTATATATAAAAGCATAATTATAGGTGCAGCTTCTATTCTGGCCATAAACATATGTGCATTGAACATAATAATATATTATGTATACTATGTAGGTATTATATTATGACAAAGGCGGTGCACGGTGCATATTAGTGGGGTAATTATATCTCATTGTTTAGGTTAATGAGTCCCCAAAATAGGGGTAAGAGGGACGAGGGATGCGATTTAGTGGAAATCGAACCCATTATAATACATATGGCAATCTCACTATTTACAATAAATAAATAAAGGAGGTACGTGTTAAAACACAGCTCTGATTGACTGAAGCTAATCAAGGACTACAAAGTTGGAATACGAGATACTTTCTTGCTAAATATTCGTAAAAATGCGACGGAATGTAACTTTTTTTTTTACTTTTTATGCACAGCCGAATTGTCATGCAGTGAGCGACCTGATGATGATGAATTATAGCTAAGAAATTTCTCGAACATGCCAGCTTTCAAACAAAAAACAACTAGTTCAAAATCGGTTCAATGTTTGGCAGCTACGATGCAACGGACGGACACACACACACACTGACACTACCTACTTATAACACCTCTCTGTTCGTTGGGGGTAAAAATTATGATAATTGCTTCCCCTTTTGTTTATACTAGATATTTCCCGCGTCTTCGTGCGCGACGGGAAATTTCGCGGGGACCATACTTTTTCCCCGTCCTCTATATCTGTGCCTAATTTCATTAAAATCGGTCCAGTAGTTTTGGATCCCGTTCAATGCAAACAGACAAACAATCAAATCTTTCTTCTTTATAATATTAGTATTGATTTAATTTGTTTACTGACTCCGAAGTAAGCCCCAAGATTCAATTCACAACGAAATGATACGCCGCATGGCGCTGGCATTTTTAAGACAGCTATTTAAAATTAATTTCATTACACAAGAAGATAACCGTTTCATTATACGAATCCGAATGTCAAGTTGCACCGCGCTGCACAGCGCATGTGAAGTGTATGACTGATGTCATATGAAACGAGTGTCTTTTTGTGTAGTGAATAAAGTTTAATTTTCAATAGCCATCTTAAAATGCAGCGCCGCGTAGCGTCGCGTATTGTCGCGGTGTGAACTGATCCTTACTTATCAAAATACTTACGATATTAATAATCACAAATAAGTGATTCAGCACTTAATACACTTCCAAGGAAACTGTTACGGTGCGGTTTTGGGAAAATTTTAACTTGCATCGAAAATGTGTTACTTCCTTGGGCACTTATTCCGTGCCATATTATCCAGAAGCCCAATTCGCGTAATTATATATTATCTGTTTAATTCGAGGTATGGTTCCAGTGTCGGCGCATGCTGTCGCTCTCAGACAAGCTTAAAATCGAGTGTGCACGAGAGCGATGCATGCTCTGACACTGGAACCCAACTGCCAATTGAATATAAATTAATATTAATTACGTGAATTATCTCCCTGAAACCAGAATACAGTATTCTAATGAAATATGTTCGCTCTGTTTCGCTCTGTTTGTTGTAGTTTCGCTCTGTTCGTCCGTCTGTTGTGTTAAAGCTTTTATATTAATGAATTTAAATGGATGAAATTTAAATTAATTATATCAACGTTTGGCCTCTATCTGTGTGTGTGTGTGTGTCTGTCCGTGACATCATAGCTCTCAAACGGATGAATGGATTTTAATATAGTTTGTTTTGTTTGAAAGCTTACTTGATCGAGAGTGTTTTTAGCTATATAGCATCATCATCAGCTCGCTCAATGCTTGACAATTCGGCTCTGCTGATTGAAAGACAAATAAAAAGTAAAAAAAAAAATATTTTGTTTTAGTCCGTCGCATTTTTTACGAATATTTAGCAAGAAAGTCTCTCGTATTCCAACTTTGTAGTCCTTGATTAACTTCAGTCAATCAGAACTGTGCAATTTCAACAAGTGTCTCCTAATTTTACTGACAATTTTATTGACGATTTCAATGACACAAATATATTTTCTCTATTCACGGACAGAGTCAGAGGCAAAATCTATAATAATATAAATAGTAAGGTTACCACTTGCCACTGCTTGAAAATTTGGGGGTTTTAAATTTTGTTTTATATTCATCTCATTCGTGAGATCCCACACTTACATCCGGTTTCTGAAAGGCCAAAATTAACTAATCAGCGGTCAAATCTCTTGTCAGGTGTAAATTGAGTTGCAAAAGGCTTGATCAGTCGTTTTGATTGAACACCAATGTCAAACCCATGGTCAACTCACATGCCAAACGCTGTTTTCGGTTTCTGGAAAGCTATTTAAGGCGTAAATATGTGTCATTTCAAGATGTACAATGCTTAGTAAATTTTTCACTCATTAGCGTTACAAAAACGCAAATTGATTTAACAAGCCTGTTAACTCAACGACGTGTTAGTTCATCAGCTATTTGATTAGCCTGTCAAATACCGGGTGTTAGTATATATTGATATTGAAATAAACAGCAGTTTTTAATATTCTATATTAAACAATTCTTGTTTTATAACGTCTAATAATAATGGCTAATTATTCTATTTACGAATATAATAAGCAATGCATTTGATTTGATTGCCGTAATACAGCGATAGAACATGGAGTGTCCGCTGAAGTGGCCGTTTACATTGCGCGGACATTATTGTGCCGACGACAAAGCTATTAGTTCAATGATTTAATAGATATTTATTGATTTTTATACGCTGGTTGTGAATTTAAAAACTGGGTTCATGTAAATGTAATTAACTAGATGTTGCCCACGACTCCGTCCGCGCAAAGGGTAATTCGCGGGAACCGTACATTTTTTCTCGATAAAAAGTAGCCTATGTCCTTCCTCGTGGTCAACTATATATCTGTGCCAAATAACATCAAAGTTGGTGCTGTAATTTTGGAGCATATTTAATGCAAACATACAAACAAATCTTTACTCTTTATAATATTATCCCTTACTAATAAAAATATTTACACAATGGATAAGCCATTCAAAGCTTTGTCCTTGTCTGTCAAGTGACTTTTCAAACGAATCAGACAAGGACAAAACATTGTATAGCTTATCCATTGTGTAAATGTTTTATTAGTAAGGGGGCTAGTAAAGAAGTATAGATAAGAATTGAATATGATAATTACGAGTATTTAAATCCACATGAAAATCTGAACTGTGATAAGATCATAAAAGCAAGAAATTTTTATTAAAATTATGGAAATTATTGAAAAACATTTGAAAACTTATTAAGCTGGCGATAGTGCCATAAAAATAAAATTCAGTTTCTCATTAAGGTTCTGTTTATAAATATGTTTATGGAATTCACTGCGAACACACAACATATTGTCATAATAGGTTTTAGCAATGCGAAAACATATTATAAAATACTTGGAGCACTAATTTAGTGCTCGCTGCGCTGATGATGATCATGTCTATGAATCCTGCTGTAGCTGAAAGTAGCGCGGATCGATGGGTGTGGCGTTTATAATAGCATCTCTATTCCGATCGAGACGCTTTCAATCCTGCACGCCACAGTTGCAATAGTTAAACATAGCTTATGTCAGGACTATCTATATATATAAATATAAATATATATATAAATATATATATAAATATATATATAAATACTATCTACTGTCTCACAACCTCCAAATTGTTAGTTTATTCTTTTGTGGTTAATTATTATATCATTTTTGATTAGATTAATTAAAAATATTTTCCATTAACTATGTTTTGCTGCCTGCTACTTGTGACATACCTATTTGTATGAAATTGTATCAGAGACGTCCAAGTAGGTAATGGTACAGGTAAATACATATTAAAAGAACAATCACTGCTTTTTATTTCGACATGATATTCAAGGATCATTAGAAAATTATGAATTCCATTGGTAAAGGAGTATGTAGGTAAGTACGAGAAAAGTACCTAAATGTAAAATGTAAATGAATAAGACACTTACCTGTCTTTATACTCAAGAAGATGTTCAATTTTTTCTAATAAAAATATTACCCTCCGGTTTGTTAACCTATATCGGACGAAGAAGTCGATATCATATTTATCAAAATGTTCCACTCTTTGTCGATATAAACGGGGTATTTTTGGTAACAAGTCATTAGAAAATAATTCAATCACTTCAACAGCGTCTAAAGTTACCAATAACTGGCGTTTTTTTTTTCACGTATTCACGTATTTTCAATCACAATGTAATGTTAGGTGACAGTTAAGGCGCGAAATATCGGGCCCCTAAAGTTAGAGTTAAGTGTCACCTAAGACCTTAGGCCCCCCTAAGGTCTTAGGTGACACTTAAGCGTTGGTGAAAACAATTGTTCTTAAGAGGCGCCCTAAATGGCCGCTAAGGGACACTTAAAATTAATAGTCAGTTGGTGAAAACGGGCATAGGTCTCTTAAATATCATACTCCTCTGTTTGCATAATCCTCGTAAAACTGTACTGAAAATTTGTGCGTTAGTGAAATATAACATGATTCTATTTGCTACTGAACCTTAAGCTATATTAGCAATATTAACTACGCGCTGGCGTAGCACACGTATGTATGAAGTTTGTAAACAGTTTTTTGAAGTTTAATAGGGGATGAAATATTACTTTATAAGGCCTCAAACTAAACGGTACGGGGCTTGCAACGCTCCAGCGAGACTGATTCATTTGATCATATTATACCTACGGAAATTATCATGTTTAACCCCCGATGCAAAAAGAGGGATGTTATAAGTTTGTCTGTCTGTCTGTGTGTCTGCATGTGGCATCGTATATCCCAATCGTACGAACCGACTTGGAACTTTTTTTTTAAAGCTGACATGATCGAGAGTGTTCTAAGCTATAATTCATCATAATTAGCTCGCTCAGTGCTTCAAGCATTCGGAGGTTACGTATTTTTTTAATTTTGTTTAATTACGTGTTTAAGAGGTTCCTTATTCAATGCTGATTCTTAGTTTTGATTTTAAGCTTACCCAGTTTATTGTGCCAACAAAATTAGGACTAATTAGTGTCAAAATAATATGTCTGTCATAAAGTTATTGATTAACATAACATACGTTACATAATAACGTAATAATATTATTATCTGTTAGTATGGTGTGTCTCACAATTGGAAGCAATCCCAGTCACAAGACAGAGGCGATAGTTGACCACTATGCTATCGGGGAGTCTATTTCATAAGCAGATGACTGTTATCATAATTTATTAGTTTTATGTTATTAATATAATATCACACTTATTGTATTCTGACTGCATGTCGTCATTTTAATAAAAATAAATTATGAGAACTCTCTACTGCTAGATTTCCTGATAGCACAAGCCATAGAGGCATCAATCACACAATAATATGCACGCGCACTGAAAGGACTAGCATTAGGAAGCATTAGGTACCTACCCGTATCTATTTGCTAAAGGATATCGAGCGTTGATTCAGCGAGCGTTCACTGCACGCGTATGGACGTTAGCTGTTTCGAGCCCTACGTGATGATTTTCCAACAAGCACTATTTTGTACACTATTCCGTAGGCGTTTGTGCGGTGCAGGATTCATAGGCGGTGTTACGGACAAGGAAATTGTATGCTTACCAGTTCGGAATCGCGACCTTTTTGTGTAGTGAATAAACTTTAATTTTGTATCGCTATCTTAAAAATGCGCGCCGCATCGCGTCTCGATGTGGGCTGATCCTATTAAAAGAAAAATTTTTTAAAAGAAAATATATATATATTTTACATTATAAACTTTGATTGTATTTACTGATGACGAATCAATACGATCATAATATTATGAAGACGATTAAACTGCTACACATTTATTTTCCTCAATTGTATATCAAATATGAAATTTCGTTGACACTTTCCAAACTTAGATTATGTTATTAATTTTATAGAGTATAATATGTACAATAAAGTATAATATGACAATCTAACTCATAAGCAGGTTGACTGTTTATGTATTGTCAAAATTTGTTCCTATTACAACTACTAAATAATTATTTCAAACTGACATGTCATTGAAAATTGTATTGTGACCGCAATTTGTCGTTTTAATACAAACAAATTACACTCTATCTGCTTATGAATTGGATTCCCTGGTATGGTACATGCAAAATATTAACGATACATCTTAACCATAGGATATATTGAGACGAAGGGAGGTCTTTTTGAGAATTTCGAAAGACATAAGTTTAACTAAAACTCATGACTCTGTTCCTGTAGAACGAAAGGAACCGAATATTTTGCCTGTGGGCCTTAGACTAAAATAGAATCATTTATTTTCCAGGAAATTGGTTACGAAGACGTCATTATATACTACAATAAGTACTAGCTGTCCCGTGACTACTTCGTTAGGCATAAAACATTTTTACTTATAAATTTACTTATGAAAAACGTATTAATACAATATCATCCAACAAATTCTAAATATAGACCATTCTTTCCACTTGAAAACAAACAAAAACTTTCGTCACAATCGGTCCAGCCGTTTAGACAACTCATTCTAGCATAAACACACACATAGAAGGCTCATATAAAGATAGGTCACAAATTCTGCTTCCAGGGCGTGGAAATATTACATTGAAAAAAATTAATTTAAAAAACAAACACATTTGTGGCTATTCTAAATAATAAAATGTTCTTATTTTCTTAATATTCTATGGCATAAAAGATCATAACTTGAAAAGTATTATATGCGACATTTAAATAATGTTTTGTTTGGGAGATATTCTGTAAAACTGAGCGACTGACCGATAGTCCTCAGTAAAAACAACGCTGAGGCGAAATAAAGCCGGCCCGAGTGAACTTGCTAAGCCCTTTCCACAACATCAATTCATAAAACCACCCACAACAATCCAATTTCAACCTTACGTGAACGTATTAGAATTTGAAATCCTTTGATCCTAGTGTCATATATCTCAGGAACCCACAGCAATGCAGTCCCAACCATGAAACTATAGCATTAGAAGTCAAAATCCTGCATTTCTCTCATACATCTCAGGCGTTAGCCTCATGAGCCTGAGCATTTTGAACCTTAGTGCACGGTGATAGGGTCGTGTCGTTGTTTTGTTTGTGGGTAAACGAGCGACACTGTATTTCAATGTGCCCAAATAGCGAAAGGGATACAAATCGCTACATGTTTAAACAAACCCAAAATCGTCAGCCCGCTGCAGACTATGTTAAGAGGAATCATAAAAAACTAGATTTCTCACCGAAGTAAAAATAACGCTAGCACCATAACATGTATCCCATATTAGGGCTTATTACCTAAACATAAAATGAAGCCCAATTCTTGTGACTATTTTTTATATAATCTCAGTTCGGTCAACGTACTGACACAATCGCATAGGTACGCGTCAAAACGTACGCGCGTGAGCGGGACGGCCTTATAAATTGAGACGAGATTCAACCGATAATAATAAGGTTTGTGACTTTTAAACAAGATATGGAGATCACGGTGAGACGCCTAATATTTTTAAAACATCAATTTAATCAACGTAACAGTTTTGTATGTAACTATGTTATGTACAAAATAAGATCGATATTTCGCATCTGCCAGGCGCTCAGTACCAGCATATTGGTATCTTTTTGCTATGTACCTCTATAGGTACATATCAAAAATACACCAATAAACTATTTTATACCTATAAGACTATGTGAGTGACAGTAACAGTGAGTAACAGATCTTCTTATATAATAACTACAATTTTTATAAAAAAAACTATAACTCGACTACGTAAATTAAATAGCCTATGTTATTACGAATATACTGATGCCTCATTCATTAAAATCGGATAAGTACACACACCGGCATATTTAGCGGAACATAAAATAAAGGTTTGATATCAGTATCATATAAGGTTGCTGGCTGGTTTATACGTCATTTAATTTAAAATGAAATATTTTCAAATTAAGAAAACAACTGAACATCACATTTTATGCAATTATTTTAATTTTATTCAAATACACCTTATCTGGAGCGAACTTCGAGTATTTCTTCCTTCTGAGTTTGATTTAAAATTTCATTGAAATACGGTTTTTTGTTAGTTTTTTTTAATCGCGTATCTTTTTGGAATTGAGGACTAAATTATGCCTGACTTAGCCCCAACGGAGATTGCCAGGGCACTCGAAATGCGAAGAAATGGTCAAACCTACAGAGTGATATCCAGAGATCTTCGTCGACCAGTTTCAACGATCCATCGCAGTATCCAACGGTTCAGGGAGACCGGTACTTATGTGAGAAGAGCAGGACAAAGCAGAAAAAGGCGCACTTCGAGTAGGGATGATCGTTTCATTCGGCTTCGTGTACGTAGGAACCCCCGTTTGACGGCCGTCCAAGCCCGACATGAGTTAGAAGCAGTGCGGGGTGTAACCGTAAGTGAGCGTACGGTACGAAGAAGGTTCGAAGAAGCTGGTTTGGGTTCATTTGTGCCCGCCAAGGCTCCAAGGCACGAGGTAAATCATCGTAGAAACAGGTTAACTTTTGCTCAGGAACATCGACTTTGGAACGCGGACCAATGGAGTAAGGTATTGTTTAGTGATGAGTGCAGAATTCTCTTAAATCAAATTGACGACAGGCAAAGAATATACACACGCAAAGGAGAACGATACATTCAGACAAATTTTGAAACTACAGTTGCATACGTTGGTGGATCAATAATGGTTTGGGCGGGCATTTGTTTGGGAGCTCGCACAGACTTGGTAGTGATTGACAGAGGGAGTCTGACTGCTGATCGCTATATCAGAGAAGTTTTAGAAGAAAATGTCGTACCGTTTGCTCCGTTTGTTGTTGTTTAATTTTAATATTCATTTTCACTTTTCCCGGTTACATGAAAAGTTAAAAAATGTACCATTTTTCACAAATAGCCTTTACTCGCAAAATCTGTTCTTAATGTGATCTCATTTTAAGTAAAACAAATGAAACTTTAAATAACAAAAGAAGTGTAGTAAGTAGATTTTAAAATAAAACCATATTTTTTTAATTATGGACCTTTTTTTTGTGTTCCGCTAAATATGCCGGTGTGTTTAGTTTATGCGCCACAGTGGAACATACATACATACATACAAAGACTGCCAAAATTATTACCCTTAACTTTGGCTCCGCCGTAGTCGTGTAAAAATGAATTCCAATTACCATGTCTCGCTAAAACTCGTGAACGGCAAGACCGATTTGGCGAATTTTGGTCTTAAAATAATTGTGAAAGTTCAGGGAAGGTTTCAACTGTGAGAAATATTAGAAAAATTGCGAGAAAAATACTCAAAACGTCAATTGAATTTCCCCATACTAACTGTCCACTGTGTTCAATTTACCACTTGACTGTCAAATATTTAGAGGTGCGTTCAGTTTACCTGCTTGATTTATATAACCAGGCCGGCCCCAGTAGGTTGGTAAGTGTAGATGTTTATGTAGGTTGTAGCTGTAGGTGTAGTGATAACGTATGTGCGTCAGCTAGTCACACGTAATATATCGTTTCATCGGAAACTATCGCTCGATACACAATTACGTTCACTTACATCTCAGTTAAATTAACATCAGGGTATCTGTTGGGCGGGGAGATCATAGGGAGCGATTCACCATCCGGTATCGACTTGATCCCGCGTAAACTAATCTTAAGTATATTGATAACGGCTTAGATGTAGGTACTGTGGATGCGCTATTCGTAGGCAATCATTTTAAATTAAAAAGGTACATTACAGTAATTGGTATCAAGTAATACAAACAAAGTAATGGTACATAGATTAAGAAGTAATTCTATTTTTCATGCACGCAGTACAATCACTATACCAATATATTGTTACTCTGTGGTACATAATATGCATTTTTCGTTTAATATTATAAAGTTTTAACATTCATTACTTCATTAGATACAAATATAATATCAAAAAGTTGCTGTTGTCAAATCACCAACCTTAACGCCTAAAGCCTGATTTCACTCCCCATAAATTGGGGATCCCCTGGGCTATATAATATTATGAAAATCGATGTTTAAGGAGTAAATTCCATTAGTTATTATCATTATAGAGAAATAGTGATGGCAATAGAATAAATTTGGTTCAGATTAAATACTGTTGACTTGAAGTTCAGAATAATAATTATTCCCAGCTCCTCGCTCCAATCAAGTATATTCAAAGACATTAATACTTACACTTGGAGGCAATCTGTCTATGACATGCATTTGTCAAGTTTGTCTAGCATGTTACTTAGTGTCTTGTTTTAGACAAATTTTTATTAACAGATTCCTATTAGTGTTAATGTTAAATTTGTGTGGTAAATAAATGTATATACGAGGATAAGCACCTATACTCAGGTAAAAAAATGTATAATGACACATTTTATCTCTATAATAATAATATAAATAAATAAAAAATAATAAAATAACAATAATTATATTATTATATATTAGAAATACGAGAGAATATTATAGATAAGAACAATTTTCCCATCTTTATACTAAAAGCTGGCCCCGTGCGAGTTTCTTACGCCGGTTCTTCTCGCCGGGCTAGTTCCCGAACCGGTGCGCGGTGGTATACTGACGCCTGCCACCGGTTCGGAAGCTGTAGGCCAATTCTATAAGTGTTATTTAACAACATATATAAAAATTGAGAGTGAGTTAAGTTGAATAGGTACGTCATACATAACACTTCGTGCTTGATTAAACGAAGGTTTGAATAATATCTCAATATATAACCAGCCGCGTTACTCTTTTTTTAGTATTTGTTATTATAACGGCAGCAGTAGTACATAAACCTGGTTATAGACGGACGGACGAACAGTGAGTTCTAAGTAGGAAATAATGTCCTATTTCTACCCTTATGGTACGGACCCATAAAACACACTGATTACAAATTATCGACCACACTATCGAAGGTATATTCATTACATATTCGTCATAGATTAGTATTTATCAGTAGGACACTCGTCACAAGTGCGGTATGACACAAATGTGACACAATCACGTCACGACCGTAAATAAACTGCCTGTCACACTCATTACGTATTAACGTAACGTAGCGACGCAGAGCTCGCGTCGAAACAACAAGCTTTCTATGCTAGATGTAATTGTTTGAATTGACTTCCTACATAATCATTCAAAATATACGATTGTAATATAATGTTTATTTTTTTATGAACGAGCAGATGGATCTCGTGATGGCAAGTGATTACCACCGCCCTTGGACATCAATATTCGCACCCAAACCTAACCGTTTTACTACGAAAATTTTATTTTACGTCCACCGCCCTTGGACATCAATATTCCAACCAAACCTAACGGTTATACTTCGAAAAATTTTATTTTACGCCGGTTAACTGTAATGCTGTGGTATATTTCTACACGTGCTGGCCCATTCGTACTGAAGTATGGCTCTCGTAAGGTAAGCAATGTAGCTTTATAGTCATAAATTTAAACCAGAAAGCTTAGTCTAAAAACTCTTTGAAGAAAAATCAAACGCGCTGCCTTTTCCAGGAATATAAACGACACCATTCCAGTAGTTGAGTGTCGGCATTAGCGAGAACAGCGACGTATGCGACTAGGGATTGCAATCCCGCAAATCGGTGAATTTTAGGTACTGCAGGATCTCGCCACAGCCTAGACATCTACAGCCTACAGCGACAGACAGAGACAGAATTTCGGACTTTTAAGATAGAAGGTTTTTTTTTTTCAGTATATTCATATTATGCTGAACGTAATATTCACTTTCAAATTCCAGATTTTTATAAATTAAGTAAGGATTCTAAACATTTTTGATGATTAGAATACTCCCTACGAGTAGTACTATACGAATATAATAATTAATTCCTATTAATAGAATATATTATATTAAAGAATCCGGATAATCCTACTACCCTACTGTTATTATTAATGAGTATGAGGATGGATGGATGAATGAATTTATATGAAAATTAGCATAGTAGGATTTTAAACTCTGGATTAACACATAGGCTACTTTTATCCTTAAAAAGTGTAGTGCCACTGTGGTATAGTATTTACGCTGGCGGAGTCGCGGGGAAAACAAAGTCTTGTCATGTTTATTAATTTCCCTTCTATGTGCCGCAAAAATCCCGCATTAAACAGTGCGGGATAGCAATCCCTATAGGCGACTCATTCACAACAAATAGGTCAGGTCGCGCGCAACGAAACGCGCAGTGTATGACGCGCAACAGTTATTATCGTGACAATAGGCGATTAATTTGCACGGGTATACGCGGGTAGAAATTAACACGAATGATATTGGCTCTCTGAATGTAAGTACATAATTACAACCAATATTGTTCCGATTAATGCAATTTTACTAGATTAACGAAAAGATTCGGACGTCGGACAGGGTAAATTAAAGAATTGTGATATGTACGGAAAAAAGGAGTAATTAAAAATATATATTTTTTAAATTTTAGTTAAGTATTTTTGATAAATATAACAATTAAACTATTCTTTTTTTAATTTTATGTTTGAAATAATAAACGGAATAAAAGTAACAAAGATGCTGCAATTAAATAGCAGCAGTATTAATAATAATAATAATAAAACCATTTCGATTTATTTAAAATACTAAAAAAAAGCAGAATAAATTATGAATCAAACTTACTTAGTCTCGGACATAAAATGTGATACGTTAGGTATTTTAAGAACACGTCTCCTTTAGTTACATCGACGCTGTAATATGATAAATTCGGCCATTGATGTCTCCTGCATAATACATGCACTCACCTGCAGTGAGGCTGGAGCACACTCCATTCCACACGAGATTACCGAAATAGGGGTATACATTGCTGGGTTTTGTATGGAGAAATATAGATGTAATTAAACTTTTATAGCTAAGTTCGTCGCTGGCTTGCAGATGTAGTCCTAGTTATTTTGTGTAAGGCCGAGGCGTGGGGACGCGTTATGTTGCCACATTAAGTAAGCAGTGTAATATGAAAATTGTATTTCAGTATATGTTTTACTGAGTTGTTTACGTTTAAAAATTACCTACTACTTGCCCCAGCAAATTAATCGTCACGTGTTGCGACAAGTGAAGCATAATTTTTATCTTTTTCATACATTACTAGCTTTTGCCCGCGGCTCTGCCCATGTAAATACCGAACATTATCACGCAATAAAAAGTAGCTTAAATATTTCCGTGGTCACATTATGTCTGTCCCTAATTTCATGATGATCGGTTAAGTAGTTTTTACGTGATAGCGTAAAAAACAACAAACGAAAAAACTCGCATTCAGATCCAAATATGAGTAAGGATTGCACTTTTATTCTTATACTTCGATTTTTACAAAACGCTAGATTGGTAATTGAATTAGCAAGCGCCCGAAAGTGATTTTAAAACCAGCAATGTAAAACGTTCCCTCTAAGATATCGCGCCGTGCGGTATATTGGTATAGGTCAGGAGCCCGGTACGAAAGCAATAACTGGAGTGCGCATTGACTGACGCGCCTCAAGTGCGGACCCCTCGACTAAGACGGCTGAATACCACCCGCTGCTCACATGTTACTTAATTATTTCTTTAGTGTACATGATGTTTTAATGAAATGCTTTTGTTACTTTCAAATGTAAGAAACAAAATAAGGAATATTTTTTATATAAGTATAATATTTTAGGATGTTTTTATTAATAAGCTCCATGGTTATGAAGTACTATTGTATAGTGTATAGTCACGTGTAGGAATAACTTATGATAGCATTCCGATGCACACGACGCGCGGCGAGAGACCGCAACCCGAGACGCGCGGTCCCATAGATCAGAAGGCTACCTTTGGACACTACTAAATTTCCCAAATAAATATACACAACACATAAGGTCTTTTTTTTACGCTTAGCATCTATTTATCTACACGAAGACAACAATAATAATAATTAAAAGACATGGTGCAAATTTAATATTAATTAGTGTCCTTATCGAAGTAGTCGTATATCCTGAACCCATTATTTTATCCATAGTAATAGTATTATTTTATTTTATTTATAACTTACATAGTATAGAATTATAAAGAGGAAAGATTTGTCTCTTTATAAGCATTGAATATTGATTTTTATGCGATTGATTTGTGAAATTTAGCACAGACATAGAGTAGACCACAGGGAAGGACGTAGGTTACTTTTTAGTACGGAAAAATGTACGGTTTACTTTTGCGAAATTATGACTTATGCGCGCATAATGTCGCGGGAAACATCTAGTTTCGAATAAGATCTTTCACAGAACAAATCCTGTATGTATATATCCGGATTATAATTAGCAAAAACTCACGCCAAGAACTCTGAGATCTATTCGAGCGCATCTCACACATGTCTCGGGCTCCTGGAAAACATTCTGAAGCCATTTCTACGAACAAGAAAAATCTCTTTTTACTAAGTAACTAGATGTTGCGCGCATCTTCGTGCGCGCTAAAGTTAATCTCGCGAAACCCCTACACTTTTCCGCGATAAAAAGTAGCCTATGTCCTTCCCCGTGGTTTACTCTATATCTCTGACAAATTTCATCAAAATCGGTCCAGTAGCTTTGTTATCTATTCAATGCAAACAAACAAACATACAAACAAACAAACTTTTCCTCTTTACAATATTACTATAGATTATAATCTGAATCAGTGCAATTATGGGCTGTTTCGTGTTGTATATGATCCATGGTTTCATATATTAAAAAATAGGATACTTCGGAATAAGATAGCCCCCTGCAAGGCTGCTTCTATGTATACAATACTGCTGCTAATGCTAATACTAATAAATAATAATGCTGCTTATATGTCTCCATGAGTATGGATCTTGGCTTTTGTCAGATATGTTAAGTTACTACATTGTGAAAAGAATATTTGAAAAGAAAAATTTTTGCATTTTATTACAAATTATTACCGCGCGAGTGTCTAACGCCGGTCCCTCTCGCCGGGCGGGTTCCCACGCCGGAGGGGGGCGTCGTGTAGGACAATTGTATAAGTGTTATGTTATAGTAACCTATTCGGAGCAGATTGGCGTAGTATGATATAATTATTATGCATAAAGATAGTTAACAATTCTATTTGATTTCCAACCGGACATTACCGTCCATTGTCTCACTGATGCAATATCGATTTTTCCCGATATTCAGTCCGCATTTTCCCTCCGGCAGCGCAAACACTCTGCCTGCCAGCTATTAACGCGTGTGCTACGCCGTAGCAAGTAGCCAATGGAGATCGTAGCGTCACAGCTTGCAGCTGTAGCTTATTGCTACGCCGTAGTACGAGTGCCGAAGGTCGTATCGTAGTACAGAAGCGAGCGCCTACGGCGTAGCTCGTAGCCCACAGCCCGCTACGAAATTTTATTATTCATCATTATTGAACTAGAAAATTAATTTATATTGAAGTTAATTTGTATCGAATATTATTATTTTTTTTGAGAATTTTAAATCGATACAATATTATTGGCGATTGCATTGACAGTTGCAGATGGCTTAGATTTTAATAAGTCTTTAAATTTTTCAATTAATTTCTATAACTTGTGCCATTAAATTATGTATACGACAAAGGATGAAATAATTGTTATTTACCTGCTAACTAACGACGAACAAATTAACAATTCTGCTGGAAAATTCGGCTAGTGAAAGCCCATAATTGAGTGGCGCGGCTTTTGGAGACTTGTGCATAATTTACTAATTTGGTTGAGCCGTGCGATCGATTTTTGTCTGTTATGCGACTAGAGTTTCATTAAGATTCTAATATGTATTTGTTGTAGTGGAGTACAATCGATTGAAAATAGAATATTCAACATTGCATCTCTATATTATGTAGTAAGTATAAGTTAAGAGGAAAAGGAATAAATTTTATTCCTTTTCCTCTTAACGTTAAGAGGAAAAACATAAATAATGAAACATAATATTATGTTAGCTGTTTGTGTAATATTGTTACGCCGGAATACTAGCGTGTATTGTGCTTTTCAACAGTAATGTTTGGTGTTGTAACAATGACCTTGTGTCGTTTTATAGCGGAATTCCTATGGCCAACTTCCAGCTCCAGCATCTGACCCCGGTCATCACAATATATGATCATAGTACTCGTCAATACTAATCGAACTCGATGGGTTGTGTTGTTTTGTAGCGGATTTCCTGCGGCTTCGAGATCCAGCATCAGAACAGCTCTATGTCATCAAAATATTTCATTGTCACGCGATACACATGTGCAAAATTTCAGCTCAATCCGTAACCATGCCTGGGTCAAATTTAACATGCAAGATGACAGACTGACACACAATAGGGCAGGTGAAATTAAACAAAAACTTATAAATAATGAAACTGAAAGTTATGTCACAGTTGATACATTGAATTTTGTCGCCTAATTGTATTCCCTCGAGCAATAGCAGTATAATTTAAAGGCTTACCTTCATAATTAAACCCTAACCCCTAATCTAATCTATACGGTAATCTATAGTGTAGACTATACTTATATTATAAAAATAGGAAAGATTTGTTTATTTGCGTTGAATTGTCTCCGCAACTACGTAGCCGTGTTTGCGTTGAATAGTCTCCGCAACTACGTAGCCGTGTTTGATGAAATTTGGCACAGATATGTAGTAGACCACGGACAAGGACTAAGGCTACTTTCTGTCCTGAAAAAACACATTGTTCCAGTGGGTTCCTGTATTTACGCGGGTGGAGCCTCGGGCGACTTCTATCTATACTAATATTATAAAGAGGAAAATATTGTTCGTTTGCATTGAACTGCTCCGAAACAACTGGATTCGATCGATTTCAATGAAATTTGGCTCAATCATAGAGTAGACCACGGAAAGGTATACTTGTATCGTGAAAAATGTACGGTTTCCGCGAGAAAAACTTTTGCACGCACGAAGTCGCGGGCAATATCTAGTAATAATTATGTCCGCACTCCGCATTTGGAAATAGGTTTCTTGGCATCTTGTTACAAAATAATCCTCTTGTGCCATCAGTACAAGTGTGTTTCGCCGCTCGATCGTGCACGAAAAGCATTCCGCGCGTCGCCGGCCGATCAAACAGCGGCCCGCGGCGCGGCGGACGAAATGAACTATGGATACAGACGCCGACCGTATATAGATAGCCTTTCTATCAATGCAATGCAATTACAATGAAAAATGCAATGACTCTTATTATATAAGAGTCATAGCATTTTTCCACATAGAATGGCTGAGGTCCGGTAAAATCAATTACGGATATTTTGTGCACAGAATCTTCTGCTTATTTAGAGACGTTTAGGCAGAAAAATGATTGTCATACTCCAAAAAAAATCTTCTTCCTTTATATGGACGGAGAGTTACCCATACACGAGATGATTTTTTTACTTTGAGTATATAACTATATTTTTTTGCCTAAACGTCTTTATAATAAGCAGTAGATCATATACCCAAAATATCCGTCATCACTTTTACCAAATCTTATTTCCTATATTTTTATATAACCTACACTTATTTGTTCTATTCACTATTATTTTTTTATACTATTCACTATAACTTTATTTGTTCCATACCACAAATAAAGTTGCATCATTTGTCTGTCAGTCTTTAGTTTTACTTAATATTTTAAGGGATAATTCTATGGTTTTAACAAAATTAAAATTTTAAGCAACCCCGAAATGTCAATTAGTTAGCGAGCTGATGATTATAAATCGTAGCTACAAACACTCTTGATTGTGTCAGCTTTCATACGGACAATGCAAACCACGGAGAGACACACAGCAGACAGACAGACAGACACGTCAAACTTATACCACCTCTCTGTTTTCGTTAGGGGTTAAAAAATGTAAACACTGATTTTTACTAGTTCACAATATTTAACTTAGGCGATTATAGCTGCCAATGAATAATATTGTTTTCCTTTTTAATATAATCTACTCGCGGTAACAATTCAGTGATTCTTGCGTACATAATATTATGTCGAAATTGAGTATTGACGTGCAAGCCATGACCACATTAACCAATGAAAGTAACCCATTTTGGCAATCATGTTCGCATGATTCACTGACTTCCTAACACAAATACAGTATAGTATATTAATTAAAAAAAAACATAATATTTAATATATATAATAATATTATACTCATCTTTATTTGGCCAAGTTTATGTAGGAGTAAAACATTATACGTGTAGAAGGGTCATTGACCTTTTATGTGCTTATTTATACGTGGTCTCCGACTGTACTGTCGCAACAGCGACATTGTTCCACGGCGAACAAACTTCCATTTATTTTGATTAACTGAAAAATACATGAGCATTTTGTAAGACAACAGCTCTGTGGGTGACATTATTGACAATATTTTAAGCTGGTCCAACGATAAAATTCCTTTTTAGGGTTCCGTGCCCAAATCATAAAAACGGGATCCTGTTACTGAGACTTAGCTGTCTGCTTGTCTGTCTATCTGTCAGGCCGTCTGTCTGTGACCTGGCTGTCCTTAACCTTGAAAGCTAGTCTAGTTGAAATTTTTACAGATGGTGTATTTCTGTTGCCGCTACAATAACAAAAACTAAAAACAGAATAAAATAAAAATGATGTAAGTCCCATACAACAAACGTGATTTTTTTGCCATTTTGTTTTTGAATCCTTCGTGCGTGAGTCTGACTCACACTTGGCTGGTCTTATTTGTATTGGTCACTTACGGCCCGAAACGTCAAATTTGTATCGCAAAAAATGGGAAAATGATTGAATGACGACGTTTTTAGCAGTTATTGGTAGATAGGTTATTGAACCAGGCCGTAAGTGAACAATACAAATAAGACCAGCCAAGTGCGATCAAATCAAGATGTAGATTTTAATAAAGCGACAAATGGCCGGAGGCCGAATTGATACTGAATCACAGGCTATAACTGTCTCAATTTCACCATGTGAATTGAGAGCCTCTTAATTTAAAATTGTTTGAGCAAAAAAAATACAAGGCCCGAGGCAAACCACTTAAAGTCTCATTTGCATGAACATTATTTTTGGTAAATCTTCGACTTTAGTAAGTGATTATAAAAATTAGTTAGCTAATTAAATTCTAGAAAACAGACATAATCTTACTTTGAAGGTTAAATCTTCTTATATAAAACGGATCGCAATGTCTCGCTAAAACTCGAGAACGTCAGGACCGAATTAGCTAATTTTATTCTTGAAATAATTGTGGAAGTTCACGGAAGGATTAAACGATGAGAAATGTTGGAAAAGGTGTAGGTGTAGGTTGTAAGTGTAGGTGCAGTTATTCATTTATTCCAGTCCATAGTAAAGAATTCAACTTTTCTTTATTTTAAAATTGACTAACATAAAATGATGTAAATACCTGTAATTGGCATGCAAATATAAAATAAAGTAAGACTATATGAAGTAATAACCGCTGTATATTTTTGTAATGCTGCTGGTGTTTCTAAATAAATAAATAATACAGAACAACATGTGTCGGGACAGCTAGCAGCAGACAGCAGTATAATTTAAATAATGTCACTTTAAATATTAGCATTGCATGTAAATATAATATTGTTAACTAATTTTATATTACTTACTGTATACCGTATAACTACAGTGCAATAACATTCATAATTTAAGAAATAAATTGAAACACTAAACAAAACTTAATCAAAATTAACCCTGCAATCAAAATGAAAAGCTATCTTCAATAAAGCGATCGAGGTAATAGAGAAGGGCAGATTACGGCATAAAACCTTCGGCAAACAACCATAACTGAATTAGCCCGAGCTGGCCGGGCGGGCGCTTGGACGGCGAGCGTAAGGCGGTCGGGAGCTTGGGCGGCGAGCGTCAGGGCGCCTTTGACTGCGACCCGACGGAATTACGTCTTAGACTACGTTTTAAATTTTATACAAGCACTTCTATTGGTTTAAGGAAATCTATGAAGCTACTTTATCTGTAAATTCTGTTTGAGCTCGGAAATAGAAAAGTAAATGAGGCTCGATAATACACGTCGGCGGGAGCCGGACGGACAGTTTTATTTTGCAGGACATGGCGGTATCGTTAAGAGAACTGAGGCACTTGGCATCACTTTGTACGTAAAGTTGTTTCAATATTTATTTTGATTTTATTTTCTTTGGGACAACAAACAATTTAGAAATATGATTAATTATAATACTTAAGTAAAAGCTTAAAAGTAATTACGCAACCAGCACCGTTATCCATAACATTACATATTTGGTAAAATTAAACTAAATCTTAGTTACAGAGCAAACTATGTGTCAACCAGTACCGGTGTCAACTAAATTCAAGACATTGGAACTAATTATATTAGTATTTTGAGAGGTACAACTAAGTTATCTAGTAGCATTCAGTAGTTACTGTATACAGGATGACCTGAAATTCGATACATTCCTTTGAAAGACAGAAAGTAGACCTCATTTACAGTAATATTTTTCATGGCATCCCCTATCCGAAAGTTGATATTTACAAAGATATTGAAATTTCAAAAATTGTATATTTTTTTAATTAAACTTATATTTTTCATTTCACTACTTGCTTTTACGTCTTCATAAGTCTTCGGAATTTAGAGTTTTTATGATTATATTTTAACAATATTCGTTATTAATATTTATATATTAATTATTATTAAGCTTTTTAACAACTGCTTTTTAAGACGAGACTAATACAAGACAAATATATCAAAATCAGTGAAATTATCGTTATAAAAAAAAACTTAGGCCTTTCTATCCGTTATTGGATGACTGATACAGTATTCTCCGGGTGAAGTAACCACTCTTGAAATACATGCCTGGGTCAGTTGGTTTTTAGGGTTCCGTAATAATCAAGGAACCCTTATAGTTTCGCTCTATCCGTCCGTCTGTCTGTCTGTCTGTCTGTCCGACTGACTGTATGTCCGCGCTATTTGCTTCTGCAATTATGAACATAAATTGATAAAATTTTGTTAAGTGAAAATTGTGTATAGATCTCGGTTCCAGCATCATAAAATGATAATAATATTACATTTTAGGGATGATATCGATATAGTATCGTTGAATAGGTATTTTAAAATAAAGGCAAGGTTTCAGAAATGTTTTTTTACAAAGTCAACCATTGTAGAGTTATCGGCCTCCAAAGTGGTTTATAAGTTGGTCCTCCCCTGACATTTCTAAACTATAGGAGATATAAACTTGTAAGTTTCCATGGTTATAGATCATACTATAAACTCTTTAGTAAAATTATTTTGAGCGAAATCGGACAATAACTTTTGAAGTAATTCAAAGAAAACCTATTGCGCGTTGATAGTTACAGAACACTACTTAGACATGTTCTTACATGCTCTTAGTTACGTTTATTAAATGTCGTATGGTTGCCCAATCACATACGGCATTCTCACAACACAGTCAGCCTAGTCCAGAGGAATGACTGGTCAATACGTCTGGGGCCAACCATGTGCGGGCTTACTCACGATGTTTTTCCTCACCGTTGGAGCGTCCGTATAATGTACTTGAGATCTGAAAAAGTCTCATTGGTACCACAGACCTCTTATATCGTTATAACTTTTCATTATTCGCCTTAAAGGCGCCCAGCGTTTGTCCTGCTCGGTGTTGGAGCAAATAGTTTGCGAGCATGGGTGTCACGGATTCGTTGGAAGCGACTAGGTGTGCGAAGGTATATTTGGTTTATCAACTTAACGCAGTCCAATAATTGATATTGACAGATCTTGTAAAGAAACATGTTTTGGTCAAATTACATTCTTCTTTGCTTAAGAGTTACAAGGGATTTTTTTGAGAAGTATTTCATATGGTAATCGGTTTCGTTCAACTTTAAAATTTAAGCAACGCAGATATTTACGTTGTACTGACTCGATTTGGTCATTATATTTATCATAGAATGGGCTCCAAATGCGGCGTATTCCAGTTGCGACCGGATGAGTGTCTTGTGTAATAATAACAAAGTTGCGGGTTTCTTGAACAATGTACAGGTACGTCTAACAAAACCAAAGAGCTTAAAAGCCTATTACAGCTTTCCATTATTACAGCTTGTTCACTTAAATTGGGATCGTTTTGAATGGCTTATAATTCATAATATAATGTAGCAAACTAATCTGAGAAAAGTCAAAGCTGAGTATCTCAAGCGGTGCTAATTGACTTTGGCACATAGGTTTTGTGCAATCTTTACAAATAAATAAAATTTAAGTGTCTGTTTGGAATTTTAAATAACAGCTTTTCACTAAACGCATATAAAAATATATTATATACGGTACTAACAATAAAAAATCAATATTTAAAAAAATTGTCTGTCTGTCTGTCTGTTTGTTTCGGCTAATCTCTCAAACGGCTGAACCGATTTTCACGGGACTTTGACCGGCAGATAGCTGATGTTATAAGGTGTAATATAAGCTACTTTATCTTAGAGTTCCGCTTTAAAAAAATAAGGTTCTGTTTCTGTTAGTTCTATGCAAACGAAGTTGCGGGTACAAGCTAGTTATTAAATAAAATCGTACATGTGCGAGTCGGACTCACGCACAAAGGGTACCATACAAAACGGCAAAAAATCTCAACTGTCCAGCTCTCACGGTTCATGAGATACAGCCTGGTGACAGACGGACGGACGGACAGACAGCAGACTGCGAAGACTCAGTAATACCCGTTTTTGCCGTTTGTATACGGGAAGCCTAAATACCATGAACCAGCAAATGGTACCTGGCAGACAAAGAAGAAAATATTTAAAACGATCATCATTTTACAAACTCAGTTCAACTTATCTAGTGTCTCTGCCAGCGCATTAAATTTTTCACATCAAAACCTACATTAAATCCCAATATCACCAACGCCTGTTAGTGTTGATGATTTGTCTGAATATCACGCCTTCTCTTTCATCAATACGAAGAACGAGAGAGGTAGCATGATATTTAATCAACGATTAACTTTAAAAGGCGTCGGCGAAATTGGCACATAACCACTCCACCACTAGCCACAGTCCATATTAGAACGCGAGTACGTTCCAATTTTTTAGCAGTTTTAATCTACCACCATCTATCTTCCGGACGGGGGGCACCGCAGGAGTGTGACAGATTATTTTCAATTCCCGTCTGCAGTCCGCCATTACTCGCGCGGACGTATTGACGCGCGCTCTTTGTCACAGTTTGTTTTCACAATACCAACTTTACAGTAATGCACCATTATTTCAAATCGTTTTGTGTCGTCAGAAACAGAACGTATTTCTTATTTTGAGATATGGATTATGTCCTTGCTCGTGAAGATACAGATATAGTCCGTTTATTTAAAGATTGGGATTGAAATGAATTGAGTTTCAAATTTATTTACTAAGCATTACGCGTTCAAGACCCGCCGTTTAAAAAGGTGTCGACCACAAACCAAAATACCATAAGAGTTTAGAATTTTGATTCGAATCTCATTCCCCGTTAGGTAATTATTTTGATTCAGATCTATGAAGAAATTGTTAATCACCATATTGTTATTTTAAATGAATATTCAAAGAATTTACCCCACCTCCTGCAGATATGCGACCTTTGCCGGTTTGGTCGTCGCGGACATTAAATATTCCATAGTATAGTTCCCCATGTCCTTTCAAACTCAAATTTATTTATTTCTCTCAAACACAACAATACATTATACACATGTTTCTCGTGCAACAACATATTGTGATGAGAGACTTGTGTCTGAGCCCGGGTTTGTCTGTGTCACAGACACGGTACGTCAAATAAACAACGCGATAAAATTTAGTTACTAGTTTATTTAGTACATCAACTTACTGTTAAGTTACATTTGTTTTATAGGAAACAGATGTCACAAAGATTTTGTAATAAGGAAAAAACGAGCAAAGATGATAATAATTTTGACCTAAAATACTATGGCTTTAACATACATGTGTTGGATCCAGATCCAGAATCCAGATGATTAATGAAACAATAATGACAAATAACCAGTAATTATGTACAACCAGATGTTCCCCGTAACTTCGTTCGCAGAAAGTTATATATCTTGAGGGAATCGTACATTTTTCCGGATAAAAATAACCTATGTCCTTGCTTAAAAGCTTATCTATCCCTTTATCATAATTAATCAAAATCCATTAGGCGTAATGGTGGAACATACAAACATAAAGATAGAGTTAAGCTTTAGTTTTTATTTCTATAGGGGTTTTCCTATTACTTACCAGATTATTTAAATTAATAGCTTCAATATTCAGTATACTTAGTTCAACTTGAATATTCAGTGTACCGTGCAATAAAATAATACAATGAAACATTAATTTGGTCGCAATTAATGATAGCGTTGTTTACTTTTAGATCAAATTGGGTCTGAACAGAGTATAATGGGGAACATGAATAGTTTTTTTATTGGCTTTTCGAAAAGCACATAATAATCCAGGG
This sequence comes from Phengaris alcon alcon, assembly GCA_037179445.1. Taxonomy (NCBI): domain Eukaryota; kingdom Metazoa; phylum Arthropoda; class Insecta; order Lepidoptera; family Lycaenidae; genus Phengaris; species Phengaris alcon. The sequence goes on along the minus strand of JAYRCH010000171.1, from coordinate 178,449 downwards.
AATATTGTCTTTGCAATGGCGCATCTACGATCAACCGTTGACAAAATACAGTCATCGCAAAAGTGAGATATTTGAAGATAATTAAAACACTCCATACAAAAAATCACGCAATCAAAAAGTCATAGCAGTTGAAAATGTATTAAGATATGCAAAAATTATTTTATTAACTTAAATACTGTGTTTAAGTATATCATTGTTATAACAAAAAACACAAAAATTTAAAAGTAATTTTCGTTTTTTCTTAATAGCAACAAAAATTGTCCTGTGTAATCCAGTAAATTTTGAATATATATATATATATATATATATATATATATATATATATATATATATATATATATATATATAAATATATAATGACCTAACATGTGTATGACCAATCAATGTATTGAGCGATATTGATACTGTAGGCTATTCGCATCACGAAAGTAATGAATCATGCGTACAAATATCAAAATTAACCAATTATAGTAAGCTATTTTGACATAGTACGTACGCGTGATTCGCATTGCCTTCTTCAGGCGAATAGACTATGGCGTGATCACATGAGCGCATTGAATTACCATTACGTGTCAATCAGCCGCGTACGACTGCGCACTAGTCCGGTGAGCACTGCCAGTCTTACATATCTGTGCTGTGTAATCCCATCAATATTATAGTGCAATTGAACTTAGCCATGCAATCATTTTGATTCGACCACTAAGCGAGATATTATTAAAAGCGGTCGCTTAATGGTCGAAATTCGACCATAATTCATTTAATTTTTTAGTTTGAACTTTATTAGAGTTCACCTCCTAACACGTAACGTCCTTATACTAAAAAATATGTAAAAGTTGTCTATGAAATGCGAAAGAAAGATTGACAATTGTGTCAAAGCAACACCTACTGTGCGATTCACTACACACTACCATGCGATTGTATAATATAATCGCATAATAGTGTGAGTTGTTAATCTGAGGTAGTGTGTGTTATTTTTATTAATTCTCGCAAAGCAAAGGTTTTCTCTTTACGTATTAATATTTTATAATATGACTAGCTGTTGCCCGCGGCTCCGCCCGCGTAAATATACAATCGGGTATCCCGCGGGAATACTGTACTTTTCCGGGATAAAAAGTAGCCTATGTTTTAATCCAGAGCCCATACTGTCCATTACACACACCATAAATTTCATCAAAATCCGTTCAGTAGTTTTTGCGTGAAAGAGTAACAAACTTCCATCCATCTTTACAAACTTTCACATTTATAATATTATAAGTAGGATTAAGCTATTGTGTTGCAATTGTAATATTTAAAATGTTATTTTTAAATATTTTAAATTGTAACCGAAAAGAGTACATTTACTTTAACATTATTTTAAACTTCAAGTATAAATAGTAATATATAATAGTAATATTTTTAGCTAAGCTTTCCAGCATCCAGCGTCCCAGTAAGTTTTTAATTTTCTATTTAAAGTGTCTGTCATTTTTCAAGAATCATAGTTTTCACCAATGAAACACCTACAAAACATTAAAGTACGAAGTGCCCTCTTCCCCTCATTTTCTTAGTGATAGGGTTCCGTTTTAACCCCATTGGGTTAAAACGGAACCCTATCGCTAAGACTATGCTGTCCGTCCGTCTGTCCGTCTGTCTGTCTCGCACCTGGCTAGTTTTATTTATAATTTATAATATAAAATAAAAAGCAAAATTGTAAATAATTTGAATAAGCACATATACATATACCTAAAGCTATATTTACAATATATAGAAATAAGCGTGAATGGCTATAATAATAATAATAATATAATATTTTATAGTATATAGTATTGCGACCACAATAAAACAAGAACTTGTCTCGTTGGAGATACTATTATGACAACACAAAACTAAAGTCACACTCAGCGGCACATTACGATACATTTCTACTGTGCTAATATATTATTTGGTTTATACAATTAGTTTCCCAGACATTTCACAGTCGCCCACATAAATGCCATTTATCTACCGATGAAATGCTTTCCATCATTCCTATGCACCTTATCTCTTCATTGATAAGTCTTAAGATCCTTTAACACTCCTAGCCATCTTACTTCCTTTATTAATTGAATTTGTAAAGAATACTCGTGCCCCGTAGTGGCCCCTACAAATTTAAGTCTACCCCACTTTAATAAGGTTGTATTTTGATTGGCTACGTTTCTGAATAAGTCCTTCTAGCTAATAAAGATGGTATCTAGCAGTAAGTGCATCGGATCTCTACGTGCAGCGGGTGGTGTTCTCGTTACGACATAATCCACTGCCGCTCACTAAGTACGACTGACCGTCTATAATTTTGTTTGACTATCGATTATTCATACCTGTTCCTAGGACCTAGAAGATAGAGCAGAGAGCTTAGCCAAAATGACATCGTTAATTACAATGTCGGTCTCCGAAATTGAAAACACACGGGAGTGGCATGACGTTCGCTAAGCGACATCGCGCGATACGTGAATATCATACGCTTTGTTTTTAGTGATGGCATGTTAGCTAAAGGGCCTAGAGCATAGACAAAATACCCTATCGAAACGATAACGAATATTATGCAAACGAATAAAATGTATGTGATTAACCGTGTGATTTAGCGACGAAATATGTTCATCCATTTCTTTGTTTTCTATCTTCGCTATCGTTTTTATATTCTTCTAAGGCATTATTGTGTTATACAATGAAGTATTGAACTTTGATTAATTTCAAAGTATTTAGCTTACTCCAACATAAACGAGCAGATTACAGCATTGTATCCTTTTGTTATATGTAAGATTACCTAATTTGTAACGTACAAATAAGTTTTTAAATAGCCTGACTTATTAAACTGTAATCAAAACTATAGTAAAGAATATTATGTAATATATTAGCTGGTGCCCGTAATTTTGTTTTCGCGGAACTATTAATCGAAATGGAACCCTGTTTTTTAAACGGAACCCTAAGATGCAAGTAGCCTAAGTTAATTAAAATTAGCCGGAACAAACAAACAGACATACAGAGAGAGAGAGGAGAGAGAGAGAGAGACGGACAGACAAACAAAAATTATAAAAATTGAGTTTTTGGTGTAAATGCCGTATATATATTATACATTCATGCATATATATGCATATATATATACGGCAATATGCAACAGTTTTGCACTAGATGCATATTATGCATCTAGTGCAAAGCTGTTGATTACAAACACACGCTTCAATTTTATTTATTTGTATATGTAGCGAGCTACGACCTCTTGATATGTAAGTCCTTCTTACGCTTGAGTGGTGATGATAATAATACAGCAACAATTCTTATATTCTCCTTTATTGGTGCTTAACACTGATACGTATTACTAATGAGATATAAATAGGCTTTACTCGTGACATCTGTCAATATGACATTGACAATTACATCTCTTAAACTTACTGTTGTCATATGCAACAGTATATATTACTAACGTTAGTAATATATACTGTTGCATATGTAACTACGAGTATAGGCCGTATTAGCATCGTTATTTGATAAAAATAGGCATTTGATAATAGCATAGGTACCTACTCTTTTTAAGGCGCAACACGTTATACGCCAACATAATATACAAAATTTATATAAGAAATCAGTTTATGATATCAAAACGATTCGTATATAATTCAATAAATGTAAGTTTATTACGAGAATTAGGGTAAACGTTTCTCGTTCATAAACATTTGATCTCTCAACTCTGAAACTATCAAACACATACGATAGTTTTCGACGCGTCTGTGAGTGCGTGAGTGATGTCGAGCCTTACTAAACCAACATTGTACGTCTGCCACGCTCCACTGGCTGCTCCTCGAGTTATACGCTGTATCTACAGCCCGTATATACCCCGTATATACCCCGTATATACGTATAAACCACGTTTGTAGCCGTATGTGCGGGCTGAAGCAACACACTTCTATTATTGTATCGATTACTATCACAAAGCAAACGACACTGTCTAAACAACGCTATGTCGTATAGGAGATAAGGAATATCTATATTATTATAATATAAACGGAGATGTCCCCACTGACTGACTGACTGACTGACTGACTGACGTATAGACACTCGCGGAGCCGTAACCACTGATAGTAGAAACGTGAAATTTAGACAGGTGTTTAAATTCAGACGCACAATAAGAAAGAATTTTAAAAAAATTCAACCCAAAAAGGGATGAAATAGGGTTTCAAAGTTTGTATGGAAAAACTTTAAATTTAAACCGAATTTGTTGAAAATTGAGATTAATGCTCTTAAAAACATGTCATTAAATACGTGTTTCAGATTTTATTAGAATTCACCCTCTGAGGGTGTAATATAGGGGTTGAAAGTTTGTATGAAAAATATTTTAAATCTGTACCGATTTCCATGTAATTTAAAATCCCAAGTATTAAATACAAATTATTGATCACCTATTTTATAGTTTTTCTAAAGTTCGTATATCCCTAATATCACCCGGGTGATATTAGGGAGGGTCAAACCCTCCCATCGTCTCTCACCTAATCAACTAGCCATCAGGCTAATTATAGTCCGACTAAGCTACAACGGTCTTAACCCGACCGTTAGCGTAGACTATTGCGAAAAAAAATATCACAGGGGTCCAATGAGGATCCACGCGGACGAAGTCGCGCGCAAGAGCTAGTAAATTATAAAATCAAATTAATTATTAAATAAGACGTAAAGTTAGTTGCAGCAACAGTAGGCATCCCTTTTAAGAGTTCCGTAGTTTACGTTTCGGAACCAATCATGTCGTCTTGTCCGTCCGTCCGTCCGTCTTCAGCTCACCATCTTAGCGGTTTACGTCGTTACTACGTCGACAAAGTGCTAAAATAAAATCACCAAACTTTTTTTTGGGTACCTCGCATCCCCTACACGTAAAGTGGGGATGATATTTTTTTTCTCGCGTCTAGTATGGGTATCAATATATAGATGTTTTAAAGACATTAAGAGGTTGGTAAGACGATTTTTTGATTGCCGCTTCCGAGATATTCAATTTTAAAGCGCATTTTTTGCTAAAATAGGGCGTCCCCTTCTAGCCCCTCTAAAAGCTAAACGGCTCGAAAAATCTGAAAAAATTCATGATGTTCATATGATGCACTTTAAAGAAAAACTATAACGGCTTGTGTAACTTTGTTCGTTTAGGATTTATAATGAATGCCTATCATGTTAAATGCGTTTACTTGAAAAACTTCGTAATAACTTACCAAAATATTGCTAATAGTGGTACGGAATCCTACGTGCGTGAGTCCGATTCGCACTTGGCTGGTTTTTACTTAATGGGTCAAAAGGATCATAATTTTTGTATGACACTGTAAATTTTTACCCATGAACCTGAGAATGTACTTATTTATTTATGCTACAACTGAGAATAAATGTAAATATTGTATTGGTTGAATAAAAACTGTATAGTAATATTGTACCCCGATACTTGTGATACTCCAACATTAGTTAAGCGGATTAAATAAACTCATAATTCTTTCGAAACCAACAAATGCTTTATGTAACGTATTCAATAAACCTGAATAAAATTCTTATTCGATAGAGGTTTGAAGATGAAATAGAAATTCGCTGCAGAATTGTCCAGGGTGGGGGATTGACTTTATCAAATTATTCTTGAAAGCTTTTAGATAAATGTATCTAAAAATAACGTAAGTTCTGGGAAATCTGGTCGGTATGTACTTTTCACATAATAGTAGGTAGCATACTTTTATGAATTTGACGCAAAATTTAATGATCCATAGAAATTAACACGAAATTACTAAAAGTGAATAAAATGCAGATAATATCTGTTTTTTTAACGACTTCCAAAAAAAGGAGGCGGTTATACGTTCGGCTGTAGGTATATATATATTTTTTTGTATGTTCAACGATAATTCCGCCGTCTGTTGACTGATTTAAAAATCATTTTTTGATGTAAAGGGTATAATCCCAAATTGGTACCCTTGCCACCAAAGTGGTGACCTGATGATGGGATTCATGAGGAATCGAGGAAACTCCTCGAAATTTATATGGACACATATAGTTTAATTTTTTCTGAAGTAACACAAGCATATGCTACCAAAAAAAAACAAACAAAATCCTCAAGGTATACCCTGGATCCCAAAGCATTGAACAGAACTCCTCTGTCTTTAAAGATACGCATTTAGAAATTTCGGCATTGTTTAAATAACTGCAAGCATATGCCACTGTTTCTTCCATCTATTATATCTTAACAAATACATTTACTACAACATCTACAGCTTTGATTGGTGTAGATGTACCTTTACAAGTTGATTTTTTTAATAAATCAAACAGTACCTGTAATAAACATTAGACAGTCCAGTGACAAATTGAACTCAGTAAATATTAGCCCAAGCGCGCACTGACGACCAGGCCGCAGCTACCAGGCCTCGGCGAGCACCAAAAGGTATGCATTGTATAGCCAGTGCGTGCACTTGGCCGCAAGCGGTCAGCGGCTGCTTGCATACATTTCGGTGGCCGCCAGTGCGCACTTGGGCTTAGTGTGGGAAAATTCAATCGTCGTTTTAGTGGTTTCCACGCAATTATTACAATATTTCTCACAGTTTAAACCCTAAACCTTCACAAATATTTCAAGACCAAATTTGCCAAATTCGCTGATTTTATATATAAGCGAAGAAGATTATTATTAACATTATACCTACCGAAAAAATAACAATTTTACATCTTTTTGCTAAAAGATGACCCCGTGCGAATTTTGTTAGGCTGTCGGTTTTTCTCGCCGGGTTAATTCTCGAACTGACTGTAGGCATCACTTAGGGCGATACCTTAAATATTTTTATTATCCTATAAGGATATAAAACTTTTTGAATTTTGAAGTATGATTATGGTAATGCAGATAACGGTAATACTGATGATGAACATAACGATGTTATCACCGACTATCACACTCACGTCTAACGTGACGTCACGTTTGTGTAACACTATGACGTCACAGGCCAGTAGTGTGTTAATTGCAGTGTAGACGATTGCAATAGGTTGAATGGATGTAACAGCCTGTAGGTTCTAAAATCGGAATAGGGCTGTCTTCTTCACCTTCAAGACTTCGACTAAGATCCCCCAATTCTCGTAAAACTGATTTTTATAGTTTGTCACCAAACAAAACGAGTTTGACGTTTATGAGAATATAATTTACAATAAATACCACCACCACACAAGCAACAATGTCAGTAAGGTCGTGCAAGATTTGCATGATCTAGTTTCTGAGTGTACGCATAAGCAGCGTGGGAGGAGGGAGGTGCTTTACGCATGTTTATGCCTGCACTTACATTTGCTTGCAGGTTGTGGCTATTTTTTTGCGGGATATTGCTAGATAATATAATATAAATTAAATTGTATGCTATAGATTTTCTCGCCTGATTCTATTAATTATTAACTGTTTATGAGAATACCATTTTGCTGTTTTAACATCGAGACTGCATAGAAACTGTATTATTGTAAGATTTAATTAGCAGGATCGACCTACTTATCAGACAGCCCTTTCTTGTATTTTCTTTACTATCATTAAAAACAAACATATTTGTTTGTAACACCACAAATGTACTATCGAACAAGTTGCCGCTCGACCAAGATGAAAATCGCTTATCGGGGCCGGTAAATCGTGCGCACTCATACATATTCACATGTAAATACGTAATTCGATCACGTCTGCACTTCCTTTGTGTTACTTTGCAAAAAAAAAAACAGAAACTGGTCGAGCTCCTACTTTGTCAATATTGTACATAAAGTGTTTTAAAACAATTTTATTAAAAGTAAATGATGTGATTCACAATTTATAAGCCATCGCACTTAATATCTATAATCGTTGGAATCACAAAATTCTCATCGCAACCGCTCGGGAATCGAGCAATTGGATCGCAGACACTTTATATTCAACAGAATCGATTGGCGTTGTAAAACTGCGGTATCGAGCATTAGAATTTAAAATATATCGATTCCCCCATGAGGAGGGGAGAGGGACCGAAATGAAATATTAAACTGCGCGTTTTTAGCAATTGGCTCCTCCGACAGCTGAGTCGGTTGTAAAAATGATACGTGACCGGGAGCCGGCAGATTCCTATAAAATCTTTATCCGGATTGGCTTGTACAAGTGAGACGAAAAAGGTTAAATGCCACGCATCGATGAATGGATTTTTTATTATTTTGCGTTTACGAAAATTATAAAGGGATACCGAAAATATTTTTGAGAGATTATGTATATCGGTAAGGACATGTATCGCGGAAAAAGATAAATCCCACAAAAACATTTTGACCAAATGACTTGCACTGTCCAAAAGTTTTCAGATGTAATCTAGAGCCGAGCTGCTGACTATACACACCCTAACTCTACAAGGCCTAACTTCACAAACTCCACATCTTAGTCAATATATTGTTTTGCCTCTTAGATAAAAAAAAATAAAAAAATGTAGGTAAGTGTTGTGACAGATTGACAAACGCGTCAACGTGTACCAAAATTGTATATATCAAACGCACGGTAGTGTAACACACACTAATAATCTGTTATTATTATTTTTATTAATTTTATGTATGATATTTAGAAACATTTAAAAAACCCTTCCTGCACACCTTCCTCCACACAAACTTTAACTGTGCCAAATTTCATACTCCTCCGTTTTTGCTTCACGTATTCATATATAATTTAGAGTGACGTTGGCCCGCGGGCCGCGCGTTGCCGACCACCGGCTTATAGTGTAGCTGATATTCGTTAGATATTTATTAAAATTTAGTATAAAGTTGATCATGGTCTATTATTAGATATATTTTATTTGACCTAGTTGTTTTGTACAGATATTTCAGCCTACATACATAATAATATACAGTAACTTCGCACTGTAGCTATTAAACTTCTTGTATTTATAAAATAATGTAAGCCAAACATGACGCATTAATACCAAATCTTGGAGCTTTAAGTATAATATACAATCTGAATTGCAAAATGTGTTTTGTTTTACAAATGTAATCAGTAAGTTTCCTTTGCCTAAATGCAAAATAGCTTACGTTCTCATTTCACTAATAACTGGGAAGACAATACACAGTATTCCGGTATTCCGATATTCCTCAAAAGCATTCATCGTTCTCTTCCAGTTTATTTCTTTCGTGTTGCTCGTCACTTTTATTCCGCACTTTAGCTTCCACCTCAATTCAGCCACTTCTTACCCTGCGTCGGAATTCACTAAATCCATCCCCCGCCGCATTTTCAACTCTAAATCCTGTACCCAAAGCTTATACTTGTATGCAGGCTCTTGTATCTGCAATGTTTTTACTTTTCATTGCGACTCTGGAATATGATGCAGAAATGTAAAATGTAAGGACAATTGAGTGGAGAGGCAGCGCAAATGTGTAGAGCAGAACCTCTTTGTCTTCGCGATGTTTTTTTGGTCCCATTTTTAAATTTGCTTGAGGATTCTCATGACAGTTGGCAAATTGGGGCACAGACCTCATTATTCCCCCACAAATTATTCGGAAACGTATGTGGAATATACAACTCGGATTATGTAAAACTCAGATTGTATGTTAATATTAGATGTAATATTATGTGACTATGCAACATAATTGATCTTACATGCCATATTTCAAACAGGTAATTAATTAATTATAAACCTTCGTGTAACTCAAAGCTAATTAGTAAGCAAGACTTTACGAACTTAAAGGCTGGTTGCATGGCGGCTTCTTAATAGGTTCCGCATATTTCTTTGCTATGAGAAATTGCGTATGAATTAACCGACTATAAGCGGTAATTTTTAATACTACATTTACAAACTTAAAACAAATTACAAGGTCATTAGCGGGAGAAGGAAACATTTTAATATATAGTTCCTTATTTTTCTTACGACACATACTGATAGGGAAGAAAGAGATGTCTAGTATTTTTAATCAATCCATCCACATCCCACTTTTGTTAAAGCTTTACGTACAGAAATGTCATTTATATTCTATCAATTTAAGATGTACCCCCGCACTAGGAAAACTACCAGAATCACAACAACCAATCACAATAAACTTTGGTGTTTCTTCCATGTACGTTCCTCTTACAAGTCAATTATCACCGCTTTGAATTACGGTTGAAAATATAGTACATACATAGTAGACAGACATAATAACTATATTTTTAATAAAAATCTACAACCACCCAACTACCTAAGTTATTATAGCCTATGTAACCCGGGCTAGACTGCCAAAATCATTACCCTTTCTTGTAGTTTCGCCGTAGTCGGGTAAAAAAAGTTCAATAGATAGTTCCACTGTGACACTGTCAAGTCACAGTGTCACAGTGGATGTGTAAGTTTAGCCACACATCACGATAAGAAGTATCTTATCGTCCAATCGGTATGACGCTACAGGCTTGATGCGATCTACAGTCAGTTCTAAACTTCTAGCTGATCCAATCAGCAGGTCATGTCGACTCTCTGCGTAGCAGTTTTCACAGCGTGGTTTATTTTGCAAATCTGCAACACATTGAATCTGTGATTTGATACAAATTGTACGCGCTGCAGAATTCGCGGAATATTAATACCTAGGTATGTGGACAATACCTACCGAAAAATGATTATGAAACATTTAATACCCCCATGATAGTTCTGCAACGTAGATTTCGCGAAAAGATAAATTCGGTTTAAAGCAGACATATTATTAAATTCTCATGGAATTTACAATTTTATTGGCATCTTCGGAATAGCCAGAGTTCAGCAGCTGAGGGGAGCGGGGGGGCAGAAGACCCCCTGTCTTCAGCAGGGTGTCCTCAGCTTGGGGGTCGTAAATCTTGAGCGTAAAGTCTCCTCGCGGCCCGCCACGTAATCCCACGGCGACAATAGGCTTTGACACATAGTAACTTGAGCAGTTGAACAGATAATGTATTCTGCGTTCACAATACTATTTGTTTGTGTAATGTGTAAAATGGTAATCATCAAGCGTCCAAAGATAAAAAAGATAAGGTAAATATTTATCTTCAATCATAGACTATTAGGGTCAGCTTACACCAAAACGAGACGATACGAGACGCGGCACTGCATTTTTTTAAATAGTGATTCGAAATTGAACTTGATCAGCACACAAGAAGATACACGTTTCATTGGAAAACTCTATGTAGATCCGTGAAGTTTGACATTCGAACTTGTAGGTGTATAGTTTATAGTTATGTATTTGTATTGGTCTATAGTTATGTACGTCGTGTAATGAAATGTCAGTTCTCGGGCTAAGGTGCACTCGACAGATTGCGCCCTCAGAATGCATAGTATACACTCACAATAGTTGATCAATAAACGTGTAAGAGACATTTGTTTATTAACCCCACAAACTCTGACAATTAAACGTGTATCTTCTTTAGTAGTGAATAAAGTTCAATTTTAAATCGTTATCTTAAAAATGCAGCGCCGCGTTGCAAATCCTCTTGATTCGATGTGAACGACCTGATTTAACAATAAATTCCAAAATAAGAAACTACTAGTCTACGAATATTTTAATTCGATTATAATATTTAAGAATATCAAATCGTAATACAAATCCGTTGGGGCTTGGGCAACAGACGCGGGAATCCGTGCGGGCGTTAGTTTAAGCCCAAGTCCGGGATTATCAAATTAAAGTCAGAATCAATGGCGTGCGTGTTTCCAATTTCTGATATCATCTAACTTTAAATGTTAGGCTGGGACTATATGATCTGGAATCCGGCGGTCCAGGAAAAATTCAGAGCAGTGAAAATAACACTCTGCGCTAATACAATAATAGAGTTGAAAATCGGACACACGAGTGTCGAGTCAAATGTCATATATGACAGCTCGATACGCGACAATTCGATTATCAACTCTATTGTTAATACAACTCTGTTTATTTTCACTGCTCTGAATTTCCTGCCTGTTTATTTTCGCTGCCTCAAACTACAGTTACGGGTAATTTCATTCCTGATATTATGTTCGGATGCACTTGCATATAATATTTCGCGGTTACTTGCATATAATAAAATACCAAAAGAGGAAAAAACAAATGAATGACGGTTTTCGAAACACAAATGAATGAGTAAATAGCGGATATAAATTTGAAATTGGAATTCCTAATCAAAGAAGATATATTTGAGATCAAAGTGGCCAGTACGACAAAACGCCAATTTCATATGCAAGGACCTAATTTTTTTAAAATATCTGTAAGTAATATATTCTGTAAGTATTATAAAGCAAAATTGTAAATTGACGTCAAGAAGTGTTGTAAAACCCAATTTGAATAAATAATTTGGCTATTGACTAAATAATCTTTTGAATTACTAAGAAATGAGATAAACTTAAGATGTGTACTAACTCATAGTTACCCAGAACTGATACAGGTACTTTTCGTTATCCACGATAAGCGTTATCTAATCCTCATCTTGAAATACCTATAAAGTACGGATGCAGTAACAATATGTAAACAGATTAATATTAACGTTTTTAACAGACTTTATAAATAATAAAGAAAGATATTTTTTTTTTGGGCAAGTGGTATTTTTAAAACGCGGAGCAAAACCTTGTCAAGCAAAAAATCATCAATTTCAACTAATATTTTTAAAAATGAGTGCTATAATAAAACTATCGTTCCTCATATGTCTTTGTCTAGTGGTCGCGAAATCAGACAACCTGCACATTGGCTCCAACATAAACGGACAGCTCGCGTTCACGCAGCAGGTCCAGCTGTCCGCCATCCCGCTCAAGATAAGGTCGAAGAGCGTGTTCTACAACGGCAACGCTACTATCAAGGTAAGGTGTTACCTGTAAAATATATTCTCCCTAGTGCGGAACATATTTTTCGGGAGTGTAAATGAAAACAGTTTTGTTCTGAGTTGAATTTTGTAGAAAATAATTTGTATATTGTATGTTACCGCGACTAATTTTGAATTTCATAATTTAACTTAAATGTTAGCTATTGTGCAATTCTGACCACGACTTGCGAAATCCACAAACACTATTTTATGGAAAAGGCAGCAATTCGATGTTGTCCGAATTACCTAATTAAAATAATTAGGTACATGCTTATTAATAAATTACTGCAAAACATAATATTATATGACACTCAACGCCAGAGACGGAGCAAGTACGTTGTCTATACTAATATTGTAAATTTGTTTGCTTTTTTGCATTGAATAAGCTCCGAAACTACTGGAATGATTTTGATAAAATTTGGCACATATATAGAGGCGAAGGTCATAGGCCATTTTCACCGAGGCGAAATGTACGGTTCTCGCGGGATGATCTTTTGCGCGAACAAAAGCCTTTAGGCCACAATATTACGTTAGTGATATCAGTATACACAACTTAAAATTTACGTGATTTACAGCCTATTAATACACACACAATAGACGTTTATTATTTCATAAGAGAATCTGGTCAAACTTTAAGGTCACACGGTAATTACTTTTACGCAACGAGAATCTAAACACTGACCACGCTCCTTGAATGTCTATATTTATTTTGACGATACCCTAAACCATGCTTACTGTTTAGGTATAATATCCTCTATTGTTGGCAGGGTCTATCTGCGATCGACCTGAGTAAGACTGCGGCGAAGGCGGTGGTCACGGCGGGAGGCGTGGGCTCCACCTTCGCCAACATCAAGATGAAGAGCGAGCGAGGAGAGGCACTCAACTACCAAGTGCAGATCTTCGTGTAGAAAGTGATTTAATACATTATATTTACACAATGGCATTGGTTTTTATATTATGTCTAAGGACGCTTTCACACTAAACAGAAATATATTTAATACTTTTTGTACTTTACTTATATTAAAGATTTTTACTATATAATGCACATATTTAATACACATCCATGACCCAGGAACACAGAAAACTTTTATGTTACCTGGCGATACTCGAACCCGCGACCTTCGGCTTGAGCGCCAACGCGCTAACGACAGCGGACGTCGAATCGTCGTCGTCATAATAAGCTATTATGTTGTTAGTTGACTGAATTTTCTAATTGCATCATTGATTAGTACGCTTACATATTTCTTAGATGAAATAGTAAATTAAAAATCAATATTTTCAAAGGTACCTACAGCAATTTGTACTACAGAATTTTGCAAGTATCGTGAAAATGCTCCATACAAAAGTCTGACGTCACGCGTTCCTGCGTTTTCACGTATTAATTCACATGCTAATTTTGCTTGGTAGACCCTGATCTTCCTCGCGTTGAGTAGAGATTTATGCCCCAGGAGCTGGTGTATAGCAACTATTTGTTTTGATCAGCCTATGTGAAAAGAAAATGAAAAAAAAACCAAATTAAACTTAACAAGTTTTTTTTTCGGAAAGTCATCAGAAAAAGCTACCACCCTAAATCACCGAGTAGAACCAGCGCGGCGTAAGAAACTCGCACAGGGTCAATCTTTTATTGCAAAAAGATAGAAAATTGCTCTTTTAAAAGTAATTTAAATTGTATTACATTGTAAACTTAACCTATGTTACATATAACAAAAGTCAAAAAGTACACAAGTACATAGCCTTGCAGGGTGAAAATATTATTCCCAAGGTGTGCAAGCGTTAACAAAATAATTTACTTTATAATAAGCCTTAGCACACAAACAAAGAGTAAGTATTTTTGGTCCTTTATCAAACCTATTAAATGTAACAGCAGCATAATACCTTGTATTGTACGAAATATACTTAAGTGATAGGACTATTGAGGGCGGACAGAATATTAGCAATGTTTTTGCAGAATACTTCCATTCTGTTTATTGTGACTCGAATTTACCGAACTATTCAGCTTATTGGACTGATTATTTTAACTATTCTGAACCACTCAGTTCTTTTCATATCTCTAAACAAGATATAAAGAGCTCTCTTCAAAAACTTAATAATTATAATAATCGTTTATTTGTATATAATGTAGGTTACAAAAGTTCTTATATTTAAATATAGTGTCACAACATTCTGCTTTAAGAAGCGTGCAAATGTCCTTGTAACAATAATTTAAAAAAATACAAACTGAAATAAATAATCCATTATTACACTAATAACATACAATTTTAAACTATTTCATCGTATAGGTACTTAAATCCATCATAATCAATTTTGCAGTCTCATAATTCATTATTTTATATATCAAAGTTAATTTCACAATTACACTACATTTTGGTACAAAAACTCTTAATACTGCAACCAATAAATAATATTGAATCTTTAGATTTCATCAAACCATCATAATATAATGGACCTCATTAACATTTAAATTCCTACATTTTATGCTACAATACTCTTAATTAATATTTATTTTTACTAACCTATCTTAAATAAAATTTCATGAGATTGATTAAAGTAAAATAATAATAATCATAATACCATTAAATAAAATAAAATTGAATTAAATAGTCACATTTAATTGTGTATGTAAAATTAAATGTCAATGTCTGTTATCATTATAATCTAAGATAAAAATGGTGCCATCCGGTGTGCCTCAGGGCCCTACATTTGCCAACATTTGGGACCACTATTCTTTTTAGTATACGTCAATGATCTGTGTTCGATCATAACATCTAAATATAAAATGTTTGCACATGATCTTAAGTTGTAATGATCTATAGGAAGCGTCGATGGTATAACCTTACTGCAAAGAGACCTTGACACGGTAAGTCGTTGGTGCTCTTCTAACGGAATGAAATTAAATGTCGTTAAATGTTACCATATCAAATTCACACGAAAGCGAAATCCAGTTTCTCATATCACATCTGTAACAATTCAATAAAGGAAGTCTCATCTATACGTGATCTGGATGTTATGGATGGATGGATACTAAATTGAATTTTCGTGGACATATAAATATAATAACAAGTAAAGGTGCTAAATAAGCGGGCTTTGTAATAACGTCAAACTAAATTTTATAGAGATGCAGAGATACCAATTATTGTACTCTACAACTGTTATGTGCGAACTATTATCGAATACTGTTCCCAGATACGGAATCCATCTTATGATGTTCATATCTCTAGATTCGAAAGACTCCAAAAACAATTCTTGCATCTCATAATCATTGTCGCAATTTGATTTCTTACGAATCCAAATTAGCGCACTTCAAATGAGTCTCGCTGGAACACAGGCGTCGCGTCTCTGATATTGTGTATCTACATACATTAATTAACGAAACTTTAGACAGCCCCCTCCTACTAAATAAAATTAGTTTATCAGTTCCTCGATCGGGAAGTCGTATTTAAAACAGAAAATCATTTGACTTGCCAATACACCGGACTCATTAAGGACAAAACTCCTCGTTATACCGTATGTGTTCTCATACAATAAGACCTGCGGTGATTTAGATACCTTTGGTGCTTCTGTTCAATCCTTAAAACAAAAGTTATATAAAAATTGTTAGTCAATAAAACCACTTCACAGTGTATACTAATATCATATTTTGTAAATTTGATTATATTATATTTGTATGTAGTATTCACTTCCAGAAGGATTTACACTACGTTATGATTATCTTTGTATTTAGAAATAAATTGATTTTGTGTTCAATTTAGTGAATAAGTGTATCCAGTTTAGTGAATCAATAAAAAAAAACGTACTTTGACTAGTTTTTTAAATACTACTAATATTAAAAATGTGATGATGGATCTATGGATGGAATGTTTATTACCCTTTCACGCAAAAACTACTGAACGGATTTGGATGAAATTTGGTATGGTAGTAGTTTAGGCCCTGTATTAAAATATAGGATACTTTTTATCCCGGAAAAGTATAGTGTTCCCGCGGGATAGCCGATAGTATATGTACGGTTTTGAACGTTTTCTGCGATCCTATTGTATAGGCGTATACATTGGTCCTTAAAAGATTTACTTACTTTATAAGTCTTACGACCGGTACATATAGCTTATCCTTTTTCCTAGTGTTTATGCAATGATTATCACTTTTCTTCTTGAAATTGCGTTGTTGTGAAATTAATGGTGCATACTAAACTGAGGAGTGTCGGTCCATACAACTATTTCTTTTTGATTTTCTATTGTAACTAAATTTGTACGCAAACGATGAAAACATGTAGCCTACCTATACTCTATTGTAACCTAAAGCCGCACATGTATGGTCGAGTTATTCTGGATATTGTAAACTACATAAACAAAGCAACGGTCAAATAATTCCTACAATATCTTGGCTGAGTGTAGCATAAGAGTCAATTCACACCGAAACGAAAAAATACGCTATGCGGCGCTGCATTTTTAAGATGTATAAACGCGTATCTTACATTTTTCATATGACATTAGTCATACACTGCACATGCGCTGTGCAACGCGGGCAACTTGACGTTACGACGTTGACGAACTCTTAGGCTGGGATTATAAAATGGAAAAATTCAG
Source organism: Phengaris alcon alcon (assembly GCA_037179445.1). Lineage (NCBI taxonomy): Eukaryota > Metazoa > Arthropoda > Insecta > Lepidoptera > Lycaenidae > Phengaris > Phengaris alcon. Next base: position 161,136 of record JAYRCH010000171.1, on the reverse strand, counting down.
AGCACTGAAAATATAACTCCACGCTAATACAATAGAGTTGAAAATCGAAGCGTCGAGTTTCGAGCTGTCATTTATGATATTGAGATTTGAATCGACACTTGTGTGTTCGATTTTCATTTCTATTTTTCAGCATTAGTCCAGAATTCTATTTTCAACGCTCAAAATTTTCTCCGCCTTCCGGATTCCGGACAATAGAGTACCAGCCTTACAATGAAACATGCTTCTTCTTGTGTAATGAATCTTGTGAAAGTTCAATTTTGAAAGCTATCTTAATAAATGCAACGCCATGTCTCGTATCGTTTCGTTTCGGTGTGAATTGACTCCTATGTCTACAGGCTACGGCTCCCTGTCTCAATTTTACCATTGCATTGTTTGCAACTGATGCCTTGATAGGTATAGTAGAATAATTATTTGAATATTCTGATAGTAAACTCATCTTGTGAGATTTTCTAATTGTGAACTTACCTCACAGTTAATCAGAAAAGTTAAGAAATCGTTATGCATACTTCTTATAATATAAAAGAGGTAAAGTTTGGGAGGATGTAAGGGGTAACATCTGGATCTACTGAACTGACTTTGAAAATTATTTTATAAATAAATAGAAAGCCACATTATTTGTGAGTGACATAGAGTAGGTATTCATTATTGAGATACCGTGTAAAACCCCAATTACCGTGGGCAAAGCCGCGGGCAAAATATAGTTATTTATAATATATATAATAAATCTCATATTCACATTTTGGCACTTTAAATAGTTCCTGTACAAAACTGTAAAACTAAACTTAGGTGCGAGTAATGTCGACGTATTTTATTCAACAGCGGCAATTATCTCAATTTTAGATGAAAAAAATATAAACCGACTTCCCCATTCACAGCAATAACATTCTTAAAAATCACTAACCTATGAAATTATATCGCGTAACATATATACAAAAAAATACACAGGAATTGAAAATCTCCTTCTGTGTTTTGGAAGTCGGTTGAAAACCACGACTTATCATCCATACAAAATGATTTATAGTAAGTAGTTATACTTGCAATAATAACAGTCTCCGTGGTCTAAGGTTAGAGCTTGGCTCTCGAATCGAAGGTCGCGGGTTCGATTCCCGCGTTGGAACAACAAAAGTTGTTTCCAAGTTTGGTTAGGACAATGCAGGCTGATCACCTGATTGTCTGACAAGAAAGATAATCCATGCGTCGGATGGGCATGTAAAAAGTCGGACCTGCGCCTGATCTCTCGCCAGTCGTGTCAGTTATCCGTCCCACTGGGTTACGAGAGTAAAGGAAGAGAGAGTGCTCTTGTGTACTGCGCACACAATTGGGCACTATAAAATAACTCCTGCGTAGTTGGCCTGGTTTCAATGAATCCGGCCACCGTCAGCGAAATCGGTGTGTGGGAGTTAAAAAAAATTAACTTGCAATATTTCAATAACAATTTAGGTTTCCCTTAGTACTCGTAGTACTACGAGTAGTATACCTCGGAACCCAAGTATTACAGTAGAAAACGTATTATCTGGAAATCAATTATCCATTGTGGCGGAACTCACATCTCCGTTGTCCGAGCTAAACCTCGCAGCACGAAACGGACAGCTGAAATACAGCTGAGTATCTACAGTATACAGCTTGAAATATACAGCTTAAGTATCTGCAGCTGCGGCCGGGATGGAATTCGATCGAACTAATTTATTTACTTTCGAAGGAAACCGCTTAGTCAGGGAAAATACGTTCTTAGGTAAATGGTACCACAGGTTGTAGTTATTATGGTTATTTGACACATTCTCATTGCTTTTAGAATGGAATAGGTCGCGGCAACTCTAGGCCTGTCGTATTGTCTCTGCATGTCTCTGTCGCTCGATCTAAAGTAAGCAGCGGCAAAACTTCCGAATAAGCTATCTGACATTTATTAAATATTGTGAAACAGGCCTAGCTGTAGCTTTTCAATATATTTCATACATTTAGGGCATTATTTAGCCAACGTTTACGTTCGCTGGTAGCGTTTTTATATCGAACATAAAATGCGATACGTTGAATGAATTATATACTTCATAATATTAGGTTTAAAAGCAATAATAGCGTCGTGTCGCGGTCCGGACTGTGGACAGTACACACTGCATCAAAGCGAGCAATATCCCCGGACAAAGGTTTACGAGAGTTTAGGACACACCCCCGCTGCATATTCAACGCGGCCAGAGTCAACAGCTGTGGTCCGGGAGCTCGCGGCGGACGAAACGAGCAGAATATTCTGTCCTGAATATACTACAGTATACTATATGCCCCGTAGGAATCCCCTATAGGAGTGGACAGAATTACTGCCTATAGTAGGAGCGGACAGACAGTACCCAGGAGCCCAATAATTCTCCTAACTATTTTCGATATCATCTCGGTTCGGTAAACGCGCTGACTCATTCGCATACGTGTAAGTTGTGCGCGCGCGACTGCGACAGTCTGAAAATACAAACGAGTTTTATCCGATAGTTAATAAATAGGCCTGCTGCATCTATGAATGAGTTAAACGTTATGTATTTTTGTATTACCTAGAATCGTATGTTCATTTTGCACATTAAATTTTAAAAGGTCCGGATATCCAATCCAAGCTGTTGCGTGTAAGTTTTAGGAACTCAAAAGATTTCGAGAAGATTACCTTATAACGTAAATAAATTGTATAGACCTCTTCTCTGTAAGTAAAATTATATGTTATTAACATTCAATTAACGGACGTCGGTTGCCGATAAAAAATTAAACCTAATAATTTGTAAGTTTACAGACCCAGAAACTCTTGAAATCTCTAATTTTTGACAAAACATCTGTAATGACAACACAATGTCAAACAAATATAAAATAAAAACCTTAAAAACCAGCCGCGGGCTCCCGGCACATTTACGCGTCACTGCCGCTGACCAATATGTGACGGGCGATACACGCTACCTACCGCTTGAAATTCCATTGAATCTTTATCGGTTTTCAATATTATTGCTTTATAACGAAGCTCAATTAATAAGCTTTTACTCATTATGAAACTAGCTTTGTCAGGCGGCCCTGCCCGCGTAGATCCAGTATCCCACGGGAACACCGTACTTTTTCGGGATAAAAAGTAGCCTATGTGTTAATCCAGAATCTATACTACTAATATACTGAATTTCGTCGAAATCGGTTCAGTAGATTTCGTGTGAAAGAATCACTAACATCCATTTATGCATCTTCACAAACTTTCATATTAATAATTATATAATATTTGCAGATCTTGATGTTTATCATATGCAAACATTATTTAATAATATGTTGGGGTATAAATGCAACTGCAACACAGGTTTTGGTAATGCTTAATGCATGCCTTTATATGACTAAGCTACATGACTCTGCTGAAAGTTCTAGATAAAAAACGATAATTGATAGGGATTGATGGGAATTGATGGGAAGTTATTGTAAACTATTGTGAGTTTGAAACAGGGATTCCAAATACTTTATAGAAATTTTGACAATTTTTATCTGGTTTTATCTGGGCATTTTTCGATCCAGATAGTTCTATCAGGATCCCTAATGGAACTTAACATTTTATATCGGAGTTTTTCCACAGGGGACTAAGGGGCGGCCTGAACTTGAACTACACAACGCACAGTTTATTATCACCAACCTAACCGCCGTCGATAAAGCTCAATTTCCTATGAATCAAAACAAGTGCTCGGTTTTCGTGCACATCGCGGCGACCACGCGGCTCGTCTGTACCCTTATAAACTTTTAAGAGATTCCTAGCCTAGAGGCCTGGTAGGCTTAAGGGCAAAGCTAAAATTACTAAAACGGCCATAAGCACAAAAATCATATTTTAATATTCTGCTACTGAAAATGAAAGCAACATAACGGCGAACATGCATAGCTTTTTTATTGGAATTTCGAAAAATATATACTATGCCCGGAAATATTGTCTTTGCAATGGCATATATCTACGATCAACCGTTGACGAAATACAATCATCACAAACGTGAAATCGTTGGAGAGCATTAAAAAAACTCGATACAAAAATATGTATGCACGAGTGACGTCACAGCAGTTGTAAATAATAATAATAATAGTATCTATGAACGCTTTCACACCACGTCAATCTAAAGTAAGTTCTCGAAGAACTTGTGTCAGAGGTACCAGACAACGTAAATATATTTAATACCTTTATACTATACACTATCCCCCTTACTAATGAAAATATTTACACAACGGATAACTAAAACAACGTTGCTGTATTTGTCTGTTACGTTGGAAAAGTCACGTGACAGACAAAGACAGCGACGTTATATATACACAAAATGATTGTCCTAAAGAAGTTATTGGCATGATCTATCAGCACGGAGAGTCACAAATTTCTATCTCATATAGTTTAGAAATGCCCTTGCGCCTTTATTTCAAAGACCTATTCAACGATGGGGTGGAATGAAAAAATATATAAAATTATTATTATTTTATGATACCAAAACCGAGATCTATACACAATCTATAAATTTTCATCAATTTATATTCATAATTACAGACAGAGAGACAGACCGAAACTATAAGGGTTCCTTGTGTATTACTGAACACTAAAATATCGTCCTTTTTTAGTCCTGTAACATTTTAATTTAGCAATTACTGATTACTGTACTTTTTGCATTTTTCGGTTCATATTTATGTCGCCTTTAGAATTTTGCTCATTCAAAAAAAATGCATGTTCCCTGTTGAACAGATAATCCGTTTGTTTAACGAGTCGTTTTACGTAACAATTTCTGTTGTTGTTGGGAGCTGGCTGTGTAGTGTATAGTGTATGGGCTATGGGGAACTTTGTATGCCAACTTGTTAGCTTTATTACCTAACTAGCTTTTGCCCGCAGCTTCGCCCGCGTGAGAGTGTTCGTGGCAAAAAACTTCTTTAGCAAATACCTGCAATATAGTAATAGCACAGAGTAAAAAATTTTAGGTTTCCCTTAAACTAGTATACCTCGAAAACCAATAAATTTTATAATAAATTTTCACACGTACTTTTTAATTTTAAGATATCTTCTAGATAACGATAATTAAATTGTATCCGTCTAAATAGCTTCTGAAAATACGACATTATTTCTGATCATTTTCAGCTTAGAAGGGTGTAGTAACCTATCCTTAAAAAATAGACATAATATCTATGCCATCGCGGACTTTATTGCAGACGTATAAAAGAGAAACAATCTCACCATAGGTACATTGTTTTGTTATTTATATCCAACGGGTTAGGTAAGGCAGCGTTTTCGATAAAAGTTCCCAGACGGCTTGTTTTTTTCCAACACCTTCAACAATTATCGTCATAAATCAAACAATTTCCACAAAACCTTAGCAAATTATTATCGACCTAAACCTTCCTAAGGAACCACTCTGTCAGTGGTTTTTGAGATTATCACGAACATACATACAGACAGACTCGGCGGGGACACTTAAGTATGTCCTATGGCCGTCTCCTAGTTTTCTAAGCTAATCCAAATTGGTTCAGCCGTTCATGAGTTATAAATAGTGTAACTAACACGACATTCTTTTATATAATATATAATATAATATATAAAAGAATGTCGTGTTAGTTACACTATTTATAAATCATCATACTTTATTATATTTAAGGTTAGGTAAAATCAATGACGGATATTTTGGGCATGTGATCTACTGCTTATGTATAGACGTTTAGGCAGAAAAGTAATTGTTATACTGGAAAAAAAAATCTTCCTTTATATGGGGAAGTTTGCGTTGAGCGGAGATTCCAATTTTAACTTTGAGTATGCAGGTAATTTTTTTGCCTAAACGTCTTTATATAGATCCATAATATACCCAAAATATCCGTAGTTGATTTTACCAAACCTTATATAGATGTGTGCTCTGATTGTTGACCGACTTTACTTAGAAACTTAGTACATAAATAACGAAAAAATAAGTAAACATATTAGTTATAATTCATCATCATCAGCTCGCTCACTGCTCGACGATTCGGGCAGTACTAAATTTTTTTAATATTGTTTATTTAATCATGACTTAAAAACTTGCTCGCTTCTCTCATTTTAACGTTTGTCGATCGAAGTTTATTAAATGTACACTTTACAAAACATGGCATTCATTTCATTAGGCAAGCTATTAGTCATTGTTACAGCTGTTAAACAGGCACCAGCTAACAAATGCATCTATCTTCAGGGAATATTCGATCTAGTCGACACGAACTCTGCGGAGAGCTCCAGTTACATCCTTATTAATACGTTATGTAACAGCCTTCGTGGTGCAATGGTTTAGAGCTTGGCTCTCGACTCGAAGGTCGTGGGTTCGGTTCCCGCGTTGTAACAACAAAAAATGTTGTTTACGAGTTTAGTTAGGACGATGCAGGCTGATAACCTCGTCGGATGGGCATGTAAAAAGTCGGTCCTGCTCCTGATCTCTCGCCAGTCGTGTCGGTTATCTGTCCCAATAGGTTTCGAGAGTGCTCTTGTGTACTGCGCACACCGAAATCGGTGTGGGGACCTATTATTACTTTAATATGTAATGGACGCAGGACCATATAATCATCATCAGCACTACGCCACTGTTGGATAGTGGATATTCGTTCGTTATTGCAATACAATATCTATGGACGTTTCACACCACGTCAGTCTGGCCCCGTGCTAAGTATCTGAACAACTTGTGTCACAGGTACCAGACAACGGGAAGTAGATATATTTAATACGTTTGTACCATACAATATATACAGCCGATTTCGTTTGATTGAAATTGACACATTACATACTTAATACACATCCGTGACCCAGGAACTTTCAAAACGTTTTGAATCATAATCGTTCTTTTGCATAGAATGTAGGGTGCAAAAGTTCTTATATTTAAATTTATTCCTCGGTGGGATTCCATCTCGCGACTATATACACTATATAATTTCACCAAAACAATATTTACAATACATAGTATAGGTACTCGATCTTTTCCAGAAAATCTAGGCACAATAAAACTTTGGGAGTTCCAAATCCAGGTGCTGGAAACAAACGCTATGTAAAAACAATAAAGATAAGCCCATGAATAAATTCCTGGCGTCTGAGGTAAGGTATGCGGTGTTGGCGCCTCGTAAACGTGATTTATGTGCGTTTATTATATTTATACCTATTTATGTACATTTGTTGGCTAAATAAAACATAACTTCATCATCATCCGGTGCAGACATTTATGGTACTTTTCGCAAAAAAATGGTTAAAGGCAGGTAGAAGAGTAAAGTCTGAGGTATATCCCCAGAATTAAGTCTTAAATATATGTCTTATGGAGATACATTTCTTACATATGCATACGTAAATATCTATGCTTGTAATGATTAATTACATGCATATTCAATACAAGCTGTCCCGACACACGTTGTTCTGTCTTGACTATGACTGGAATAAATAAATATCTACATCTACAACCAACTTCTGGAGCCGGCTGTTTTTTTTTTAATAAACCAAACAGGTAAACTGAACGCACATATAAATATTTGACAGTCAAGAGGCAAATTGAACACAGTGAACTTCCACAGTTATTTCAAGACCAAAATTAGCCAAATCAGGCCAGCCGTTCTCGAGTTTTAGCGAGACATAGGAATTGCACGTTTGGTTGTCTATTAAATTAGCAATACAGCATTAATCCTTATCCAATTAAGTACCTTAAATACATTGTGCATTTATATAGATTAATATGGCTTGTACAGCATGCAATTTAAATGAATATTTTCGAAGATATTACAGACATACGGTTTACTTATGCCCAGCTCATACTTAATAATATGTATGGTAGGTATTTTCAGAAGCTATTTAGACGGATACATACGGATACATATCCTTATCAAATTAAGTACGTTACTCACTTTAAGCATTTTATACACATTATAGTAGCCGTTTAAACCATATAGTTTAAATTAATATCTAATATATAGAAGGTATTGTAAAATTTATATTCAAGCTCGAAAAATATATATCAAGCAGTCTCGCACGTCGCGTCGCGTACCCTGGGTATGAAACCCTAAAAACATTTTCAATATTGTATACAGAAGTATGTTGCAGTGAGTAGAGTTATTCGCTGAAGAAGTTTTTGCTGCAAGAACACTCAACCACGCGGGCGAAGCCGCGGGCAAAAGCTAGTTGAAGGGGTTGGAAAAAAATCAAACCATCTACGAACTTTTATCGAAAACGCTCCTTAGCTTAATCCGTTGGATATCTCCAACAAAATAACAAAACAATGTATGGTGGGATTGTTTCTCTTTTATAGGTCTACAAAAAAGTTCGCAGTGGTATAGATATGTCTATCTCTTATGGATAGATTACTATACCCATTTTAAGTTTTAAAAAGTTATCAGAAATAATGTGGTATTTTTAGAAGCTATTAAGACGGATACAATTTCATTATCCTTATTAGGAGATTAAACTCACTAATACTACAATATGATATACATTTTATCAGTTATGATAACAAAATCAATTGTACCATAAAAGTAGGTAAGTACTAAAAAAATAATAACTACTCCAAAACTTAAAATGCTACAAAAAAAAGAAATCTCCCAGGTCATCCCCACCAGGCAGAGTACCTAGAAGGCTCAAAGAGTTTCCTCGCTGGATTGCGATACTTATTCTCTGGGCCAGGTAGGTGCCGGCTCTGGGGTCTCGGGTGGCCTCAATGAGTTTTTTGGAGATTTCTCCGAAAAGTTTGTGCGCACCCAGACCCCATGTACCTAAGGTTTCAACCCCAAACGGTTCAAATATGAGATCCCCACTAAGGTTCTCATATTTGCGCCGCTTGAGGTTTTCCGCCTGATTGGCGGCCGCCCCTGCAGAACTCGAGGTGCCCTGGACATGGGACGGAGCAAGTGTATCGACGCAAGTAGCGTCCCATACAAGAGCCCGTCCCACTCTCCAAGGGACCAGGGTCATACCGTCTGGTCTCTTGCCATCGTCGCGCGCCAAACCAGAGGGTTCCAGCACAGCTGGCACTCCGGCGGTGACAAGAGCCCGACGGATGAGATCGTTCAGACAGTGATGTCGGGAGATGCGGCCGGCGCTTCGTTGACAGGACAGCCCGTGGTGTCCGAGGCTGTCCACATTTGCACCACAAACACAGCGATGGGGGACGACGTGGGGGGTGCCAAGACGCAGGGAAGTAGCTAACCGGAAAGCTGTTCGATCCAGCAATGTGCCCGTGTTGGGTGACGGTAATAGGAGATTAGGAGATTATATCTTAAAATTAAAAAGACGTACTATTTATTGTGAAAATGTATTATAAAGTATATATTTTTACTGTGCTATTACCTACTACTATATTGCAGTTATATTATATAGGCAGGCTAAAGAAGTTTTTTGCCACGCGGACGAAGCTGCGGGCAAAAGCTAGTAGTGTAATTATAGTATATTTTAAATATTAGTAGTATAATTTATAATTTTTGTCTGCAAGTCCGCGGCCTTAGATTTGCAGGTTGGGCCGCGATTATGGCGCTTAAATCCGACACTGTAAATATAATAGACAAAATTTACACATTTTTATTGCGTATCTAAGAGATAAAATAACCCTAAAAATTGCAACTAAAAATTTAAATATGATATGATCGAATTTCGACTAAAACCCTTACCTCTAGTATAACTAAAATGGAAAAAATATTATTTATAATAAAAAAGACAAACGACTTCCAAAGTAGAAATGCACAAAAAAGTATGCAATGATTCTTATTTTCTAAATAATTCCCCTTTTAAATTTGGCTAAAATTACTAGCCTAGTTTGAACGTGAGTTCTATTGAGAACTAAGAATATTGTTTGGGTTGATACCAACTTCACAATTATGAAGATTGAGTAGAGATGTAGTTAAAATTAAAGCCGAATTTAAAAGGGGGATTATTTAGAAAATAAGAATTATTTCATACTTTTTGTGCATTTTTACTTTGGAAGTCGGTTTTGATTATGCCTGATACATAATAAGATTAGTTCATTAGCAAATAATATCAATGTATAAAGCTATGACCAATTTCAGCATTTCATTTCAAATTTAATGTCGCCATTATGCGACTATTTGTACAGGTTAAAATATGCACATCCGAATTTGAATAGAGGACGAAACAAAGCGCCCAGCGCGGCAGCTGAAAAATATTGAATGAAGCTTCATATCACGACGCTGGATTGCAGCAAAACTAGCCGACCACTGTGGCTCAGCGGTTAGCGCGGTATCGCATAACCTGAAGTTCGCGTGTTCGAATTCTGCCGAAGGAACAAAATGTTTTTCTGTATTCCTGGGTCTTTAATCTGCATAAAATTGTTAAATAATGTGTGTAATTTGTGTACAGTACTGTATAGTATAAAAGTATTCAATATATTTCCGTTGTCTGGAACCTGCGATACAAACTCTTCGGAATCATACGGACCAGATTGACGTGGTTTAGAACCGTTCATAGATACTATTATTATTATAAATATAGCAGCATACAGGTCGCAGCAAACGCAATAAAACATACAAATTGTACAAAATAAAACAGCGAGCCTTTTGGAGAATTTGTTCCGCTTTAAATCCTTATTTATATGATGACGTCATAACTCATAACTCGAGCCTACGGATTACTCGCGCCTGTTCGCCGAAATTACTCTGTGAAAAAATATTCGCAATTATTAGGTGGGCAAACTCAGACAAAATAAAAAAAATTTAAGAGAAAGCTTTGTCGAACAAAAACTGAGGCCAGTTTTGACGTGATAACGTCTTATAATTCGATGGAGCCGGCTGCACGCACAAAAAAACATGACCCACGCGGCGTTACCTCGCTCTGAGGCGTTCCATTTAAGGCTTGAAGTGCAAGCGAGAGCGCAGAATCTGTCTCTCTCCTACAAGAGTGAGCGATCCATCAGTATTTTCTTATGACGTTGTCACGTTCAACTATCGTCAGTAAACCGACTTTACAGACAACCGATATTTTTTTATTTATGTAGCCACGCACTACATATTATATGTGCACAATATTTAATTGGTTGAATGTTATGGGCATTATAATTACAATAACATATTCCTGCAAATACATTGTGGGTATAAGTGGTGGAAGCCCCGAAGGGAGATTGTTACGGGTATAATTAATTAAAACACAAATTTAATCAACGTAACAAAATATATTATATAAAAAATTACTAGAAGAGGGTCGTGGGGAAATGCTCTAAATATCTGGTTTAGCCAAAGATTTCAAAACTCAACATATTATGACGTACATTTGATAGAACAAATATTCATACAAAAAAAAGTTACGCCATCTTGGTTTTCATCATACTTCAAATGTCAAAATGGCCCCAAAAATCTCAAAAAGTGGGGCCATTTAACTGCAGGAGACACAATTTACCTCAAGATGCCTCGTCTACAATATACGTCTATGGGTTTAGCCTCTAGTGTCTCTGACTTCGGTGGGGCGTTTAAACCACACGGCAATTAGATTCTATTTCACACGATTTTGGAGGAGGTGGACAGCACATGGCGCGGGGGCCCAACTTGCAGTGGCGCATCCAGTGTTGTGTTCAGGTCAGGAAACTCGCCACGACGTAGGTCGTCCAGGGGCGGTGCAGACTGGGACGGAAGCCAGACAATCCTCAGTCCGGAGCGTAGTACACAAAAAGTTACGTTCCAAGGCGTAACGCAACCCAAGCAAAGCGGTGCGATGTATCCCGGATAATAACTCCCTAAAAAACGGTAAAGAAATGAAATGAAATGAAATGATGCTTTATTTGGTGAAAATATGGTTACATATAGGTATTAAATTTTTTACATTAGTGCGCATATTTTTGTCGCAGTTAACGACGTCCAAATATTTTATTTTTTATTACAACGATTATAGTTTCATTATATAACATACCTATCGCTTTAAGATACATTTAATAACAGAATCAAATTGTCAATGATTAAGTATTAATTACAAACATCATTCATTATGTCAATATATAGAGTGTCAGAATTTAATGTTGTTAATACAATTGTTAGATTACTATAAAATGTCAAGAAAGAAAAAAAATTAAATGTGAAATCAAGAGCTCCATAAAATGTCAATAGATAAAAAAATAATATTAATAATGATAATTAAATTTCAGCTCATTAAAAATTCTTTCACGTCATAATAAGAATTATTTATTAACATTTTTTTAAGTTCTCTAATAGAGTGTTTTTTAGATAATTGTTTTATATGTTTAGGCACCTTATTATATATTTTTACACACATTGAATAAGCATTATTTATAAAAAGGGTTGTTTTTGGTTAAATATCTATGATCAGTCTATTTGAGTTTCTTAAATATTTTGTCGGGTACTTATCTATTAATTGTGTGAAAATATCATTGTTGTGTATAACAAATTTAAAAATTTCTAAAATGTATAAGCTAAGTAGTCTCATGATGTTAAATTGTTTAAAGAAAGGCTTACATGACTCATATTGTGGAATCTTAGCTATAGCACGGATGCATTTCTTTTGGACAATGAATGCCTTATCTAAATGCGCAGACTTTCCCCAAATTATCAATCCATAGCGCAGGACTGATGAGACGTAGCCGTGATAGGCCATAATTGCGGTTTGTATACTAACTGTCCACGCTAGTCTACGTAAGACAAATACGAATCTGTTCAGTTTTGAACAAAATTTTTTTATGTGTGCATGCCAGTTACAGTATCTATCAATTTGAATGCCCAGAAACAAGTTCTCATCAACTTCACCTATAATTTCATCACTATAGGCTAGTTTTAGTCGTAACGGTATTTTATTATAAGTTCTAAATTGTATGTACCTAGTTTTATTTAGATTAATTTTTAGATTGTTAGGCCATCCAATTAAATGTCCAAGTGTTAAATTAATGTGATTTTCGATTTTATTCACGTCCGATTTTTTATATGTAAATAGTATTGATATATCATCTGCAAATAATGTCAATTTATAATAATTATTCATTATTGTAATGTCATTAATATAAAATAAAAATAGCAGTGGACCTAATCTAATACAGAGCCTTGTGGTACACCAAATTCATTTAATAAGATTCTGGATTTACTATTAACTAGTTCTTTATCTGTGTTAATGTTTTCTATTACAGTGTATTGCGTTATATTTTCGAGAAATGACTTAAATACTTGAATCCAATTATAAGCTGGCCCCATTATTCCCATTATATTTAATTTTATCAGTAGCAATTCATGTGAAACAAGGTCAAAAGCTTTAGTCATATCAAAAAAGACAACTATACAGTGGTCTTTATCATCAATGCAGTTTATAATTTGGTTAGTAACATTAAAGCAAGCTTGTTGAGTTGATTTATTCTTTTGAAAGCCATATTGTTCGTATTTTAATTAATTAAATTTGTTTATAAATGAAGTTATTCTTTTATGCATTGCTTTTTCAAATATTTTCGATAATATGGGAACTAGAGTAATCGGCCTGTAACTATTGAATTATTTTCTGTCACCTTTTTTATGTAGCGGTTTAATTATTGAGATTTTTAATTTATTGGGAAAAGAACCCTCCACAAAAGATTTATTTATAAGTTCTGTTATGATGGGGGCTATTATATATTTACATTCTTTAATTATTTTTGTGGATATTTCGTCAAAACCAACCGTATTTGTATTTTTTAAAGAAGTAATAAGTTGTATTGTTTCGTCACAGGTGCATGGTTTCAAAAACATACTCATAGGAATGTCCTGGATATTACTTGTGAATTTAGAATTGGAAGTTATATTTATGTTAGAAGTTTTAATAAAATATTCATAAATAAACGTATTTGCTATGGCTCGTGGCGTATCTATTATGGTTATATTTATATTTATTTCTGTGATATTTTTTTTTTCGTTACCTTTGTTAGAGCAATTTTTAACAATATTCCAAGAGGCTCTGCATTTATTTTTAGCTTTAGCAACATATTTCGTATGTGAATGTATTTCTGCAAGTCAAATCACTTCCTTAATATTTTAATATATTTTTTGTATTTGCTTTTTGTTGATTTTTTTTCCCGATAATAGCTAAATTGTAATTTTCGTTTTGTTTTGCAACTTTTTGTAAGCCTTTTGTTTTCTAGTGAGGTACTGTATGTTTATTTGTTACTTTTAAGCGGACTACAGGGAAGCAGAGCTTATCTAATCATAAAAGCTGTTAAACGCTTCATTAAAGTTTTTTAATAAATAACATACATCAAAAGAAATGTTTGCTAAGTAATCTTTAAATTTTTTTATGTTATCATTTTGTAGATATAGTGGAAATAATATAGTTACACCTCGAACGAAGAATAACTTGATTTTTTTATACCGCTGATAGGGATTTCGAAATCGTTGTAGCTACGTGTGCTGACCAGGAGAGATGCATCGTGCTCTGCTTGCTGACCGGTCCGTGTAGTGTCCGTTGAAGCCGATGAGGGTTCGACCAGGCCGCGGTGCGTTGCGACTGGTGGTCGAGGTACCCGATGAGGCTGAAGCTGGCTAGCGTGGTGCGGATGGGTGGAGAGTGATGATGATGATGTTGAGAAGGAGACGTGTTCTGTTGAGGGTCACCAATGTGGGCATAAGTGGTGGAAGCCCCAAAAGATCACCGACCGAGCGAGGTGATAATATGCTCGGTCAGTCCGAAGCCCACTTGTATGGCTTTCAGATGTTGTAAGCGTAGATACGTAAGTAGTATAGCGTCGATCTTAGAAAACTCTGTAACTACACGCTGAGGTGTAGTTTAGACCGGACTTACTGTGTGGTTTGCAGATCCTCTGTCTTCACATTTTTATTTAGTCTGAGTGCGCGAAACATAAATGTAAATCTCCACACTACTCGCGAAGTAGGCCGAGGCTAGCCGAATACGTTAGTGTGGTCACGCACTTCGCTTCGCCTCGTGTCACGCTTTTCGTACTTCCGGCTACTTAGCGGAGAACTTCCTCGGGGCCTACGTCGCGAGTAGTGTGGAGCTAGCTAGCTTAAGATTTTTTTTTAATTGTTAGTAAAATAATGACGATATTATTGCAATTTCCTTGTCTACAAGGCATACAAGTTGAAGACATTTATAGGAAGGCAAGTTAATAGACCAGGGTAGATAGTTTTTAAAACCAAAAAAAATTATAGTAGGATAAAACCCATTAGAAAAGTTGTAGAATATTATAAAAATGAAAGGAAAAATAATTTACGTGCGATCTGAGGTCGGGAAGGGGATGGGGGTGAGTTTTTAAGGGTAAAAAACGGTTTATCTCGATTTCCGGCAAAACTAAAAGTCCTATCGAAAAAAGTCAAATCGCAAAGTTGTAGGTAATAAAAAGATATAAAACTTTTGTATTTACACTTTTTTCACATAACCTCAAAATTTATGTGAAAAATTCAAAAAAACAGGTTTTTGGTTTTTTATTTTTATCTTTTACAAAATTTTTTTTTTCACGAAATTTGGTGTTAACTTACCTTTTTATGTCCCAAATACGCTGCAATTTATTTGGTTAGAAATATTTATTTTTGCACCTTATTTTGAATTAATATTGAAAAAGCACCCTAATTTTCAATCGAAAATTCACCCGTCAAAATATCAGCTTTATTCAAAAAGTTGGTATGCTTTCTGTTCGTTGAAATCTCTACTTTCCGATATTGAAAAAAAAATATATGTCACTATAGTAAATCTTCTCAGAAAATGCAAAAAATCGAAAAAAACTTGAATACGAAATTTTTTTTTATATTATTATATACAATTTTGAGCTATTTATTAAAATTTACACTTTAATTACTCGAAAAACGTAAGATTACATGTTACGTTGATAAAAAAAAAATTTAAATCAAAATATACTACTATAAGTAACAAACAGATAAGTTAATAAAATTAATATTTCATAAGACATCTACAATATTTAGAGAAAGTTGTCAAATCTTCTTGTTGTATACTGTACTTTATTTCGAATACTGGCTAGGCTAACGATTGTTACAGCTGCTACGAAATAGTAGGTATGTATGTAGTAAGACCCAGACCAGCCTAGCCCCCACTTCCCCACTTCTCTATGAAATACCTTTTGATAGGCTAAAATTTCTCGTAGGTCACTCAGGTATATAAGTTATTTTAAAATAGTTATAAATAGGCATCTACGCATATAATTTAAAGAAGATTTGACAACTTTCTCAAAATATTGTAGATGTCTTATTAAATATTAATTTTATTAACTTATTTGTTTGTTAATTATAGTAGTATATTTTTTATCAATGTAACATCTAATCTTACGTTTTTCGAATAATTAAAGTGTAAATTTTAATAAATAGCTCAAAATTGTATATAATAATTAAAAAAAAATCGAATTCTAGTTATTTTCGATTTTTTGCATTTTCTGAGAAGATTTACTATAGTAACATATTTTTTTTTTACCATCGGAAAGTAGAGATTTCAACGAACAGAAAGCATACTAACTTTTTGACAAAAGCTGATATTTTGACGGGTGAATTTTCGATTGAAAATTAGGGTGCTTTTTCGATATTAATTTAAAATAAGGTGAAAAAATAAATATTTCTAATCAAATAAATTATAGCGTATTTGGGACATAAAAAGGTAAGTTTTCACCAAATTTCGTGAAAAAAAAAAATTTGTAAAAGATAAAAATAAAACACCAAAAACTTGGGTTTTTGAATTTTTCACATAAATTTTGAGGTTATGTGAAAAAAGTGTCAATACAAAAGTTTTAGATCTTTTTATTACCTACAACTTTGCCATTTGACTTTTTTCCATAGGACTTTTAGTTTTGCCGGAAATCGAGATAAGCCGTTTTTTACCCTTAAAAACCCTCCCCCATCCCCTTCCCGACCTCAGATCGCCCGTAAATTATTTTTACTTTCACTTTTATAATATTCTCCTCCTTTTCTAATGGGAATTCTAATCCTACATTTATTTTTGATCACTTTTTATTATTTGTAAAGGCTTCTACCCTGGTCTATAAAGGAATACATTACAAAATTATTGGTTTTAATACATACACACGCAACTGGAGTTACGATTGCGTTGCCGGTCCTTAACTAATAATCATAATATAATAATAACGAATACTAGATATTACCCGCGACTTTGTGCGTGCAAAAGGAAATTGTGAAAAACCGTATATTTTCCGCAAAAAGTAGCCTATGCCCTTCTCCGTGGTTTACTCTATAGGTATCTGTTCCAAATATCAAATCCTTCCTCTTCATCTATACTAATATTATAAATAGAATAAGTTTGTTTGTAGGTTTGCATTGAATAGGCTCCGAAACTACTGGAACGACTTTGATGACATTTGACACAGGTTTAGACCACGGGGAGAGACATAGGCTACTCTTTACCGCGGAAAAATGTACGGTTTTAAAGTTAATCTTTTTAACTTTTGCGCGCGCGAAGTCGCGGGAATCATCTTGTTACTTATAGTATAAATATCGATTCAGAGGAACAAATCATGGCTGACGTCTAAATGTCAGCTGCAACCTAATAATCACGTAAACCCTCACTACACGTCGGACGTGCGGGGCGCGGGATGGGCGCGGGATGGGCGCGGGATGGGCGCGGGATGGGCGCGGGGTAATCGGCAAACCGAATGACTCGAGTGTATCGGCGGCGTAAAGGGCTATTACGACTCTCGAGTCTACACTCGAGTCGATATCTAAACGGTTAAAGTTTAGGGCTTTTGTTTTGTAGATTGGACCGTTTATTGGTGTGGGTCGTGGTGACGTGGTGACGTGGTTATGTACGCATATATATTGCAAATATAAATAGTTTTCAGAAGCGTATTATTAAAAGTGCACATTTGTGCAAAAATTAAATTTATATTAAAATTTAGGTGACTGATTGGTTTTTAAAAAAAGGATTTAAGAGTGGGTTCGTTAGTTTCTAAAACTTTCACTACTATGTACTATCAGAGAATCTAATTCATAAGCAGGTACAGAGTTCTCATAATTTATTTGTATGATAATGACGACATACAGTCACAAATTCACAACACAATTGTCAATGACACGTCACTTCCATATCATAATATCTCATACTTTAAACGAGACAATATTGCATATATATAACCGTTTTCTGGAAACCGGCTGCAAGTATTACCATTAAATTTTGTATGCAGGGAGTTTATGTGGTGAAAAATCGATCTAGCTAGCTCTTATCCATGGGAATTTTTCTTTCGTGCAACAATACAATAGGTATAAATAATTTCGCCGTCATAAATGTCAGTCTGAGTGGGAGAATGGTATGTTTATGTATAATTTTTTGCGTTATTCGAAAATTGGGAATATGGTGGGTTCGAAACCCGATCAGATAAATATTTTTATTATTTTTTATTTTTTTAAATCTACTAGAACTCCGACCCAAGTACTTATTGTAATACGAACTAATAGTGACACCGTTCAACCTGCTTATGAATTAGATTTCTTGATAGTCCTTGATAGTTAAAATATTTTGAAATTTTATAGGTGTACAAATACAAAGAAAAACAGTGAAATAAAATAAAGACTATTCACGTAGAAGTTACAACTTGCAGGATAGTAAATATTATGTTTACATAACTCGTTTAAAGAAACACAGGGACCGAAGCAAATTGTGATTACATGTAGGTGTTCAGAAGTTGTATCCTGCAATAATACAGTTACAATCCAGTCCCGATATGTTAAAACTGCAAAATGGTAGTATCATAAACGTCAAACCAACTTTTGTTTGGTCCAAACTCCATAAATCAAGACGATTCAAGTGTAGTTCAATAAAAGTAAAATGTAAGTGTAAGTTAATTACGAGAATTGGGGTTCTGGTCTTTAATTCGACTGGTTTTAGTTATCTAGATAAGTCAAATAGAATAATACCTAAACAAACATTATTCATCTCATCCGTTTTGAACAAGTGTTAATCACAATAATTTACCTAATGACAGCGTGATTGATGATATTGGACATCAGTGGTAACATATTTGTGGCTCATACAATATCATCCATTAATTTAGGCATACTATTTATTTATATGATACTACATCTAATTGGGGAGTAGGTATAATGAAATGGAGTGGCGTGAGTGGCGAGCCACGCGTCGCCAAAAGTCCACAGACGGTGGAGAGACAAAAATATTTTAATGTTTCATATTTGCTAGGCGTTCAGTATACGGATTATTCTAGTCTTATTCTTATTAGTGACTAGATGTTGACCGCGACTTCGTGGGCGCAAAAGGAAATCCCGCGGGAACCGTACATTTTGCCACGATAAAAGTAGCCTATGTTCTTTCCCGTGGTCTAATCTGTGACAAACTTCATCAAAATATTTCCAGTAATTTCAGAGCCTATTCAATGCAAACAAAGAAATCCTTTCTCTTAAAATAATATTAGTATAGATTGTAATTGTTTATTATTATGTTTATTATTATAAGATTCAAAATAGAAATTCTTTTCAGTATCCCGCAAAATGCAAAAGATTTTAAGCCAACGATATAAAGTGTGAGCTAGATAAAGCCGAGTGGATTCACGTCGAACAAGCGGCGTTTAATTAGCGCCGGGATCGGAAAAGGTGTGCGCGTTAGTAACTAATAGCCGTATAAAATCACTCGAACATCCACGGGTTTTACTTATAGTAGCGAAAAATCTGAACGGTTATACTAAAATAGCTTTTTTACACATTTTGTTACTGAAATGCCTGATGGCAAGGGATTACC
The DNA here is from genome assembly GCA_037179445.1 of Phengaris alcon alcon. Classification (NCBI taxonomy): domain Eukaryota; kingdom Metazoa; phylum Arthropoda; class Insecta; order Lepidoptera; family Lycaenidae; genus Phengaris; species Phengaris alcon. The sequence goes on along the minus strand of JAYRCH010000171.1, from coordinate 141,512 downwards.
ACCGCCCATGGAAATTTGCAACACCAGAAGAGTTACAGGTGTAACTCCTCTGAAGAATGTGGGAAGTTACTATTGTACAAAGTATAATATCGTCTGGGTTTTATTTCTAGCTGTTATACATATTCCTTTATGATTTGAATCATTATAGGCGGCACTAAGTGTAAAAGTTATGATAAGTCACAAACGGTTTTAAAGTTTAAAGTATCTGAAGTAATCTAAACTACCTTAAACCTTATGTAATAATATACATATAATAATATCAAGGGATATAATGACATTAGTAATTGTGTTCTTAGATTAATAATGTTCTGCAAATAGAAAGTTAGGCTTTTATTTAATCTCATAGCTACCCACATGTTGTTTTATATTATTTCCGAATTAATAAACAATTTTGACTAATCTCTTTGTTTTATATTTTAAACTGTGGTAATATTATATATCTTTTTAGAAAATGGTATATTTATATCTACCTCACTTTAATTGCTTGGGTAGGTTGAGATAAATGTATTTTCTATAACAATTACATGTTCGAATTGAAATATCAGTAAATAAATTCCTGGTAATAGACTAATATCAATTATTATCTAAATTTATATACGTTTATTAAACTCACTAATACTACAATATGATATACATTTTATCAGTTATGATAACAAAATCAATTGTACCATAAAAGTAGGTAAGTACTAAAAAAAATAATAATAACTACTCCAAAACTTAAAATGCTACAAAAAAAAGAAATCTCCCAGGTCATCCCCACCAGGCAGAGTACCTAGAAGGCTCAAAGAGTTTCCTCGCTGGATTGCGATACTTATTCTCTGGGCCAGGTAGGTGCCGGCTCTGGGGTCTCGGGTGGCCTCAATGAGTTTTTTGGAGATTTCTCCGAAAAGTTTGTGCGCACCCAGACCCCATGTACCTAAGGTTTCAACCCCAAACGGTTCAAATATGAGATCCCCACTAAGGTTCTCATATTTGCGCCGCTTGAGGTTTTCCGCCTGATTGGCGGCCGCACCTGCAGAACTCGAGGTGCCCTGGACATGGGACGGAGCAAGTGTATCGACGCAAGTAGCGTCAAATTAAAATAAAATTATGATATTATTATTATTTCTAAATTTATTACTTTAAACCTAATAAAATTATGTCGGTATCCTGATTTGACAATAATATATTATTTGTACACTGTTTTATTAGGTTGACTTTTGAAGAGTCAACTATTTGAGAATCAATCCTTAAATTTTATATTGGAGTGGAGTGGAGTGGAGTGGAGTGGAGTGGAGTGGAGTGGAGTGGAGTGGAGTGGAGTGGAGTGGAGTGGAGTGGAGTGGAGTGGAGTGGAGTGGAGTGGAGTGGAGTGGAGTGGAGTGGAGTGGAGTGGAGTGGAGTGGAGTGGAGTGGAGTGGAGCGGAGCGGAGCGGAGCGGAGCGGAGTGGAGTGGAGTGGAGTTTAGTGGAGTGGAGTTTAGTGGAGTGGAGTGGAGTGGAGTGGAGTGGAGTGGAGTGGAGTGGAGTGGAGTGGAGTGGAGTGGAGTGGAGTGGAGTGGAGTGGAGTGGAGTGGAGTGGAGTGGAAAAAACTGAGCTAGCCAAGCCGAGCCGAGCCGAGATCTAATATTGATCACATACAATTAAAAAGAACATACTCATTTTCGTCATCACAATCATAAGTACATGTACAAATAATAAAAAATAAGGTACCTATTTCTGTAAAATGTCCTGTCTATCGGACTTTTGACGTATCATCTGTCAAAAAAAAAACTCGTGGGCCGTGAGCTTATATTTTTGACATCGATATAGGTATTCATAGAGATGAGTTTAGAGGAAAAATAGAAGGAAAGAGGAGAAGGAGAAGACCGAGAAAAATATGTCAGCCAAGTGACAGAAAATGAAAATGTCTTATCTTATTGGGAGCTAAAGGTCCTTACAGAGGACCGAGAGAAATGTGTCGGAAGCTCTACCGATAAGAACAAAGCTCTTAAATCAAGAAGAAGAAGATGCAAGTTTTCTACATAGCTACAAGCGCGTCCATAAATTGTGTTTCATCATTTTTCAAATCTAGCCCTTATAAATATAATAATATCTGTCAAGTGGCTTTTCCAAAGTGTTAGACAAATACAGCAACATTGATTAGCGTATACGTGATGTAAATATTTTTATTAATAAGGAAAAATCCGATAGGAAGGCTATGGGTAAGCCCCATTGTAGTGAATAATATACAATATATAAATACACTACCAACATAAATGTTCATTTCACTTCAAACGGCTCCGTTCAATGTGCTTAATTATGAGTCTCAATATCCGTCCAATAAAGGGGATAAAGTAAATTTTAATTAAAAACTGCTTATCCTACATCCAATGACAGGTAATGCCATAAATCCGGCTTATTAAAAAAGTAAAATGACAACAGGTAAACGGGTAAATACCAGATAAGTATCTTGTTAGAGACAAAGGAAGTCGCTAACAAAAGCGGCTCGTATCGTTGTTTTTCATCCTGAAAAGAGCGCGAAGGCTCGGCTGCTGGTGTAAGTTAAGAGAGAAAGGTTTAATTATTATTTTAAGGTACATACTAGTACAAGTACTAACTTGCCCTTTGTAAAGTAATAATTTACACGGTCGCATTAAAATAGTGGGCGGTAGTAGGGTATAACCGACACATCAACATAAAATTTGTATTTTGGGTACTTGGGTATAAGCGACGCTTAATCCATTTGATGACAAAGGTAAAAGGTCATAAGTACCAGTTTCCAAATCTTTTAGTAAAGAGACATAAGCGCCCGTTATCTCGGCGCCCGCGCCAGTAAAAGTAATAATGCATTACCGACGATCAACCAAAATTGCAAGTTAAAAGTATAAGGTTTTATTGTTAGTACTAACGCTATGGAGTATGGATTGTAATAAAAGTATAAGGTTTTATTGTTAGTACTAACGCTATGGAGTATGGATTGTAATAAAAGTATAGCAGAGCCTCGCTAACCCGGTGCCCCGTTACTTCGGTGCACGCTGTTTTAAGCAAATTACGTTAAAAGCAGAGAGGATCGTGCATATTATGCAAAATGGCCTAGGTTAGGCACAAAAAAGACCAAAAAAAATGTGACATAATAATATATCGTAGCATTCGTCCGTAATTTGCTTAAAACTACCAGTTTATAACTATATATTATGTAATATTATATACTTAGTATATTTTAATTATTTAACGGTAAAATTTATAATAAAATTCAATAAATAATAAAATTTTAATATAACAAAGCCTAAAATGCAGTGGTGTTTGGGGGTTTTAGGAATTCCTAAGTTTAGTAGCTTTTTTGATAGTTTTCGGTATTTCTTTAGTAGTTTTTAGTAGAAATCGACGCGAGTTTAGTAGTTTCGCAAAACCAGAGCTGGCAACACTGGAACGAATAGCTTCAATCCATCCGGCCGACTGATGCCATCTCGAAATTGCACACAAACGATACGATTTTGCATCCGTTCAGGCCGAACTGAAGGTAAACCGGACCGTATGACGAAAAGTAATCGTTTTGATATATTAATATGATTGGGTTCTGTGCGACTTTCGCAAATTATTGACTAAATAGCGACCCATTCCAGCTTCGCACGGCTGCAATGTATTATACATAATTATAAAGCTTCCTCTTGAATCACTCTATCTATTGCTGAAAACTGTACTAAATTTCGTTGAGTAGTTTAACTACGGCGAACCCAAAAGGTAGGGTAATGATTCATTCATGAAGGCAGTCTATGTTTGTATGTATATATGTAAGTATGTTTGTTCCACCGTAGCGCTTAAGCTACTGGTCCGATTTTGGTGAATGAGTTGTCAATAGATTCGTAATAATAGCCCAGGTAACATAGGCTACACAATTTACGCAATCGGTTTATAGTTATATACATTGTAGTTATATACTACGTAAAGATATGTTGATTTTTCCAATGCTGTCTCTGTTTTGCTTTATTTCTCAAATGAACTGGTAAGTGGTAACACTCTCGCCTGTGACTTGCACCCCGGCGCGTCTTCACGGTGTGTACGGATCTCAAGTGCACAATAGGTGGCGCTGTCACGCGCAGTCGCCGCCCGCCGGCCGCCGCTCGCCGCCCGCCGCCCGCCGCTCGACACAACTCCGACAACATTATCCTACTGCACCTTTAATTGAACGCCCCCGAGGTGCGTAGTGTCTATAAGCGTCAGTTCACACCGAGATGCACCGCTATGCAACACGACGCTGCATTTTTAGTATGTTTCCATACTAAAAATGCATAAGTAGTATGTTTCCAAGAGTTCAGATTTACAGCTGCAAAGAGCTGCGTAGCGCGGCGCCGGCCTTGCAATGAAATGTGTATTTTTTGTGTAGTAAGTAAAGTTCAATTTTGAATAGCTATCTTAAAAATGCACCGCCGCGTCTCGTTTTGGTGTGAGCTAACCCTAAGTTTGTTGACATATACAAATTTAATTTATTTGTTTATTTGTTTGTTGACATTTACATATTTTTTATTATAAGTAATACAGATTGCAGAATGCTTGTCCGTCTGTGAATGTAGTAAGCTTAGGTGGTTTAATATAAAACTGATTATACCAGTAAATACGATAGAATCAGTCTGTCTGTCTGAACCGACAACGTTTAGTTACTAGTATGTACCTGCTGATAGACCCTAGAGATCTAATCTCATTTTTGCAGTGAAATGTTGAGAGTAAAGTTTCAAGGTAACGCCACGTCACGGCATGATTTTGGATACAACGCCATCTGTCGGAAGCTACTTATACTTCTTACATAACAACTTGACTTTCTAAAGTACGGATTTTTTGAAGTGATTTTAAGGCTTTAAGTTCTTTAAGGGTTATCATCATGCCTCGTGTACTCTGTACGCGTTGTTTCTATTGCTTTTTTTTTCATGTTTTGCTTATAAAATACATACCGGGATTATCTTCTGTCTTTTAAATACAATGAAAAATATAATTAACACATACCCGTCAACATTTATAATAATTGTCTGCTAAAATTCGGAAAAGTAGAGCATTGTTATCAGACAGACGTATTAGCGAATAGCGTGACCGTTTACAATTCTGTATTTGGAATTGCAGAGTACAAGCGAAAAATATATTTAATTTCAACCTGTCATGCAGTCTTCATTGTATTAATAGTACGATTATTATATCCTATTTTCTGAATTTCAAAAAGATTAAGTTACGAGCTTTATTATTTTCGCATTAACACCAAGCTACTTTAAATTTTGTATATTTTAATGGTTCTATTTACAAAAATATCAATATTAAACACGACCCCTTTTTCCATAAGGGTAAAGGTCAACCTCTATTCATAGCTCCAAAACTGCAACCCTATGCGTACATATAAAAGAATATCTGAACGGTTGCGAAAATTGAATAATAACAGATAAATTTACTTTTGCAATTGAAACAATAATTTAAATACGAACAAACTATGACAGTATATCTGTTAAACATTTCCCTGACTGTACTATGTTTTTAATATTTATGAAATCCCATATTTCAAGGATATCACTCCCGAAACTTTTCCTTTCATTTGCGTGGCAGCCGGCAGACGTAATACCCATCCCGTGATTGGTTCAGTGAAACACCTGGGCCCAGCCCTGAGTTGTCAACCGTTTTAAACAAATGTGTAAATAACTTGGGGTTTACGATTATGACAGCTGGTAAATAACAGCCTAGCCTTTACAGTTTACAATGATGGGTCAAAAATATTCTATTGTTTGAAAGAAGTTCGTATTCGTTACGGGTACACCGTAAGAAATAAATAAAAAAATTAAATATTTTAAGTAACCACCGAATTGTCAAGCAGTGAGCGATCTGATGACGATGGATTATTGCAAAGAATTATCTCGATAATGTCAGCTTTTAAACAAAATAAACGAGATTCATGCTTAATAGCAGAATACGTGAAAATTTTGAGGAGACTTTATGCTTTTTCCAAATCAATTTTCAATATTTGTTGGATTATTTGGAAGCAATTTTCAAGATGATTATATCGCTATCTTTGGGTATTTTTAATCAAACGATCTAAGCTAAAAGCAATTGTTTAAAGTGCAAACTTCTATTGGCGCACTGCACACAAATTTTCGTAGGCTGTGTGAGACATCCGTCACGCTCTGAGGTGAAAGGATCGATCGGGTGAACTCGGGACCGCCGAGTGTACCCGAGCGAGAAAGCACCGCACACACATTTCTTCGTAGGCTGTGAGTGAGGATAATCCGTCACGCTCTAAGGTGTTGTTTACGTGTATATAGATATACGAGTACTCGTATAACAACGTACTGGTCACACTTGAGCCGAATGGTATCGCACGTGATGACGACGGCAGGAGTCCCGATGGCATGAACCTTATTCCTAGGCCGCTGGTGTGGGACGCTGCCTGCGTGGATACGCTGGCGGCGTCATACGTAATGGCCACTGAAAGGGTAGCTGGGGCGGGAGCTGCACTCGCCGAGACCAACAAAAGGCGGAAACGTGAATCCATCGGCGATGGTTACATTTTTCTGCCTTTTGGAGTCTAAACTATGGGTCCTTGGGGCCCCAGTGCCAATCATGTTTTTGGGGATTTGGCCAAAAGACTGGTCGACAAAACAAATGACCCTAAGGCTGGCGCTTACCTCGGCCGACGTATCAGTTTGGCCATACAGCGAGGCAATGCTGCCAGCTTCTTAGGTACTCTACCCGCAGCCTCCGACCTAGATTAAGTTTTTTACCTATAGTCCTTTTTTATTTTTCATTTAGACAATAACGTATATATAAAGCTAAACTTTATATTACTATCTAAACTTTATATATAAGTTATTTATAGTTATTTAGTTATTCTAACTAGTAATCGGGTTTTTTTATATTGTAATGTGAACCTAGTAATAATTGGTTAAGTAAATTAGTTTACGTAATAAATAAACACGTCAATTGATTACAATTGCGGTCTTAGCACACACTCAACTTTTTTAAAAATAATATATTTTTAATTTAGTTTAGATACAGAAGTACAAAGAATTCAAAACTAAAGATAGTACGTATAGTGACGTACATTTGACAGAGCAAATCTTTATACAAGAAAAAGTGACGCCATCTTTGTTTTCACCATACCTCAAATGTGAGGCATCTTGATTTCACCATACTTCAAATGTCAAAACGGCGCCAAAAACTCCAAAAGTGGGCCATTTAAATGGAGTCAGTTTTTGCCTTAACATGATTCGTAGTCTACTATAATACGTCTATGCAGAAGTACTATATTTGTAACAATTGTTAGTTTTGTATGATTGGGTTTCATTTGGAAGAACTAATAAGGCACTAGAAATAAGAACAAGTTAGATATGCCAGTGTTCAGACTAAGCAAAGTTAGTAAATCCTTTAAAGGCCAATGTATACGCTTATACAATATAAGCCCAGAAAAGGTTCAAAACTTTCCCATTAATAAGTTTAAAAAAGTAGTTAAAGAGCGTTTGTGTGCCAAAGCGTATTATAAAATTAATGGCTTTATTCAAGACGGCACACCTTGGGAATAAGGTGGCTCCTTATCTTATCTTATTATTTGTTACATAGACATAAGTAAACATTGTAATAATTTTGATTTTAAAAGAATAATTTTCCATCTTTTTGGTAAAAGATGGCCCCAGACGAGTTTCTTGCCGGCTCTTCTCGCTGGGTTAGTTCTCGAACCGGTGGTAGGCATCACGTAGTATCGACGTTCAAAAAGAGTATTTAAAAATACCAATTTTGAATAAAAAAATTTTGATTTGATTTGATTTGATTTGATTTGAAGCCAATGCCAATGCCAATGAAAACCAGCCAATTTATGTCAAATTTGCAAACGTGCCCTTGAGAGCAATAAAATTATCTTCTAGTTTTAAAACTAGAAGATAATTTTATTATGTAAGATCAAGAATCAACGATATGTTCCTACTTATAAAATCATTACTTCATCCATATTCAAATAGTTATGATAGTACTATAAATTCACTTTAAGGAGCTGGCTCTGTCTATAACTAAATACAGTGTAAGAGCCAAGAGCTGTAATTCGTTTGCACCTGGGCAGTACACTAACACTAGCGCGCGGCGCCGTAGCAATATGCTCAATATTAAATGAGAGCAACCAACTTCGCGCCTCACCCACACTCACACACAAACTTTAAAACCCATCTCAATACTATATTCAACGTGAAATATACTTTACTTTAGCAAGATATGGTTTAAATTCGTATGTGATGAGGAAAAAAGGGTTCTACGCGATCTATGAATTAGGCATGTGGTAAAGCGTAATGCTCTAAGCCGAGGATCCCTAGTAGCTGACTGCGAGCTCTATTATAGAACATACTCTTTAACTTCGGGCTTGCACGTCGTAAACAAACGAACTAGCACGAGTCACGATAGCTCGCAACGCCTGCGAAGTGCCCGCTTAAAATCTCATTTATTTTTTCTTACTATATTAGATATATGCAACTCTTGTCAAAACCTATGTAAGTACTCAGTTTATTGAAGATGTTGCCAGCGGTTTCGTGCGTGCAAAATGAAACTCCGCGGTTTTTACCCCGGAAATTGTCCTTCCCCGTGGTCTACTCAATATGTGTGCCAAATTTCATCAAAATCGGTCCAGTAGTTTCAGAACCTATTCAAAGCAAACAAACAAATATTTCCTCTTTGTTATTAGTATAGATGTTCTGTACCGTTGAAGATCGTCAAGAATGAGTAGGCAACTTAGTCGCATGAAATCGCATCGCAGCTATTCACGGCGCAGTTTTCTGCGTTGCGAATTCTCGTCGCACCGATTTACAGTTGTGTGCCGTAAATTAACGGTCTTGAACTCTTGGACACTGAAACCAATCCTGAATCTAAGTAAGTAAAGAAATGGCAAATTACTATCGTTCTACCCAACACTAGAACATATTGCCTGCGACTTCGCTAAAAGCAACTCCATCTTACAGGCACTGTACATTTTGCCAGTACAAAATATTCTTTAATCGTAGATTTTTAATACTCATCAGAAACTAATTTTGACGCCACAATTATTACAGACAGAGCAAATAAAACCAATCAGCAAGCACCACTCACTGAAAATGTTTTACAATTTACTTACAATTTTACAACGATACATAAAAATCTTTATAATCTTAGAATGTCACTCATTAAAATAAAAATAATATTATAAAACCCTCACAACTATACACAACGGTATTCCTAATTAAGGCGCTATAGAAACATATGAATACGTTACTAATTATAAACTACATTTCATACAACAGGACACACAATAATAAGTGTACATGCGACTGAATAGAAAATATGTCATTTGGTAATCATGATGGTTTTAACTACACTAAGAAGGTATTTTGAAAAATTCTGAGGCTGGCTGAGGATTCTCTGGCAGAGGGTGTAAAATAAGCGTTGAAAGTTTGTATGGAAAATATTAAAAATCTGCCCCGATTTCTATGAAATTTAGTGAAACGAGCTAATAAATAAAAAATATTGAGGAAGTATTTTATAGTTTTTTGAAATTTTTACCCCTAAAGCCACGAAATGGGGGTCTAACGTTTGTATAGTTAAAAACTAACAACTGAACGGATGGCGTTGAATTTTTGGTACGTGGATAGTTATTATGAAGTAGAAACCCGTAAAGAAAAGGATTTTTCGAAATACATACCCCACGGTGGTGCAATGGGGATCCACGCGAAGTCGCTCGCTAAAGCTAGATAGGTTCACTAAGAAGTGAACACAGCATAACCGTAATATAACAAGGTTGCGTTACATATTACTACTAAACATTGAAAATTACGTCTACAAATTGTTTAATAAACTACTAAATCATCTAACAGAGGATCTCTTTGAGAGTATTTTTAGAGGAGACAACAGAACCAGCAAATATGTTGAAAGCAGTATTGATAGCATTATAATAATATTATGTCGAGTACATGAGGTACAATAAATAGGTAAATGCAGAAAAAGTAGGAACTTGTAACGAGACTTTTACCCAGAAGTGTTGCGAAATAGGTAAAAACCAATAGCCATACCAATAGCAATATCCATTTAGGATAGCATTCCGATATCACAAGCGACCGCGACGCGAGACCATGTCGCGCGACTGCGAGTATAAATTTATATGCAACACTAAACAAATCCCACGACCGGTGGGCGTGAGGCGAGAGAGCCTGACTCACAGAGTAAATAATATATACTTTTCCCGTTTAATCTATGTCTGTTTCGCCGGTTCGCTAGTCCCGGTCGCGCATTGCAGTCGCTAAATTCGGAAAATTGCCTCAAAGTGCTAAAAATATTTTGTCATCGTGATAATATTAGCATGAATGTTTTGTATTTCACCTTGTCGATGAGGTAGATTATTATTGTCCGATCAATCAGATACAAGACAAATCTATGAATACAACGAACTGCAGTAAAGGGAACCGGTATAGGCACTCATGATTTGAATGCATTTCTACATGATTCTTTATAATTATTTTCATAGGCTCTAGAGCCTATGCTAGCTAGCTCTCTTAACAAGTACCTAGGTACTTGTTAAAAGAAAGACCCTTTGTTTAATTTTAAACATAACATTAACACTTCAAATGGGATTATAGTGTTGTGATTCCCCGGTTTAATTTGCTATTCATACTGTCCTGCCCAGGTACTGCGATCCCTGATCTCGCCTAATCGCTTAATTCATGTCGGCCTACACAACTAATTATTACTGTTTCGTTTCACTTCTAAGCCTAGAGCTTCGCTGAATTTAAAGTTCATATCACGTAGGGTTGCCATCTCTAAAATTGGACAACCATGACAAAACGCGTGAAACCCCCGGATTTTGGAGCCCGGACGTATGATTTTTTTTTAAGATCTTAAAAAAAATACAAAATGTACACAAATGGAGTATACTAATGTATATACATTAGTATACTCCATGTATATATATGTATGTATATAATAAATAAAACATTCAAAGCTACATCATAATTAATTATTGTTTTATTATTTATGCATTAAGGCGGAATTTTTCCGCTTTTGTTTTGTTTTAATAAACAAAATAAAATCGGAAAAAATTACGCCTTCCTAAATCTGCCTTTAAAAACCCTGGACACCAAATGAAATCCGGCCCGGACGCCCCCGGACGCCTCCTAAACTAGGACAAATGAAGGGAAACCCGGATGGATGTAACCCTAATATCATAGAGCTTTTGTGAAAAGTTAGAGTATACAATAAAATATTTAACACAACGTTAGGCTAGAATTACAGGTACAAGAGCGTTGGCCCATCCCTGAACCTTGGAATTTCCAGTTTCACATCGGTTTCTGTGAGACCTTGTTACCACTCAGGTGATTCAACCCACCAATATTCGCGCAACACCAATAAGCTTTATGACTTACATAATACTGTAGTATACTGGTATTTAAATTCAATATGTTCTGATACATTCAACATAATGAAATGCCTGTACTCTAACAGCTAATAACAGACAGTATGAATATTCAGCGAGTTTTCATTCGGTGACGTCACACATTCGGCTGGTGCTTTGCATCGATCGAGCGATGTGTCACCTTAAGATACGAAATGTATCTTAATATGGTATCTATCATAAGATACAACATAATATTATATCGCAATATCCTTCCTTATACAGTGTGTGCAAGTAACATCTGAATTTACCCACAGTGATTAAGTTTTGAAGATCTATTTATTCTTAAGCATCAATAAACTTCAGGATCAGCATAATATGAATCATGCAATAGGTTTCTAAGTACTTACATGATTTTTATGTCCCTGTGACGATGGAAAGCAGAATTCGGCACCTAGAGTGTGCGGAAATCTTCGAGTATTATTCGAAATCAGAATTATCATTCGATAAGCTATCTAGTAAATCTAATGCTAAGGCTTTATATATATACTCGTATATATATAATCAGTGTCGAGCCATTGAGATAATGATTTGAGCGGATAATGTTATCGTAATATGTATCTTAAGATACTATCATATTTCATATCCAGTCTTCTTATGTTAAATATTCTGCCGTCTGTGACGCCCTTTTAGTGACCACATCGGAGAGCCGTTTCATTAGTCGGGTAATATTTCACACTCAGGTGTTCGAGGTAATCAGCATTCCGATGAGATGCCGCCATTTTGATAATATTTCAACTCAACAACAAATTGCCTTCGTTTATTTTGTATCAGTAAAGTTTGTCTCGGAGGTCGTCGTCTCTGATCACCTGATTGTCTGACAAGAAAAATGAACCATGCGTCGGATGGGCATGTAAAAAGTCGGACCTGCGCCAGAACTATTGCCAGTCGTGTCGGTTATCCGTCTCACTGGGTTACGAGAGTAAAAAGGAAGAGAGAGCGCTCTTGTGTACTTCGCACACACTTGGGCACTATAAAGTTACTCCTGCGTAAATGGCCTGGTTTCAATGAAACCGGCCACTGTCACCGAGATCGGAGTGGTCAGTAAAGTTGTTCGGTTTATTTAAATGCTTGTAGTTGTCATCTTATAACTGGAGTGTGTAACAGTAATAACTAGGGTCAGCTCACATCGAGACGCAATGCGGTGCGTACTATTTAAGCGATTCAAAATTGATTTACATTTACTACACAAAAAGATCGTTTTATTGCAAGTGCGGCACAAGAGTTTGAAATCTCAATTCAAATTTCAAACTCTTGTGCCTCTTTTTAGTAACTATATTATTTGATTCTACTTTTTGGTGCGCAATAAAGTGTTCATTCATTCATTCATTCTTGCAATGAAACGTGCATCTTTTTGTGTAATAAACTATGTTCAATTTTGAATAGTAAGTATCCGTCGCGTCTCGGTGTGAACTGACGCTTACTTTTTAGAATTGATAAAAACATTCAGGTCAAACTGAGAACTCCTTTTTTAAGTCGGTTAAAAAGAAGCAATATTTTCTTATTTTTTAGGTTTAATTTAAAAGTTTTTAAATGATTATGACAAGAAATTTTTATTTAATTTTTTATACGACCGGTGAGTCAATAAGTAAGCACTTAGCGCGAGATTGTATTATTTTTTTATTCCATAACAAGTAACATAATATCGGCAATAGATTAAATACATTTCTGCATTATTCGCCTGCCTAATGAACTAGTAACTAGTATATATTTCAGCACAAACAAAAAGTTATCAGCACAGTCAGTGTTCTGAGTGCGAGTTTTATCACTACTCGCCATGAAGAAGTTATTTAAAATTTGTTTGGCATAAAAACGACACCCCTAGTGGCAAACACAGAGCTCCGTAGCCAGTGGGTAGGCCGTTTGATTCGATTCGATTCCCAGGTTGTGGCGTGTGACCAATGAGACCAAACCAAACCAATGAGACATACGGACGCTCTAATGGTGAAGGAAAACATCGTGAGGAAGCCCGCACCGCTGGTTGGCCCCAGACGTATTGCCCAGTCATTCCTCTGTACTAGGCTGACTGTGTTGTGAGAATGTCATATGTGCTCGGGAAACCATACGACATTTAAAAAAACCAACTGTCCCAAGCACTACAGTATTTCAAGATTGGTCGCTAGGAGAATACTGTATGTAAAAAGGCCCAAGTTATTTAAGTGGCAAACAATGGTAACTAATTCGATAAATAGTTCTTTATCTTCTGTAACATAAGTTCTACTGTTTAACATCTCCACGAAATATTATAACTTCTTCAAGAAAATGAACAATAATTTTATATTCGCCGTCAAGTCTGCACCAAATGAAGTGGGCCCACTAAGCCTGCCCGAACAACGTAATTACAGCGATTTCGTCGTGACAGTTAATGCCAGTAACTCGCTCTTGACAATAATAATGCCAGTAACTGGTACAGATGCTCCTCGTAATTGGTCGCTTAATTTTCTAATTTGTCGCTTATTCAAAATGGCGTAATGTATTAAAGAAAGCTATCGGAATTAATTTATTTTGTTTGTCGATTAGAATTGCTAACAAATGAGCGGCTTAAAGCTTCACCATAAAATATATTTGTTTTTGTCCAGAAGCTTTGTTCACATTATTATTTCTGTCCAATTTGTAGTATAGTTTCAGTATCATCGCAGCCTGTCTCAATCTCAAACACGACAAATCGAGTATGCACGAGAGAGTTGCACTGACAACGGAACTCTACTACGAATAGGGAACATGCATAGTTTTTTTTATTCGCTTTTCGAAAAGTACATATCAAGCTGGGAAGTATTGTCTTTGCAATACAGGCATCACAAAAGTGAGATCGTTGGAGAGCATTAAAATCGCTCTATACAAAAAAATTATGCACGAGTGACGTCACAGCAGTTGAAAATGTATGAAGATAAACACAAAATTGATTTTATTAACTTAAATACTGCGTTTATGTATCATAGTTTTAACAAAAAAATGGCAAAAACACATAAGGAAAATCGATTTTCATTTTTCAATCATAGCAAAAAAAATAGTTTTTTTAGTCATTTTAAGTCCTGGAATTTTTTCAATTTTAGCAATTGATTACTATACTTTTTGCATTTTAGGCCCATATTTATGTTTCTGAAAATATAATCATTTTGCTGATTTAAAACAATGCATGCATTTAATAACATATTTAGTAAACATAGCTCCCCACACTGATTTCAGTGACGGTGGCCGGTTTAATTGAAACCAGGCCAGCTACGCAGGAGTTATTTTATAGTGCCCAAGTGTGTGCGCAGTACACAAGAGCACTCTCTCTTCCTTTACTCTCGTAACCCAGTGGGACGAATAACCGACACGACTGGTGAGATATCAGGCGCAGGTCCGACTTTTTACATGCCCATCCGACGCATGGATTATCTTTCTTGTCAGACAATCAGGTGATCAGCCTGCATTGTCCTAACCAAACTTGAAACAAGATTTTTTGTTGTTCCAATGTGGGAATCGAACCCACGACCTCCGAGTCGAGAGCCAAGCTCTAAACCACTAGACCACGGAGGCTGTTGAATTTAGTAAACATAATTATAATATGAAATGCCACACTCCACCCCACTCGCCAGATCTTGAGCATACTTAAGGTTCATGTTCATAAAATTCTGCAAGTATAATGTAAATTTAATTATATTAATGTACGTACGTCATAAAATACTGTTAAGAAAATGAAAACCGAACCAAAATCGGACTAATATTAGTAACTATTTATTAATTTGTGCTAATACTGTTGGAGATAAATGGGAACATTCGTTTGCGCACACACAAACACACAATCACTCACCCCAAACGCATACATTTTTTCCGTCGTAAATAAAAATGTACATAAACATATTTTAACTTCATTAAACTTACAGAAGCCCACGTAACAAATTATAACAAGATTTAAATAAATTCCAGATATTATGTTTCGAGTTTCGGGAAAAGTACCTCTACGTTTAATTACAGATATTATATATATGAAACAATGGAAGCCTAAAAAAACATAGCGGTCCCATTTGTGTTTGTAAAAGTTGAATATATTTCAGGCGGCAGAAAAGCCATCCTCTATTATTTTGAAGTTTTAATTACGATAATAAATTCCATGAAATTGGCCGAGAACTTTCGGTAATACAACAACAAACAAAAATGTAACAAACATAAAGAAAGTGTTAAGATGTAATAATTCATCGCCTCGGGGTTTTCAAATTGTGCCTCGAATTACCTACTCAGAGTAATTTAAACATCTTGGAAAAAAATAATCCAGCTACTTGTGGGTCTAACTTAATTATTATTATTTTAAACAAAAAAATAAAAAACTGACTTTCAAAGTAAAAATGCAAAAAAATATGAAATAAAACTTATTTTCTAAATAATTCCCCTTTTAAATTCGACTTAAACTTTACTTTTTCTCTACTCAATCTCCCTAATTTTGAAGTCGGTACCAGCCAAAACAATATCCTATAATATTTAATAGAACTCACGTTCAAATTTGCTGGTACAGACTTCAAAATTAGGAAGATTCAGTAGAGAAAAAGTCTTTACTATTTAAGCCGAATTTAAAAGGGAAATTATTCAGAAAATAAGTTTATTTTATACTTTTTTGTGCATTTTTACTTTGGAAGTCGGTTTTAATTATTTGTTCAAAAATAATATTTTTTCTCTTTTTAGTTTTTATTAGGTATCTATATTATTATGAACACATTGATGTCGGTGCGCAAAACTCTGATTGGTTGGTGTTTCTTGTGAAGACGGTGGTGATGATGATGATGATTACTGTAAGTGGTATGATGGCATATTATGCTTGCAGTTCTTTAAGCAATGCCGGAATCCCCAAACATGTATCTATAAGGACTTAGGAGTTCTGTTCAGTACTTTTGGTTCCTGGTATACCTTGGTAGTTGGTACAAAAGCTTACTTTTTGGTAGCATATGCTTGGAATACTTCAGAAAAAGTAGATATCACTTTATTATGTGTCCATATAAATTTCGAAGAGTTCGCTCGATTTAGCATCAGGTCTCCGCTTTGGTGACTAAGAGTCAAATTCGAATTATTTCAACAACCAGAAGCCTTTACAACAACAAAACAAATTTCCAAATAGGTTCACTTACGGTAAAGTAATGACTAATGTTCAAAGATATCCGTGTCGATGTAAAATACCGCACCGGCATATTTGCGGAACATAAAATAAAGGTTTGATATCAGTATCATATAAGGTTGCTGGCTGGTTTATTACGTCATTTATTTAAAAAGAAATATTTTCAAATTAAGAAAACAACTGAACATCACATTTTATGCAATTGTTTAAATTTTATTCAAATACAGCTTACCTGGAGCGAACTTCGAGTATTTCTTCCTCTGAGTTTGATTTAAAATTTCATTGAAATACTGTTTTTTGTTAGTTATTTTTAATCGCGTATCTTTTTGGAGTTGAGGACTGAATTATGCCTGACTTAGCCCCAACGGAGATTGCCAGGGCACTCGAAATGCGAAGAAATGGTCAAACCTACAGAGTGATATCCAGAAATCTTCGTCGACCAGTTTTAACGATCCATCGCAGTATCCAACGGTTCAGGGAGACCGGTACTTATGTGAGAAGAGCAGGACAAGGCAGAAAAAGACGCACTTCGAGTAGGGATGATCGTTTCATTCGGCTTCGTGTACGTAGGAACCCCCGTTTGACGGCCGTCCAAGCCCGACATGAGTTAGAAGCAGTGCGGGTGTAACCGTAAGTGAGCGTACGGTACGAAGAAGGTTCAAAGAAGCTGGTTTGGGTTCATCTGTGCCCGCCAAGGCTCCAAGGCTCGAGGTAAATCATCGTAGAAACAGGTTAACTTTTGCTCAGGAACATCGACTTTGGAACGCGGACCAATGGAGTAAGGTATTGTTTAGTGATTCATGCAGAGTGCAGAATTCTCTTAAATCAAATTGACGGCAGGCAAAGAATATACAGACTCAAATGAGAACGATACATTCAGACAAATTTTGAAACTACAGTTGCATACGGTGGTGGATCAATAATGGTTTGGGCGGGCAATTGTTTGGGAGCTCGCACGGACTTGGTAGTGATTGACAGAGGGAGTCTGACTGCAGACCGCTTTATCAGAGAAGTTTTAGAAGAAAATGTCATACCGACATTTTCTTAGAGATCATCTTCATCGATAATAGAGATCATAGAGTAATTTACTTTATTTATGGACTTATGGCAGACAGGCAGATTCATAAACATCAACGTGTAACAAAATTGAATCTATCAAACGCGCGGTAGTAACTGCGGACTGAGGTAGTGTATGTTGTTGTTATTTTCATTATTGTACTTACTCCACATAAACATCAATTTACCGGCCAAATTTCATACTCTTCCGTTCACACAATGTCATACTTATGACCTTATCATTGATATATCCGTGTCATTCTGATAAAATAGGTAAAGATTTAAAATATTTTCAAAAATTAAAGGAAAAATATGAAAAGAGACCCACCGTGCACAGTATGTTCGCTTGAACGTCTGAAAGCAACGATGATAGCTTGCGGGCATCTTACAATATCTCATTACTAATAGCAAAATTTGGAAAACCGCACACTATTGGAAAACAGGTAATTTTACTTGCTGTTGAAGAGGTTTAAAAACTGTTCTGCACAAATCTTCATTTGACATACTCAAAAGAATCCCTTTGAGTAACAACACTGTACAAAGACGTATTGATGAAATGAGCTCTGATGTTGAAAGTTTCTTGTGTGATTATCTGCAAACAACTCATTTTTCTATATAACTGAATGAGTCAACTTTACCTGGCAATTAAGCATTATTATTGGCATAATATGTTCGATTTGTTATGGGCGAAAAAATTCATGACGAGCTACTATTCGCGAAAACTTTGAAGACGGACACTAAAGAGAAATCAATATTTAATGTCCTGAGTGATGTTTTTAAAGAAAAATCGATTCCATTTACAAACGTTTTTTCGGTGGCAACAGATGGAGCTCCTGCCTTGGTCGGGCGATATCGTGGGTTTATAGGCTATCTAAAAAGAATTATACCAGAGGAAACTACAATTCACTGTGTTATCCACCGACAACATCTAGTAGCAAAAATTTGAGTGATATGAAATGAATGATAAAAATGAAAAAATATGATATGAAATCGCTTCAATTTGTGATTAATGCAGTTAACAAAATTAGAAGCAATGCATTGAATACGCGCTTATTTGAACAATTGTGCGATGAAAATGATGAAAACTTCCAACGATTGCTGTTACATACCGAAGTACGCTGGTTGTCGAAAGGTGCATGTTTATCAAGATTTTATTCACTTTTTTAATCACTTTTAGAATTTCTGGAAAGTAAAGATCCTGATTTAAAAAAAAACCTAATCAATTTTAAAGCAGACATCGCGTATTTGACAGATTTGCTCAAAAAATTTAATGACCTCAACTTACAATTACAAGGGGACAGCCTTAATTTAATAAAAACAAAGAGTGTAATTTCAGCTTTTATTGGTAAATTGAAATTAATGAAGGAAAATATTAGTCGGCGCGAATTTTCACAGTTTTGTGAGTTAAAATTTGTGAGAATTGATTGGTCCTTGTGCTGAGTCACTGTAGATTTCAAAAAAGTAAAGTTGGATGGAGTCACTTTTTCGATTGGCCAACTTTGCTTTTTTGACATCCACTCACAACACAATGAATTAAAATTTAATTGAAAATTTGTTTAGTCTACCTACTTTTATTATCAAATAATGAACCCTATCAAGCAATCAATTCCAGCCTCTTTTTTTCTTAAACTGTTAATTCGTCGTTGAAACTCAGCCACAACGCAAATTTCGATAGATAGATAGATCTAATCTCCACTTTTTTTTCGAGATTTAGAAATTGGTAGTAAAGTAGAATATAGATGCAGGGGGTCCACTCGAGATAGTATTGTTAGCGAGCAACACCGAAGTTGACTCACAGAGGTGCCCCGACGGCCCCCGAATAGCATAAAAACTCGGCGCACCACGTCACTCGGTCTTTTTTGCTTTGGGATCGCGAGCGAGACAGACAGACAGAGAGTTTCCATTATTACATTGCCTTTTAAATTTAGTTATTTAGTTTCCTTTTTATTATTTAATTATTTATTGTAGTTTTCATTTGAAATAGATTTGTACAATTGGTGCTGTTTTTTTTATCTGATTAAGGTTTTCCTACCTAAAATCAGAAGTGGGATTAAGAAAACGCTCCCACAATTATTATTTTTCAAGTAGATTCATTAACTGAAATAAAATAGTCATAGGTAGATCAAGTCGTTCGCGTTCAAATAATAAAGGGAAGCGCATTCTGCGCTCGCGTAGTCGAATTTCGCGTGGCAGGCTGTCTCTTAGCACGTTCCAGGGACGCTCAGGAGCAGCAGCGATCTCGCCGTTATCGTTTGAGTCTAGGGTGGTCGAGTCGTGTTCGCTTACAAGGTCGCCGTACAAGGTCGAGGTGGTCCGGCCGGGAGCGTTCGAGTCCCGGTCGGTCTTACGGTTTGGAGTCAAGGGTCGCGTCACTGCAGCAGGCCTGCACACTCCCTTAAGGCGATAGCCTCGCGGTTGAGCGCACTGGAAGGTAAATCGGGGTGCTTGAATTCGCCCAGTACCCCTAATGCAGACTCTGCGGGCTGTTCGACGGATGTTAATTTTTTTTATTTATTTATTTAGTAAGCCTGTTTATAAATCCACAACACAACACAATAATCTAATAAAGGTCAGTTGAAGTCAACTTTTAAACGTGAAAAGTCCTCTGTATTGAAATGTTTTATTTGCGGTGACACTCAACACAAACAAATAAATTGTCCAGAAAAGCCTCAACAAAGACCCATTCTCCCCAATTAATTGCATTACCTAGTAATAGTGATATAATATATAATTATTATCTAGGTAATGCAAGTAATTGGGGAGTATAATCGGACTACCTATAATCGGACTTATTGTGCTCTTACTGTAAAAAAGGTGGACACGACATTAGTTCGTGTTTTGCAACGCAACATCTAGATGCGCAACTTGCGCAAATGCGTTATAAATTATTTTTCGTGTTGTAATAAATCTATCAACCGCCAGTTAAAAGGAATTAGTGACACAACTATTTTTGTTGAATTTTACGTTACACTTACAATTGAGTTCCCAGAGATAACGTTAGAAGTTGATTTGCTAATTGTGCCTAGAGAATGTATGTACGCGCCTATAATTATCGGTAGGTGACTCCATCTCTATTAAGTACATCTGGTACTTAATAGAGATGGAGTCACGTACGTGCGTACGAGAAGTTTGCAACGTTTAACTCGCAGTCCTTTGGTGTGCGATGTTCAAGCGAATAATGATCGTAACGAAATAAAAACTGCATTAGTGCACGATGATTTGTTAAAATTATTGTCAATACTTGATACATTTTCTAAATTTATGGTTTCGGGCACCGCTACGACTACCTTAACTACCGTTAAAATGAATATTCGCTTGAATAGCGACACTCCGGTATACTATCGACCTTATAAAATGTCTTTTAAAGAAAAATTAAA
Source organism: Phengaris alcon alcon (assembly GCA_037179445.1). Taxonomy (NCBI): domain Eukaryota; kingdom Metazoa; phylum Arthropoda; class Insecta; order Lepidoptera; family Lycaenidae; genus Phengaris; species Phengaris alcon. Next base: position 120,604 of record JAYRCH010000171.1, on the reverse strand, counting down.
GGTAACGTTCTTAAGGACCTTCTATAAAAAATATTATTCGTGAGTCGGAGTCTCAATATTCGAGTCCTATACTTTTAGTTAAGAAGAAAGATGGATCGGATAGGATGTGTGTCGATTTTCGTGCGCTTAGTAAAATAACTGTAAAAGACAGATATCCGCTACCTTTAATAGAGGATCATCTTGATAGACTAGGGAATATTTAGGAAGAGTTATTTCGAACGGATGCATACGATCGGCTTCGGCTAAAGTTCTGGCTCTGGTTAACTCGAGTGAACCTCAAAACGAGCAGCAGGTGAGACAGTTTATTGGCCTGGAAGGGTAATTTCGAAAATACATATCTGGTTATTCATTAAAAACGTCTTGTATTGCGCGGTTAACAAAAATGGGGGTTGATTTTGTGTGGAGCGAGGAACAGGAAAGAGCCCGTCAGGAACTCATAAAGTGTTTCACCAGTGAGCCGGTATTGTGCATTTTTGATCCAGAACCCACCCAAGTTCGCACAGACGCGAGCACCGCGGATTATGGTGCGGTTTTACTTCAGGTTTATAGAGATGGTAGTAAGCGAGTAGTAGCGTATTATAGCCAGATGACAAAGGGGACAGATGAATCCAGATACCATTCCTATGAGCTGGAGACTCTCGCGGTAGTAAAAAACCTGAAACATTTTAGGCATCATCTTATTGGTAGGGATTTTACTGTGATAACCGATTGTAATGCTCTCAAATCTACCCAAACAAAAAAAATACTTATTACCGCGAGTGGCTAGGTGGTGGGTATACTTACAGGATTTCGACTTTGATATTTAGTACAGGAAGGGAGTATTACTACCGCATGCTAACTATCTGAGTCGATACCCTGTTGGCACCGTAAACAACATAAACAAACCACGCAATTGGGCTCAAATCACACAATCTGGCGATGAGGAAACGCAATAGTTAATGCGATCCTTAGACGAGGGACAACTAGACGCCTCCAGGTACGTCAAACGGGGTGATCTCTTGTACTATCGATATGTGCCTACTGGTGAAGAGGCGCGTCTACTCTGTTTTATTCCCAAGGGGTATCGATTAAGTTTGCTTCGTATTTTTCACGACGAACACACCCATATTGATGCTGAAAAGACCGCCGATCTAATTTTACGATACTTTTGGTTTCCTGGTCTTAGGGCTTTTATTTCCAAATATATTAAGCATGTATAGCTCATAAACGCATGCCGCGCTCCCAATTACAGCCTATTACTTCATGGGCCAAGCCTAACGTACCATTTAATACCTTACAGGTTGATGTATTGGGACCTTTACCAGAAGCGCGAGGTTTTAAGTACATATTAATTGCGGTTGATTCCTTTTCTAAATTCTGTCATCTAATTCCTATTCACCGACAATATTTAACTGAATTAAGGCGAGCTATGCAGTTAATTATTTCCCTATTCGGCACCCCGAATACCATAATATGTGATAGAGGTAGAATGTTTGAGGCTTCTGGGTTTTTATCATTTATAAATGAGTTGGGGTACCAAGTGCATTACATCACTCCATAGATGCACCAGGCCAACGGCACTGTTCCCTGTATATCCGCACTGTTCTCAATATGCATCGTATCGAATCAAATCAAAAGAAATATGAATGGGCTGATGAATTGTGGCGACAGCAATTAATTTTAAATATCACCAAACAAAAAAGAACGCAGTACGCTCCCATAAACTTATTGATTGGGTCTGAAAATACATGGCCAGTAGTTCGCTCAATAATACGCGACGTAGCTTTAGAAAATTCGACTGAAAATCGTGAGTCGTTACGTAAATTACGTAGACAGAGGACAACCGAACGGCTGACTCGTAATCAAGCCGAACAAGATCGACGGGTGAACTAAGATCGTACATCTCCCCGGACTTATAATTTAAATGACCTTGTCTTCGTAATCAAGTATTTTCAGTCACAGGGCAAATTGGATCCAGGAATGCGTGGACCTTACCGCATTACTCGAGTGCTTGATAATTGGCGCTATGAGCTGAAGCTTGTCAGTGGAGCGTATGGCAAGGTGACGTATGCAGCCGCGCAGTACCTGGTGCCCTGGAGAGGCGAATGGATCCCGGAGACCTGCGCAGTATTCTTCGAGAGTGAGCAAGTCTGTTTGGTATGCTTAATAGTGGAGCTTATGCCGATACAGCCGTCGAAGGTACGCTTAATAGTGGAGCCTATGCCTTTGACGTGAAGTCCGAGCGATACATCTTCGACGGCAACACTGATAGTTATGCTGAATAGTGGAGCCTATGCCTTATAAGTTAGCTAGCTAAATAATTAAGAGCATCAACTTTTGATGCGCACTTTGGTAACATTTTGTTTGTGATCACTAACCGTTGATATATCTCTCCACTAGAAATTTTTGCTATGTTGTGTGAAAACTGTTAGTTTTTTTCTTCGTATGATTTTCAGGAGAGGAGAATGATGACGTCTTAACAGACGCCACTTGTGCTCAGCCCACTTCAACCCGAGAACAACTCACAGAGTTGCCCCGACGGCCTCCGAATAGCATACAAACCCGGCGCACCACGTCACTTGCTCTTTTCGTCCTGTCTCCGCTAGTGCGCGCGCGTTCTCAGTTGCTCCGTAGCATATGCGTCGTAGCTTTTTGTTCCGCATTCGCTACGTCGTAGCCGTGCCTACGCGCCCCTACGTGCCGATCCCGCCTTCAGTGCAGCAGTGCCTACAAACTCCTTATAGCGATCGTCAATTCACACCTTATTCATTAGAATAAGGTGTGGATTTGCGCCTTGCTGGGGAGTTGCCCTGCTCCTGGCCTCCCGTTGAGTTTCGGCTCAATGTTGGGTCACGAGGAGACAGCCCCCCTAAGTGTGTGTATCGTCCTCGTGTATGTACACTTAGTGTATCGTCCTTCCACGTTTTGTGTGAGTACCTTTTGTTTTTGTGATACGTACACTTGTTGCCGCTCAGTGTTGACTGTTTTGTGTGACTTGTGTGTTTTCATGTTACTTACGTAATCATGGCGGACCATGACCCGTGGCCAAGCCACGATCACCAGGACTATTCCCGTACGGACTCCGAGTCGTCGTGTAGCCCGGCCTCATCGATGTCCAGCTCGCGCTCGACCCAATACCGCACGCACCACCGCTCGCTCACCGAACCTAGCTTGTGCGGACATGACATCGCCCGCCCCGAGTCGCCTTCGGCATCCTCGCGGGGGTGTACTGGTACCCCCCGCCCAATGCCTCCCGACGGCGGCCTGCGGCGAGTCTGGGCCCCCGCCCTGCATAGCCGATCAGGGTTCGGCCAACCCCAGGCGCGTACCCCGCTGTACTGCACAGGCGTGCGACCCCCGCCAGCCTGCTGCTCATCTGGGACGCCACAACGTCCCACAAGGGGACGCTCCCCGTACCACCGCGGACTTAGCCCGCCCCTCGCCGGCTCCCCAGCCGCAACACTACCGCGCCGCGCTGTCTCCTCAGCCGCACGGCCCACGCCAGCCCACCACGAGTTCTCCGCGCTCGCCTGATGCTTCGCCGGCCCCACAGCCGTGCGGCAACCGCCGAGCCGCACCCACTGCGGCCACAGAAATCCGCTCAAGCCCGCCGCGTGAGTACCGTTACCGCGCGCCCACCTTCCCGCCACCACTCATCAACCTACCTACACCACAGACGCCAGGTACACCAACCGCCAGCTGCCCTACGCCGAGATGAGTGCCACCAGTTCTCAGGTAGACACCTACCGACCCCCCGCTCCTGCGTCGCTGACAACAAAAATGTCGCCACCCCCTAACACGTCTTGCTACCCGCCTCTGGTCGCCGAAGAACTCGACGACTAGGTGCGCCACATCCGTCGTCTCCGCGACATCCTAGGGAACCCACCTAATGCAAAACAAAGCGGTCCTGGTATTCGCTTTATGCCCCGAAGCGAACACGAATACAGGACCGTCAAATCTTACCTCACGGACCTGGGGAAGAAGGGACACGCCTCCTGGTTCTCGTTCTCGCTACCGAAAGACAGGGCAATCAAGGTAGGAATTAGGGGTCTACCTTCTGCCACTGATACCGAACAAATCAAGGCTGGACTCGCCGAACTAGGATACGTGACGGAATACGTGTCCGAAGTTCCGGCGAGGTCTGAACCCGGCCATTGCATCTATTTCGCCCGCATTGTCCGGGCCCCTGACGTCGTCCCCGGCATATATAAGGTCACCAAACTTTTATATATGCCGGGAATTTACATCGAAGCTTGGCGGGGCCGCGGCGGCCCGGCCCAGTGCCATCGATGTCTCCAGTTCGGGCACTCCAGCCACAACCACAACCAACAGCCAAAACAGGAACACCTTGCGAGGGATTGAAAATGCCCCCTTGAGCTTCTGCAGTCTCTCCTCTCCCTGGCTGTGGACCTTGTTCAGAAGGTTCAGGCCGGGGAGAACATGCTCCAAATCGTCATGCAGGCCCTCCTAAAAGGCGCCTCCACCATCGCAGCCCTTATAAAACTTTGGCTCCCCAGGCCCTAGCTCGGACCCGCGCCTAGATATATCCGGCATCCAGAAGCTCCTATTCAGAGGAGCCGACTGTGATTGCCGGAGATCTACGACGTGCGTCCGACGTGGGAATACCCTTCCCCCCCCTCCTTTCCCTGGTCGGTTGTGTCCGTGGTTGGCAAAAGCGGCGCGTGTGGGAGTGGACCCATGCACGCTTCCTGGTCCCCGGACCAGGACCCCACGGGTCACCGGAGTCGACCGCAGGTCTTGGACCACGGCCCTCGCCACCTTTTTACTTCTCTTGCCACCTCGGGTTTCCCCCGCGTTCTGTCGCGGGGGGTCTTCCCCAAAAACTGGTTTTATGCGCTCAGTACTTGTACTGGGCGCGCTATCCCACCCCAATTAGAGGGGCTCTAGCCCCTGGTATTGGTTCCCCGCCCAAGGCCCTTTTCAGGGGCCCGGCGCGAGAAGACGAAGATACACCACTTGCTCATTTTTGCCTTGGGATCGCGAGCGAGACAGACGTGCCATTGCGTTTCCATTATAACTTTGCCTTTTATATTTTGTTTCCTTTTTATTATTTAATTATTTAATGTAGTTTTCTTTTGTTAACTTAGAATTAGATTTGTAAAATTGGTGTTGTTTTTTATTTTTTATCTGATTAAGGTTTTCCTACCTAAAAGTAGGTACTACCTAAATCTATGCTTACATACACATTCATACACTACTAAATGTCACGTATTTTGGTGCCATTGTTTTATATGAGGAAAAAGAAATAAGGATTAAAAAACAAAACGGGGATTAAGTATCTCTCTTCTCCCGTATCAAATTTTTATAGCTATCCATGTCCATACGAGTAACATTTTCTAAGCCTGAATCCAAACTGCAGCACGCGCGTGTGTTTATGTAATGAATGCTAAACTTTTACACTTAGACGAGGCTCGATAAGTGAGGTGGAGGGAACTTGCCACGAGAGCTCTCTAATATAAAATATTCATAACCCCAGACAATGTAGTTGGAAACTTCGATCAAGGTACCGCGTAGTCCAAGCGATCGAGACAAGCGGAAACTAGACACCAGTGTGCCGAGTGCTAGTTTTTGTCACTGCTCGCCTTGAAGAACTTTGTATATAAAATATTTTTATTTTTTCATTTTCTGCCTAAACGTATTTATATAAGCAGTAGATCATGTTATGTCTAAAATATACGTAATTTATTTTAACGAACAATATTATATTTACATATTTTTGTCACTAATCGCCGTGAAGAAGTTAACTACAATTTGCATGGCATCGAAACAACGATGGTAATGTCAAACAATTGTAGTAAAACTCCAGATCACACAAATAGTATTTTTATTATAAAGTGTTTCCAGAAATGATTTCGCATTAAATCACATATGAATTCTAGTTATAGTTATTGTAATAGTAGTCTTATCATATCCTATTATGTAGATAATTAATTAACAAATTCTCGCAACAATAATAATCAGTATGTAAGAACTTCGAGACTAATGACTTACCAATAGGAACTGCTGAGGTCTACGCTGATACCAGAACTGATCCTCAAAGAACTCAGACCCCCTATTTTATACTGAAATATCCCTTCCGATTCCCTCCAACTGTTATCAGTGTTTACCTATTTGAAGGAAGTCAAATATAACTTCCTGTTAGGAATAAATGTAGTTTTATTTTAACAATACTAGAAAATACCTAACACAATCTTAATAAATATTACATAATTTTATAATTATTATAATAACATTTGTTAATTTTTACACAGTCCATCTAATTAATACAAATTATCTGTCACTTCATCTAAAGGTTCAACTGTCAATCAAATAAAGTAAATAAAACGTATTAACTTTGGAAAAATCATAATACGAGCCAAATAATTATGCGATTATTATAGTTATATAATTTATGTTTTAGATTTAACATTTTGCAATTTATAATAATTGACAGTTGCACAATTTGAATAACAATATTTCTTTAAATTTGACCTAACACTTGGCCATTCTGATAAGGTGTATGGCCTCATACACTTTCTAAATTTGACCTAACACTCGGCCATATTATACAGGGTGTTCGGCACATGGATGGACAAACGAAAACCGTGGACCCGTGGAGCCGTCTGCTATACATTGAGGCCTAATTACAAGACTCAGGCCCAATAGTTTTTTTTTTAAATAATTTTTTAAGTTAATTTCGAAAAAAGCCAGTTTTCAAACTTCAAACGACTATAAATTTACTTTTAACATTGCAAATCCAAACATGCTTTTGTAATAATTATCTGCATTAGTTGTACAATCATATTAAATTCAGTTTTGGAGCAAATGTTAGATATAAAATTAGATACGAGTCCTTAAACGATAAACAAAGTGAAAAAATAATTTTCATATTCCACTTTGAAATTCTTAAAAAAAAAACTATGATTTTTAGAGCACTTAAAATTCTAGGAAAACATCTGTGGTTCATACCCTTTATATCGGTATACAATTTGCACATATTTGTTTAAAAATAACTAGAGTAAATCGCAATTTAAACTAACGGGGCCTTAATTCATAAGACTCAATTTGCGAAAACTTAAATCAAGTACAAGCCAATTTGTCATAATTGCTTTCGGTATGTTCACTAACACTACACGTGGGAGCTAGTAGTCTGTCTCTCTCTTACCAGTCACGATAGTATCTCTTGTCTCTTTTGTTGAATTTGGACAATAGCCGTACGTGCATAGCAGGTAGAAAAAGGGTTGTTGTTTCACTCTGCAATTGCGCTATTGTTTGATTTTGTCTATTCCTTATCAGTCAAACGTTAATTTTGGAAAAAATGGTTTTACTTATTTGTCGAGTCTTAACTGCCTCTGCGATCTGACGTGTCCGTTGCGCTTACTGTTATTGTTTTCGTTTTGTGATTTTGTTATCGTTTTACGTTATTGTTGTTGCTTCAGTTTGTTAAGTTTTCTGTTATTTTTTTGTTACGTTGTTGTTTTTTTTTCGTAAAATGACCACCTCTTTTACGAATGAAGAATACGCCAATATGTTGTTGGTGTATGGAGCCGCTAATTGCAATGGACGTGAAGCACAAAGACTATACCAAGAGCGCTATCCTAACCGTCGACTGCCTAGCCACCAAACTTTTGCTACTACATACCGACGACTTAGAGAAACGGGTAATTTGCGTTATCAAGAACCGAGGGTGAATGTACGACAACATCATGTTGCTACAGACGAACGTGTATTAGAAGAATTTAATAATAACCCTAATAAAAGTATAAGAGAGAAAGCTGCAATGCTGGGCCTTGGCATATGGAAAGTGTGGGCAGTTCTCCGGGAAAATCGGCAACATGCTTTCCTGGGGTCATTGGAAATAAACTAATCGGGCCCCATTATTTACCGGACAATATTAATGGAAATAATTACTTAGAATTTCTGCCAAATGATTTGCCCGGTTTAGTAGAAGAAGTATTACAAGAAGACAGACCTTTTGTGTTCCAACACGATTGCTGCCCAGCCCATTGGAGCATAGCTGTGAGGGAATACCTTAATAATGTGTTCCCGAACTCGTGGATCGGTCGGGGTGGTCCAATTCCTTGGCCACCAAGGTCGCCCGACCTTACCCCAATAGACTTTTACGTCTGGGGTAGAGCCAAAGAGCTAGTGTACGCAACCGTGGTGCCCAGTCGAGAGCAGTTAATAATTAGAATAAATGAAGCATTCGAAAAAATGAAAGCCGAAATGATATTTCAAACAACAACAGTGGAAATTTTAAAACGGTGCCGAGCATGCATAAGAAGTCAAGGGCACCAATTCGAACAATTGTTATAAAATAAATTTTGGAAATAAATTAAAATTTAAATTATCATAGTGTTTTAATAATAAATTCACGTTCTACTAAAAAGCTTACTAATTAAAAACATATAAGATTTCATAGAATTACTACTGCACAGAGAAATAACACCACTTTTTCTACCTGCTATGTACGGCTATTGTCCAAATTCAACAAAAGAGACAAGAGATAGTATCGTGACTGGTAAGAGAGAGACAGACTACTAGCTCCCACGTGTAGTGTTAGTGAACATACCGAAAGCAATTATGACAAATTGGCTTGTACTTGATTTAAGTTTTCGCAAATTGAGTCTTATGAATTAAGGCCCCGTTAGTTTAAATTGCGATTTAATCTAGTTATTTTTAAACAAATATGTGCAAATTGTATACCGATATAAAGGGTATGAACCACAGATGTTTTCCTAGAATTTTAAGTGCTCTAAAAATCATAGTTTTTTTTTTTAAGAATTTCAAAGTGGAATATGAAAATTATTTTTTCACTTTGTTTGTCGTTTAAGGACTCGTATCTAATTTTATATCTAACATTTGCTCCAAAACTGAATTTAATATGATTCTACAACTAATGCAGATAATTATTACAAAAGCATGTTTGGATTTTCAATGTTAAAAGTAAATTTATAGTCGTTTGAAGTTTGAAAACTGGCTTTTTCGAAATTAACTTAAAAAAATATTAAAAAAAAAACTATTGGGCCTGAGTCTTGTAATTAGGCCTCAATGTATAGCAGAAGGCTCCACGGGTCCACGGTTTTCGTTTGTCCATCCATGTGCCGAACACCCTGTATAATAAGGAATAATATATTTCTATCTTTTTAACCCTTTATCCTGCTAGATCTTCTCGAGTTACTCTGACCGTCTATCGATCTGCAGTACTTTACTATTGCAAGATTTTCTCAAGTTACTTTGACTGTCCTTCAACCTGCAGTACTCTGTTATTAACAACTCTGATTTGTAAATTCTGAATCTTATGTTGCAAGATCTTCTCAAGTTACTTTGACCGTCCTTCAATCTGCAGCAATCTACTCTTTTTAACTTGTGCTTAAACACTGATTAAATCAAATTAATTAAACAAATTCCTAATATTTAATTCTTAATATATTACTGAAACTAAATTACTTTTTAATTATTCAATTATCATCATTAATATTACTGTCTTCAATACTTTCAACTTCATCTATATCGTTATCATCAACATCGTTATGTACATCAAGAGCAGCAATATGAACCCAAGGTAACATACGGTTTGCGGCGATGACTGATTTGAGTTTGTTTTTACTACCAGTTAAACCTGGAATTGCAGTTATCTCGTACCGATCATTCCCTAATACTGAAACTACTCTAAATGGCCCCACGTAAGGAGGCACTAGCTTTTTTCTTTGTCCGTCATTCTTAAAAGATGTCTTTGTAATCTTTACTAAATCACCTTCATTATAAATTCGTGCTGGGCGCTTGTTTTTGTCATAATACTGTTTTTGTTTAGCCTGTTCATTATCTATTCTATCCTTAACTTCATGTCTAATGTCAGCAACAGTAATATCATCACGAGTTTCATGTCGCACTTCATTATCAAATCAAATCAAATCAAATTATTCTAAATCAATTACTTTTTCACTTCAACTCGAATAAATTGTTACATAGTAATCAGTTTGGTTTTACTAAAGGTCGGTCCACAACAGATGCAGGCATCAGTCTTCTGTGCAGTATATTTGAAGCTTGGGAGAGGTCACAGGATGCACTTGGTATATTCTGCGATTTATCCAAAGCATTTGACTGTGTGGAGCATGATACGCTGTTCAGGAAATTATACCATTATGGTGTAAGGGGCACGGCACTAAAGCTTCTAAGCTCTTATTTAATAAATAGAACACAGACTGTAGAAGTTAATTCCAAAAGGTCTAATGGTACTAAAATTAAACTAGGAGTACCACAGGGGTCTATTTTGGGCCCTTTTCTATTTCTCATCTATATAAATGATCTACCTTATCTAGTTAATAATAAGCATGAGATAGTACTTTTTGCTGATGACACTTCACTAATTTTTAATATGAAGCGACGACAATCTAACAATGACGAGGTAAATAGTGCTCTCTCAAAAATAGTACATTGGTTTAATGCTAATAATTTACTGTTGAATTCTAATAAAACAAAATGTTTAAAGTTCAGCTTGCCAAATGTGACGCAGGCACAAACCAATATACTATTAAATAATGAGAAAATGAAATTAGTAGACACCACTGTATTTCTAGGTATAACATTAGATAGTAAGTTACAGTGGGGACCACATATTGCTAAATTGGCAGATAAGCTGAGTTCTGCAGCATACGCTGTTAAAAAAAATTAGAGAAATTACCGACATAGAGACCGCGCGATTAGTTTACTTTAGCTATTTTCATAGCATAATGTCGTACGGCATCCTCTTGTGGGGAAACGCTGCGGACATTAATACAATATTTGTGCTGCAGAAACGTGCTATACGTTCTATTTATAAGATGTCGACTTTTGAATCTCTAAGGGAAAAGTTTAAAGAAATAAAAGTTCTGACCGTCGCATCTCAATACATTTTGGAAAATGTGTTATATGTAAGAAAGAATCTAAACAACTTCAAAAAGAAATGTGATAATCATTGTGTAAACACTAGAAATAAGAACAAGTTAGATATGCCAGTGTTCAGACTAAGCAAAGTTAGTAAATCCTTTAAAGGCCAATATATACGCTTATACAATATAATCCCAGAAAAGGTTCAAAACTTTCCCATTAATAAGTTTAAAAAAGTAGTTAAAGAGCGTTTGTGTGCCAAAGCGTATTATAAAATTAATGACTTTATTCAAGACGGCACACCTTGGGAATAAGGTGGCTCCTTATCTTATCTTATTATTTGTTACATAGACATAAGTAAACATTGTAATAATTTTGATCTTAAAAGAATAATTTTCCATCTTTTTGGTAAAAGATGGCCCCAGACGAGTTTCTTGCCGGCTCTTCTCGCTGGGTTAGTTCTCGAACCGGTGGTAGGTATCACGTAGTATCGACGTTCAAAAAGAGTATTTAAAAATACCAATTTTGAATAAAAAAATTTTGATTTGATTTAATTTGAACAAGAGATACGAGTTTTGTTTCTTTGATTTCACGAAGGGGCCGAGATGATCAATATGCAAGGTATGAAATGGGTCTTCAATTTTAGTAATGGGATGTAATTGTCCCTCGGAATTTGTAGACTGTTTCTTAGCATAAGCACAATGAAGACATGCACCTACGTATTTTTTTATAAATTTTGTCATTTTCGGAAACCAGTATGCACCCTTGATTCGTTCTAAAGTTTTTTCGATACCAAAATGACCAATATCATCATGGTTCAGTTTGCATATTTGCCATCTCGCTCCCTTTGGTACAGCCCATCTTAATTTATTTTTATCGCCGTCTATTACTCTATAAATCCTGTTGTCCTTAATTACGTAATTGTCGCTAATATTCTTAACTTGTTCCGCGTCTATTTTAGAAGTTAATATATCCCTAACCCTTTGTAATTCTGAATCTCCTAGCTGTAACGTTAGTAACCAATCTTCATTATTTATTAACATGACCGTAGGATATCGTTCTAGTTCGTCAATTGTTACTAACTCTGTAGGATTACGCGATAGTGCATCTACGTGTGACATACGAGTACCAGGACGGTACTCTACTGTGCAGTGATACTCCTGCAATAGCAACCACCAACGCGCTATTCTCGGAATGAGGTCCCTTTTCGCAAACGTAGTTCGCAATGCACTACAATCTGTAATTATTTTAAATTCCTTACCTATTAAGTAAACCCTAAACTTTCTAAGGCAACAGATTAAAGCTAATGTTTCTAATTCATATGAGTGAAATTTTTTCTCCTCGGGAGAGGTCTGTCGACTATAAAAACCTACAGGTTTAAAAGAGTCGTTTTCTTTAAGCCGTTGCATTAGAATACCGCCTACTCCAATTTTACTACCATCAGTATGAAGTTGGGTTTCGGCTGATGGATTGTAAATTGCTAAAACAGGTCTCGTTATAAGTCTTCGTTTCAGTTCCATAAAACAATTGTCTTGTTCGTCCGTCCACGTAAAAGGAGTATCCTTTTTTAGCAATTTACTCAAAGGATAAGATAATTGTGCAAAATTTTGAATGAACTTGCGGAAATAGCTAACTAAACCTAGAAATTGACGAATACCGTGTTGGTTTACTGGCTGTGGAAAATTTTGTACGCTATCTATTTTCTGATTACCAGGTCGTACTCCTTCAGAGCTAATCTCATAGCCTAAGTAGTCAATTCTGTCACATAAAAATTCGCATTTCTTTAAATTAAGAGTCAAGTTAGCATTTTCTAGCAAGTGAAGAACGTGTTTTAATTTATCCAAGCAGTCATCAATATTAACACCGTAAATAAGGACATCATCTATACATATAAGCAGTGGCTTTAGTAAATCTAGAAGAACCTAATACCTTATTCATCATCCGTTGGAATACGGCTGGTGCGTTAGCGAGACCAAATGGCATCCGATTAAATTCATATTGGCCATCAGGTGTGACAAAAGACATTAAAGTTTTTGAATTTTCCGATATTGGTATTTGGTAATATCCTGATGCCAAATCAAGTGTGATGAAGCAAGAATGTCCGGATAATCGCGCAATTTCATCCTCTATTATAGGCATCGGATAACGCTCTTTAACAGTAATCGAATTTAACATTCTATATTCTACACAAAGCCTCTGGTTGCCGTTTTTCTTTTTTACCAAAACTATAGGGCTTGCGTATTCTGACGTGGAGTCTCTAATAATGCCGGCCTCTAACATTTCATTAATCATTTCTCTAACCTTTTCTCGTTCTGTATGAGACAACCTATATGGTCTATACACCACTGGAGTTTTACTATTTAATTCAATGTTCATTTCAGTTACGTTAGTGTATCCTAATCCCTGAAGGGAGCTTGCAAAACAATGTTTATATTCATTTAAAATACTTAAAAGCTTAAGTTTGTCTGACTCACATACAAACTATCCAATACGCAAATCTTGGAGGTCAATGTTCGTAATATTTTTGACACTAAATTCATTAGGTAATGTGGAAGCAATACGATTAACAATCTGAACTAGAAACGCTCGTGCTATAACGGTATTTTTAGTTATTTGACATGATGATGATTCTGGAGCAATAACAATGTTTACGCGATTTTTAACACAACGGTAAAGGCCACCTTTAACAAAGTACTGATGAATCGGTTTACCTATTATTTTATTATCAAGTAAAATATGACCATCGTAACCAGATTGAGCTACAGCCCTAACCGAAGAGATTCCATGAAGTGTAACCGTTTCATTTATTATTATCTTTATAATATTTGTATTATCATCAAAAGTATCAAACAACGGCATTTCATTATTAACACTAAAGAAATCAAGCCTATTACTACACTTTCTCACTAAAATATGAGGCTGTTCTGTAAACGTTTGGCCTATTAACAATGGTGTATCTAAATATTGGTCAGGAACTACCTTACTATCGACTTCGGCGGAAACGCCATCTACCATGAGCTCTACCTTTACATTGCCCAGAGCTAGCACGATGTCATTTCCAAATCCTTTCATAGGATAAGAAATGTCATCATGTTTCAATCCCAAATGAGTTAACAATGACTGTTTGATTACCGTAACTTCACTGCCGAAATCTATAAAAGCATTAACTTGTAAATTATTAATTTTTACATCCTTATAAAATTTTGCATTGGGGGAGGATGATGATATGCACATGGTTTTATGTGTGGTGTTAATGTTTTCCTTGTAATTACTCACATACTTAACACACGCTTCCGCATTGTGACCAACCTTTGAACATCGTGAACACCTAATTAATGGTTTCGTGCATCGAGTGTAACTATGGCCCTGTTCTTTACAATTGTAACAAGTGAGAGTTTGATTTTGATTAGAACCTGTACGCATAAATAATTTTTCATTTCCTACTCTAGGCTTCGTAATTATTGATCTGTCTGTAAAAGCAGTGTTATCCTTATTACTCATCAAAAACTGTAGCAATTGATCAGGATGAGAACAACGCAATGCTAGCGCACTAGATTTCATAGTTCTATCACTTATTCCATGGATTATACAGTCAACTGCTCGCTTTCCCGTTATGTCACAGTGGTTTAAAAGTGCTAATTTTTCATAAAAATAATTTTGTATTGACTCATTAAACCTACTCTTACGTCTAAGCATTTCTTCCAAGGATTAGCCATAGTTGTGTTCATATGGAAACGCGCTAGTCAATTTAACTTGCCATTCGTCCCAAGTATACAGTATAGTACTAAGACTTTCGTACCAACGCTTGGCTAATCCTTGTAATTTTTGCATAGCGAAATGGATAGTCGTCTTGTCATCCCAGCCATAGACAGCAGCGCATTCGTTGACCTTTTTAAGCCATATATCTATACGTTGGTTATTATACGATGGATCTAATTCCGGTAAAATATTTTTATAATCGTTATTCCTATTGTTAATAACTGGTGTATGTGACTGTGAAGTCAGTGTTTGGATAAGCTTTAACACGTCGTTTGTAGATATATGCGGGCTCACTGACCTTTTGTCCACAACTTCGGCACGATACTGACACGCCCGACTGATGGGCCGTGAAGTCCCGCGAACGTCGGGCTGCTCTTGGCGCGCACGGCTGCTGCGGCGTGATGACTCACGAACGTCGCGCTCCCGGCGCGCCCGGTTGTTGCGCCGCGAAGACTCGTGAACGTCGCACTCCCGGCGCGTCCGGCTGTTGCGCCGCGAAGACTCGCAAACGTCGCGCTCCCGGCGCGGTGTTTGAAGTCTGCGACTGCAGCTGCGACTTCTTCTGTGGCTGCGATATCGGGACCTTCTTTTTGCACGCGACGTACGCCGACTATCCCGGCACCGGGAATAGCTGCTGTCAGCACTTTCACTCGAAGTGGATTGCCTTCTCTCGCGGTCATCATCAAGCCTTCTCTTACGTGACTCGTGTTCCATTGTCACTCAAACACAAAAAACGGATGCTTTAGTATATTTCACTAAAAGAAAATATTTCAGCTCTATATTTAACATTAACACTATGTCTATATTGTAGGCGTGTACGTGTCACTTCTGATCTGTAGTAAAACTCCAGATCACACAAATAGTATTTTTATTATAAAGTGTTTCCAGAAATGATTTCGCATTAAATCACATATGAATTCTAGTTATAGTTATTGTAATAGTAGTCTTATCATATCCTATTATGTAGATAATTAATTAACAAATTCTCGCAACAATAATAATCAGTATGTAAGAACTTCGAGACTAATGACTTACCAATAGGAACTGCTGAGGTCTACGCTGATACCAGAACTGATCCTCAAAGAACTCAGACCCCCTATTTTATACTGAAATATCCCTTCCGATTTCCTCCAACTGTTATCAGTGTTTACCTATTTGAAGGAAGTCAAAAATAACTTCCTGTTAGGAATAAATGTAGTTTTATTTTAACAATACTAGAAAATACCTAACACAATCTTAATAAATATTACATAATTTTATAATTATTATAATAACATTTGTTAATTTTTACACAGTCCATCTAATTAATACAAATTATCTGTCACTTCATCTAAAGGTTCAACTGTCAATCAAATAAAGTAAATAAAACGTATTAACTTTGGAAAAATCATAATACGAGCCAAATAATTATGCGATTATTATAGTTATATAATTTATGTTTTAAATTTAACATTTTGCAATTTATAATAATTGACAGTTGCACAATTTGAATAACAATATTTCTTTAAATTTGACCTAACACAATGGTAACTAATTCGATGCCATATGAATTGTGGTTTTACGTATACCGTGGTCGTAGAGACCTGAAACTTACAGGGCATGCTCTTTGTAATGCGTAGGCATCCGATAAGAAGGGATTTTCCGAAATTCTACTCCTAAGGGGGTGAAGAGGGGAGAAAAAGTTTGTATGGGGCAACGTGATTCCTTGGTCGAATGTACTTCATATTTTGCACAAACATTTTGTAATAGAATTAATGGAATATGTGTATCATAGTTTATTAAAATTCGTCCCCTTTAACGGGGTTAAAAAAGTTGTTTGGGAGCAATTTGCATTAAAGTTGATATCAATACTCCTTAGTGCTTTTAATTTAATAGTAATAACACACAGGACTTCTTGCACTATTTCCACTTTAATAAGTATTTTACATTAATTTTAATATATTACACGTCCGGTTTGAAACCGGTCCTGTGTGTTATTACTGTGAAACATGAATTTCCACCAAGAACCTACAGTACAATCAATAATATATCTTTTAATTTAAAGCCCCCACTCCAAGCGAACGATCGATTTAGTCTTTACAATTTAAACATTTACTGGATTTGTAGGTGCAAGTAAATCGGTTTAGATGAATGATGAATATAGCCTGAGATCGGAAGCCCGATTACTACACTTTTCACATACAAGTTATTTTTGTCGTACTTTTGGCGCCCACCGCAGAAAATAGCGGGTATGAACAATGCATAGGTATATTCATTATACACACTTATACTACAAAATGAAATTTAATTTATCAGTAAGTGTGTAAGTGACGAGTGTAGTCAGGCTGGCGTGGGATCTCAGTCTTTAAATTATCGTAACAACTAAAGCGTTCGTTGTTAACAATTTACCTTTACGAATTAATTTCCAATTTGATCGTAACAATCGATTGCCTGTGAGCGGGGCTGTGGGACGCATTATTTTTATTTTGTTTTGACACGTCATATTATTGTCATCTGTTGAAAAATAAATCTGATTATAATTCGAAAATTATATTTAATAATATTTTGTTCTTGGTCATTTGATGAAAAACTTACTTTATACCTTGATTTTCCTTGAAAAACTCATAAATTACCTACCTACCAGCTCCATTAAAATTGTTAAACTATTAAATTAGAATATTTGATGTGTAGTTATTTTAAATTTTTTTTCTTTTGTTTTTGTAATAATTAATTTATTTGTGTTTAATTTATTTGTGTATAATATACGTATCTGTTTTAAAAAATGGGACCAGAGTTGGTTATCGTTAATGGGAAAATAGTAAACCTTACTGTTGTACCAATAGTGGGACATGGTGCATGCCTTTTCCATGCGTTGTCATATTTATTATACGGCACACAAGTTCGCTACATGCAAGTTCGCAAAGAAATTGTTCGTCATGTGACAAACGATTGGGATGAATTTGGTGCTAGCGGAAGTAGACTTGAGGGGAAGCTGCTTCTCCCACGGCCAATTATATGTGGCATGCGGAGAGTAAGCCGTGTAGCCTAGTGATTTTAGCACCCGAAAGAAAAACAAAAAATATTGTTTACAAAGAAATAGTGCAGTAGTACCGGCATCAGTATCTCTTACTTATAGTGTTCTCTATCGGGAGTTCCAAAAAAAAAGATTTTATTTAAAAGATTTATTGAAGTTAAAATTACAAGTTATTTTACATTTAAACTTAACAAAAATGAATCAGATGTATGTTGGATCTAAACTCAAGAATTATAACTAAAATAAGACTACCGACTTTGACCGATGTAAGATCTGAAGTGTCCAAGTTAACTCCAAATTCACGGTCCCACGGAGTTGGGACCACCGCGATGATGCGGCGACAGCATTTCCAGTATATGACGATTTCTTTCGTAATTTATGAAGAAACTGCTGTATTTTCTCTATAGTCCAAGAGGTGGCTTCAATTATTATATGTTATATGTTAATTATAGTCCAAGAGCATGTTCGACTGCGACTGGCCGATGATGATGATTCCCATATAATGGTATTCGGCAATTCGGTGCTAAGTCCATATTACATAGGGGGTACATATGTAACATCTTTGTAAGCAATAATAATTAATCGTTGCTTACACATTAATATTGTATACAAAGTTTTTTTTTTTCAATTTATCTATTTCGTTGTAAAAAAAGTATCACCCATGTAACTTTCGCCAAATTAACTGCGCCCGGCAGTTGATTTGGCGAAAGTTACATAATAATATTTATTAAAATAATTGTTAATAAAATATAACGAAATTTTACTTTCATGGTTTTTGTTTCCTTAAAATCGGCCTTAATAAAGATTGATATAGTTTATAAGCATTCAAAAATTTAAACATGTTATTAATTTATAATATGTTAAAAATATATATTAACGTAAAAACGAATACAAAACTCCTACGCGGACGAAGTCGCGGGCAAAGGGAAGTCTATATATATAAAAGCTCATTGACTGGTGTATCAAAGCACATGCCAAACCCATAAGGCTAGAAATTTGAAATTTTGCACATGAATTTCTCATAATATGACGTAGGCATCCACTAAGGTAGGATTTTTTCATTTCTCATACTCGGAAAGTAGTGTTGTTTTGATCTGATAGGTAGGATCTGATTATTGGGTTCCATCCAATGCTGCTTTCCTTTCATAGGGAGGGAAAAACTCATACAAATTCATTCCGGCCCGAGGGTCTTCAAAACTTCAAAAATAGAACTGCTGTCAGCTGTGAAGAGTTTTATGTAAAAAAAAAGTATTAAAAAATGACATGACTTTCTAAACAGCCAGTGAGAATTTAGCGCAAACATCTTTGAGCGGAATAAGCCGCGAGTGCCGCGACAATTACGCGGCGAGCGGCAAGTTCCATATTTAAAATTTAAAAAGTCAACACAAATTGGCGGGATACTAAAATCTGTTATGTACGCGACTATGTATCTGTGACGGACTTTTGTGCTAAGATTTGAATTGAATATTAAAAATGAGTTCAAGCGAAATATTGACACCAGATTCCATTACAGACGAGGCAAATTGTGTCATAGAAAATCTTTTGCCAAAAATATCATTAGAAAAATATATAAACACATACAATGATTTTATGAAGTGGCGAGAAGACAATAATATAAAATCGTTTTCCGAAAGTGTATTTCTTACATATTTTAATGGACTGAAAAGACAGTCGTAGCGGTTCAAGAGTAAGAAATCTAAAGTTTTCACATCTCATGAGGTGGATTTTTTTTTAATGATGCTCCTGACGAGATATATTTGGCAGTGAAGGTAAGTTTACCTAAGTATTTATGGATTTATTCTAAATATGAACGTATTTATTACACAAATGCTAAAATAATTACATGCTTTTCACAGGTCGTATTGATACTCGGTATAAGCGGCGCTTGCAGTAGCAGTGAACTCACAAATTTGACAATTAACGACATTGAAAGTCAAGGCGATTTATTATTAGTAAAACTGACTAACTTGAAAAAAACAAACAAAGACACATATTGAGCGCTCGTTTATAGTAAAAGAAAAGTTTACACAAATAGTAAAGAAATATCAAAAAATGAGACCTAGTTAAGTGAAAACGGACCGCTTTATTCTCAACTATCAGAAGGGAAAATGATATAAACAAGTGATCGGTAAAAATAAAATCTCAGGTATGCCGAAGCAGATAGCAACATATTTGAATTTACCAAACTGTGAGCAGTATACCGGACACTGTTTTAGACGAACTTCAGCGACACTTTTAGCCGATTCTGGGGCAAACATGACTACGTTAAAAAGACATGGAGGCTGAAAATCCAGTACAGTCGGCGAAGGCTACATAGAGGATTCAGTCCAAAATAAAACTAAAATTTCAACCAAATTAACCGAAACTATAAAAATACGTCCCAATTCGCCTCTGCCGACAACTTCCAGGGAGTGTCCGCAATGGAATCCATCGTCTGATAAAATATCAGAGTCTCCTACTTTTACAGAGATCCAGAACAGCCAAATTTCTCAAAATATATCAAACAACATAAATATTCCAAACAAAAATGTAATTATTAATTTCACAAATTGTCCTAATTTGACTATTAATTTTAAATAGGCACTACTAATTTATTATTATTAATAAATAGTTTAGATAAACAACTAGTTTTGTTTTCCTCATATTCTAAATGAAATGTAGAGTGTTTGCCACGGGTAAAAGAATCAATTCCTAATCGGACTATAGCCGATCGCTGCGCTCGGGCGTCTAACTACTCGTACCTCGGGAATTGATTCTTTTCAACCCTAGGCTAACAATCTACTATTTTTTAATCCAACCCCAAGTGGGTAAAATAAGGGATAAAAAATTCAATTTTCTCCCTTTGCACTATCGTAGGAACATCTCGGACCTGGCTTACTTGTGTAAAATTCTAAACAATAAAATAGATGTACCTGAATTATTAATTAAATTCAATCTTAACGTTCCCATTAGAACTTCTCGTAATTTAATACCTTTTTATATCCCACCTTTTAACACCTACTATCGTCGAAATTCATTTGTTTTTAGTCCCAGCGCACAATTCAACAAATTCCTAAATAGTAATCCATGTGAGGACTTATTCTTACTAAAGCCCAAGAAAGTTAGAAAACTTATGACTGATGCCTTCTTTAACTCTAATTTATAAACTCCCATCCTCCAGCATTAAATAGGGAGTATATATTATACTCCCTATTTAATATATTATGTCCTAATTATTTATTAAAAACCATTTGATGTGAGTATGTGCGACGTGTCCTTTGATTTTATTACGATTTTATTATGAAATTAATCGGCTAGCCTTTACTTGTGGTTTGAGTATTGATTATGCTGATCATTATTATTATTATTGATTTTAGTTTTACTTCTATGCAGTGGGTGTATGTTATGTAATGTCATGATCAGATGCTTAGCCTGTGCTTATATTAACATTAATTTGTTTTACACTAGTGAAGACTTGTTATTGGCATTTCGCTTTTTAATATGTATTTTTATTGTTATATTTTATATGCTGTAAGTTTTCCAAATAAAATAAAATAAATTAAATAAATAAAAGTTTGTATGAAACTTTTTATTCCTTCGTACATATTTGCATGAAATTTCGTATGAAAGTAGGTAAACGGAACGGAAAAATAATGAGTTACGTATTTCAGCGTTTTCTAATATCTAACCCCTAAGAAAGTAAAATAAGGGATGAAAGTTTTAAATTATTATAAATATATCGTTTAAAACACAATTTCACGCGGGCGAAGTCGTGGGCAAATGCTAGTTATGTACATAATTTTAATTATAACTAATAGCTCCTTGAAATCTTTCCAGTGTGTTGCGTCGTTGCATTCTGTGGTTTGAACTTTAAGCTGTGTTAATAGATATGAATCAGTTATGTTTGCCCTATTTGTACAGATATGTACATATATATTATTATGTAGATGACAGTATTCAGTATCTAAGCGATTCTATTAAGTAGCCAGTTTGAGTTAGCGGTAATTGGACGGTGGAGATGGCAGGAGTCCCGGCGGACCGAGCCCCATTCTTGTCTGCTAAATTATACAACACTAGATGCTTCCTGCGACTTCTTGCGCGCAAAAGGAGCCGTACATTTTGCCGCGATAAAAAGTAGCCTATGTCCTGGCCCCGCGATCTATTCTATATCTAGAGATATAGTATACAATATATTCTGCTAAAGTAAATCGTCTTGATATCGTTAAACGTTTTTGAGTTTGGACAAACCACAACGCGTAAAGCGTTGCATTGACGTTTATGAGAATACCATTTTGCTATTTTAACATACCGGGACTGCATTGAAACTATAATATTGTAAGATTTAACTAGCAGAATCAACCTACCGTTCTATACTTATCTATAGTCGTGGTCTTAGGCTGCGACTATAATATGATACGGAATACGGAAGGCCGTAGAAATTGTAAGCATTGAAAATAGAACTCTGCGCTAATACAAAACAAGATTTGAAAATCGAACACATGAGTGTCCAGACAAATGTCAATGTCATATATGACAGCTCGACACTGATAACTTCAATTTTCAACTCTATTGTATAAACGCAGAGATCTATTTTGAGTGCTATGATTTTCCATTTTAATTCAAGTGCAAAAAACATACAAATTTAAATAACGTTCTTAAATGGTTTTAGACTATTTTATGAGGCTAGGAATTCTCGACTTGTCAACATAATAATTACGTTCTAGGTATTGCTATTAGGTTAATTGCTATTGCATAACATATGCAATAGCAATTAGAAGTTATACTTTAATTATAACAACTTTAATAACTTATTATAATAATAATTATAATTTATTTATTATCACTATATCCTTCTATTGTATAATTTAAAACAAATGTTATATGTGTAATTTAAATAAGTTACATATTATCTAGATAATATAATGAAATAAACATGACATGCAAACGTGAAAATGTTTTAATTATATTTATGTAAATTCAAGGGCGTTCCGGATCCCGGAGCATATAGTCCCAGCCAGGGGCGTGCGCTCCATATAGGCAGAAATGCAGTGCTTTACTTGTCATTCACAGATATTTTAATAAAACGTTCGTACGTTTTAGATGACTTTAATTACTAGTAAATAAATTAATTAAAAAAAATATAATAATTTAAAAATGCCTAATATTTTATAAATAGCAAATCATCTCATGCCGTTGCGATCTGCAGGACATATCATCGCATGTATGTGTAATTTTCATACTTCGCAAACGCACACACCCATGAATATCGACATGATTATATAGTGATAACTCCCGCGGCAGGCGATGGCTCTCGGCTATCCGAACGCTTCCGAAAACCGCCGAACTGGCTTGTCGGAAATTATTCGTTGCCTATAATCCGAGTAAAAATAATAGACGGAAATCTAATAAATCACGTATGCACATTATGCATTTTTGTTTAGTAAGGTTTTATTTGTTTAAATAGAAGAAACGTTTTGTGTTTCGCGGGGGCCATATTGCATATTTAATGTGATAAGCATTGTTTACAATTTAATCGCTCCAGTTTATTTATAGTTTTCTTAAAAGATTTTCATTTTAACATTTGAAAGTGTGTACATTTAACAATTTATTACTGAGTTTCTATAATAATTGTAGTGATTTGCTTTTACTATGTAGTGCGTTTGTTGATTTTTTTTAAATGTTAATTGATTGTGAGGTTAGTGTTGAAAATGTGTGTTTATTAAAAATTAAAAATAACAAGTTCTCACAATTGTCATTCAGTGAAAAGATTCAAATTCTGTCTAAAGGTAGGTGTGTACCCGAGTTACAACAATTAAGCCAGCAAAAAAATAATGTAACTCGAAAATTTCATGTTAAAAGTTATGAAACGTATAACTGGCTGTGTGGTTGTGTACACACGATTAAATTATATTGTTTTCCAAGCATTTTATTTAGTAATTTACATCGGGATATAGTAATCTCAAGTAACCGGAACCTTGAATATGTGAAAATTGAAGCTGACTGACTGTTGAGTAGTTATAATATTTTAAAATATGCTTATTATTTTACTTATTAGAATTTCTTCCGCCGCGACGATCGATCGCTGTTTTGTCTGCGTTGCCGTAGAAGATGTCCATGAATAGTAGTACATCTAAGACTTGCTCTGTTGGCATGGTTTCGACTTAGAGATCCGTCGCTTGGCTGTAGCTATGCTAAAAATCTATAAACGAAAAAGTTTTTGTGACCGAGTACTTCGCCGCATACCCCGTGTCATAATCCTGTGCACGCCACTGGTCCCAGCCTAACCCCGACATCTCTATACCTGCAGACTACGACAGCTATCACTATTCTCCTCAACAGTTGAGAAAGGGTAAAAAACTCAGTAGATTTTATAACAGGGGTTATTTAAAATATCCTATTACTATTTATGTACGAAATGATTATTGTTAATATTTAAATTAGGTTCTTACTTTATTACAAAAATTGTCCGTGCAGTGGATATATAAATTATATCTTTAACTACACTATTTATATCCTTGCCTAAAGGGCAAAAACGGGACCCTATTGCTGAGACTCCGCTGTCCGTCTGCCCGTCTGTCCGTCTGTCCCTCTACACGTCTCTCCGTCTGCCCGTCAGTCTATCACCGAGCTGTGTCATGAATAAATACTATGTGTCATAGGTACTAATAACTACCATTTTTATTAAAAAACTGTAACCCGACTAAATTATATAGTACAGACCAGACCAGTAGTTTGGTATAACAAACATACATCCTTTTAGCTGCGCTGGAGTCGGGTAAATACTAAATATACAGAATACAATAAATAAAAATTAAGGGGGTTCATGATTTTTAAACTGTTTTTGCTCAATATTAGCGCCAGTTTTATGTATGTAATTTAATAAAATTTTATTTGTTGTTCATTTGAAATTAAAATGATTTATTTTATCATAAAATTTTGTTATAATTAAGTATGACGTCTTTCTGAACTGACTAATTACAGACAATTATGTTTTTGAGGAAAATGTCCAGAACACGTGTGTTAGTGTGATTTTATTATTTTATTTTTATTTTTTGTCTAACCCGTCTACATAAACATTGTAAAGATAAAAGACATAACGATTGTCTTTACTGTTTAGTAAAATTAACAAAATATTATTTTTTTAGTACCTAACCTCCGACATTTTCAAGCAGTGAGATGCAGATGCATTATAGCTAGGAACACTCTCGATTATACAAAAAAAAAATGCATCTAAATCTGTGCATCCGTTTCGGAGCTACGATTCCACAGACAGACATACACATATACAATAAAACTTGTAACACCAATGTTTGCGTCGCGGGTTAAAAAGATTACCTACTGTAACATGAAAATAAATAAAAGAAGGTCCGATAGTATAATCAACTTCGCAAGCAATCGGTTCGCTTACAACCCGCCCTGTCCCCACTACTCCCCAGAGAATGGTGCTAAAATATAAAATAAACTCCCAACAGCGCTCTCTAACCCGATAATATACTATGAAACTGCCACGCACTGTAATTTACTTCCACAAAAGTTCGCGTAAGTAATGAGAAAACTTGCAAACCACACCGGAGTGCCATTTTGTTTTAACTCAACAACAGAATTCCGTGAGTGATACTTCGAGTTGAACAACGTGTAGTTCTGATGAATGTGAGCGCCGCTAATCTTACAAACTACTTCACGAAATAGTATTATAATACATACCTACATAGTACGTACCAGTGGCGTGGAAGTTCTTATAACCCCATTCCTATCGGCTTCACTTACCACATAGCTTTCGAAGGCCTTCCCTGCGAAGACGAACCAGTCTTCCCCACTAGTACATATCCTGCCCTTCCTCGGCAGACGGTTAAAAAGATCAATGATCACGAGTAGACTTAAATCCGACGAGGCATGTAATCTTGTTATTCTGATAACAAAAAACCTATAGAA
The DNA here is from genome assembly GCA_037179445.1 of Phengaris alcon alcon. Taxonomy (NCBI): domain Eukaryota; kingdom Metazoa; phylum Arthropoda; class Insecta; order Lepidoptera; family Lycaenidae; genus Phengaris; species Phengaris alcon. The sequence goes on along the minus strand of JAYRCH010000171.1, from coordinate 95,073 downwards.
TTCTTTGATAATATTATAAAATACTACAAGTCCGCCCTGTATGTGTGTGCAAATTTCGCCCGTAATAATGTATAAGTTTTATATTTGAACTTTAAAAGATTCTTTAATATTTCGCCCCCTAAATAGAGAAAATTACAAACATGCAAATGTTGTGACAGACTAACAAACGTTAACCTGTCTCACATTTTATGTATTTCTAAACGTTATTTAAACAATATTAGCTCTCTGCACACCTTAGGGGAGTCCGGGGATAGTTGACTAACTTTTGCCTTCAGCTCATAAACCTTGGATGTTTGAATTAATATAAAGAAAATAACGGCTGTTACAGATAGAAGAACTACCCAGGTAGTAGTAATTATTAAATTTAATATAATAGGTCTTTACCTATGAAATTGCCGTTCTGCAGCACTGGCAGTTTCAAATCAAAATAATTTTTGTTTGGCTAAGAATTCTAATTTAAAATTTATTTTATTTTAAAAACATGGAATTCTTTTCCCCGAGTAGTCATTTGTTTATTGATTAGTGTTACATTTTCATCGCATTTCGATCTTTTTCGTCATCATGGATACGTTAAAAATTCGAGTAATTATGGAATATGAGTACCGTCGTGGCAGTAACGCGGCACAAGCGGCACGCAACATCAACGACGTTTACGGAGCTAACACTGCAGAGTGCAAACCAACGCACCGCCTGTTATTGGTTTTCTCGCTTCTGTTCTAGAAATTTCGACCTGAAAAATGAACCTCGCGGTCGTCCGAAGACTTTGGTCGACAATGACGTATCAAAGGCGATTGAAGCTGATGATACACAATCTACGGCTGCATTGGCAGCAGATTTCGACGTTAGCGTCAAAACAATATTGGTCCATTTGCGTCAAATTGGCAAGGTAAAAAAGCTTGACAAATAGGTGCCCCACGAACTCAATGATCGCCAGCGCGAAGTACGCGTCGAGACGTGCCTTGCACTGCTCAACAGACCCACAAATTAAGGAATTTTGAACTGCATTGTCACCTGCGATGAAAAATGGATTCTGTTTGATAACCACAAGTTCTGAGCAAGTTGTTTGAATCCTGGTTCAGCACCTAAACAATGCCCTAAACAAAAACTTACCCCTAGAAAAGTGATGGTCACTGTTTGGTGGTCTAGCGCCGGTGTGATTCAACACAGCTTTTTACCAAACGGGGTGAGCATTATTGCAGATGTGTACTGTGAAGAACTAAACACAATGATGGAGAAGCTGGCACATCTCCAACCAGCATTGGTCAATCGCTCGTCTCCGCTGCTCCTGCACGACAACACGCGACCTCATACTGCACAGCAGACGGTCTCCAAGTTGCAAGAACTGGGGTTGGAAGCTCTCCGTCATCCGTCCTACTCACCAGACCTTGCGCCTGCAGACTACTACTTTTTCCAGAATTTGGATAACTTATGGCGGGAAAATTTCAATACCCGAGAGGCAGTACAAAATGCCTTTGAAGAATTTGTTGCCTCCCGTCCAGCTTATTTCTTTAAGAAGGGCATCAATAAACTGCCACTGCGTTGGCAAAGATGCATTGATTGCATGGGTGATTACTTCGATTAATACAAATAAAAATACATGAAAAAAATCGTTTAAATTTTTTCATTCAAAACGGCATTTTCATAGGTCAAGACCAAATATTATGATATTTTTTCATTACGATACTTATTTATTCAATTTTCCAAACCTCAGCCTCTTGGTCAACCTACCCCATGTCCGGGGTTCGTTGACTACAAGTACGGGGTTGGTCGACCTAGGCAGTAATTCAAGAAAATAAAACTTTATAATTTAAAAATGGTAATAACTTTTTCAATCAACACCACTGATCAATATTCTATACTTGCTTTACCTTATATATATATAATTACACATATAACATTAATCAGCATACTTAACCTTCTATAAACTAAAACATTCTTCTTTTAGAAAACGAACTTAATAAATAATATAAGCTACAAATCTTTCGTTTCTTCTTTTTTTTTCTTTTTCTCTGTCCTTCTTTTATACGTCCTCATTTTCTGTAAAAATTCAAATTTTGCGTAAAATAGTAAACTTACTTAGTCAATTATTGTGGTAAATTAATTAGTCTACCTACCCCGAACAAACGTCGTCAACCAGCCCCATACAACATTTTAAATTACAGCCCCGTCGCTTGACTACACCTTGGTAATAGTATGAAATCAATTCAGTGTAATATAGAAAAAGACTATTAAATTTACATTTGTCATAGTAACAACTGTATTTTAAATAGATAGACAGGCACAAAAACAAATAAAGTTGAGCAATAAAAATTACTTACCAAGAGCAAAAACAAAACATGTAGTGCCACTCCCGAACGCCACGCCACGGTGTCAGCGCACTTCGCACAAGTTAGCGGATCGCGGGGGCGCGTCTTCGTTGTCTTCGTTCGTGATTGGTTGACACGTGACAGTAGCGAGTTATTGCTGCTTAGTCTACCTACCCCTGTCAACTATCCCCGGTCTCCCATACTCCTCATAAACTTTAATTTATCGGCCAAATTATATACTTCTCCGGTTTAACAATCTCGTAAAACTATACTGCAAGTTTTTGCTTCACATTATAATACGATGAATGAAGCAAAAACTGGATTATTATATTAATCATATTATAACTATGCAGATAGGAGTCGCTCACAGTGACATGCCACATAGGGAGGTTAGTAGTGATGTAGATAATGACGATGATAGTTAATGTGCCTCCCATCGAACTAATCCAAAAACATCTCTCAAAAATCCAAATGCGTCAAGCCGCTTACGCTATAACCCTTATAGCGTAAGCGGCTTGCTCACATGCTCACACTGAGATGCAATACAACGCGCACTTTTTAAGATAGCGACACACAAAATAGGTGGAGAGCTACTAGGAAATTTAGATCAGGTGTTTGAGGACACCTTGTTCTATACTTCTCCTATTGTACCTCAACACGAGTTGAGGTACAATAGGACAATTTTTGAAAAGTGAATTTATTAATCCCCAAAAAACATGTTTGAGGCAATTTTTAATTTTTAAATAGCGTTAGTTAAATGTTTAATAACATGTTGTGTCTCTTGGTTAGGTTTTTATCCTAGAGTCTTACACCCAGAGTGTGATGTTTAAGTATAAATCGTGTTTTTATTTTTTTAACCTTTTTCCAATTTACTTTTACACTGGTCTGGTAAGGTTAGCACATATATCCCATAATAATATTAAAATTATTAGTCGGGCTCGGAACCGGTTTGAAAAGAGCGGTTTATTTCGATTATGTACCGGTAAATATATCGTTCTTTTATTTACCGGTTAAACAAGTGAACTGTTTTTATGTAACCCAAATGATAAAGGTTACCGGTTACTTACGCACAAACGATTTTGACACCCAAATTAACCGGTTAATTCTGCAATTATTTTCACCTATATTTTTGATGCTTCTAAAAAGTTAGTGACTAATGTCACTAACTATTATGAAAACCACAGAAGCTATTATGAAAAAGAAATGTTAGATTTGAGATACAGCGATCTGAATACGGGTAGATTCATGTTTCGACTTGTTACTTGAGGTTGCGCAAGCGCCCGCAAGCGTCGAGCAAACTACGCCAGTCGCCACTCACTTATCGTTCACTGCGTTTGGATAATAATTATTTTTATTCTTGTGTTGTGTTGTGGTATATGTGGCAGGTATTTATTATGGGGAGAAAAAAAGTGAATAGGATTTATTCTATGTTTACGTACGACGAAGAAAACAAAAAATCTAAGTGTCTAATGGAAGGTTGTAATGCAATTATCAAGGTAAGTGGTTTTCTCTATTCCAATCTATATCAATATTTATATATACATATTGGTTACTTGGCTTTTTTTTTTACTTGGCTTTAGGTTTAGCTATTTTGTTTTGTCAGTGATGTAGATGACAAGACACTATATTCTGGCAAAAATATAGTCACGTAACTAAGTAGGTAGGTACTTACGTACTTTTAAATGAAACGAACATGCATTGTGTGTGATTGTGGCTGTCGTAGTTAAGCCACTTAATTTCGAAATAAATGCGACTTTAAAGTTTAATTATTATATGCAAACAAAGGGTCTAGCCGCATAAGTATGACGAGTTGGCCCCCAAATAGAAACCTATATGGAAACATTGTGTTTTAACATCGACTTGATATACAAACACGATTTACGTACATTTCGCGACCAGCTATCGCTTTGACCTTCAGATATTGGAAAAAATAACCACACGCGTAAGCTATTATTCAAAGTATTATACGCAATTTATTCAAAAATATTAATAGGTATTAAAGATGATTTATCACATCTATGGATAGTTTCTAATACCAGTACAACAGAAGAGTAGCAAAAAAGGAATTCAGACTATTTTTCAAAGAGGTGTCAAATAAATCACAGTCATCAATATTAGATAAAATGAATCCATTCAATATGTCTGAAGATCAAGTAAAAGTTATTCCAACTGTTACAAATAATTACGTTGGTCTAAAACAAGTTAGCCGTGAGGGAGACTTCTCCTCGCGCGCCGGGCCCCTGAAAAGGGCCTTGGGCGGGGAACCAATGCCAGGGGCTAAGCCCCTCTAATTGGGGTGGGAAGACGCGCCCAGTACGAGTACTGGGCGCATGAGTCTCAGTTTTAGGGGAAGACCCCCCGCGGCAGAACGCGGGGGAAACCCATGGGGGGGCACCGCAAATTCCGAGGGAATGACGAGTGCCAATCCAGGCCCGACCAAGACCGGCGGTCAGCTCCAAACGGCGCGTGGGGGTCCCGACCCGGGGGCCGGGAAACGTGTTTGGGTCCACTCCCTCACGCGCCGCGTTTACCGGACCGCGGAAACAAGCGACCTGGGGAAAGGGGGGCGAAGGTAAGCTTCCGGATCCCGACTTTTAATGTCGGGGGGGAAGGTGCACCAAGGAGGCGACGGGGTGGCAAGAGGGCTGCCACCCCGACAGGCCCCAGGTGATTGTGTGACGGTATACGCCGGCATCTGGTTTGCCGGCGTAGGGGAGAGGTGTGGGGGGGATACGATCCCGCGATGAGTGGGGCGCTGTTGCGCCGGGGCGCATCAGTGCGCTCGGGTGTGACGCATCATTGCGTCAGGGCTCCTCCTCTTCGGGGGGGGGGGGGCTGCTTGGCTCCGCAAGGTCCTCCGGGGGGGACGGGACGGCATCTCTCGGCATGCCATGGCGCCAGGTCGGTCAGCTCGACCAGGCGCGAGGCATCCGCTCGCGCGAACAGCTTCGCGGAGAGCTGGGCCACAAAGGCCTCCACGCTCTCCACCCTGAGGTCCCTCGCTATGGTGGAATTGCGGACGTACCACGGTGCGTCCGCGATGCGGCGCAGCACCCGGTTTTGGGCCCTCTGCAACAACCCTTTCTGGGGTGCGGAGAGCAGGTGGTGCCACGCGGGTGCCGCGTACGTGAGGCGGGACCGTACGTACGTCTTGTAGAGGGCGATGCGCATCCTCAGGGGGATCAGCGGGTACGCGTAGGCCGGACGCAGCTGGGCTACCGCTGAGTTCGCCCTTGCCACCGCCGAAGAGCACTGGGCGACCATGGACAGGCGGCGGTCGATGGTGACCCCGAGATGCGAGGTTTGATGCGCGCAGGGCGCGGGGGGCGCGGGGTGCGCTGCGGTAGTGGGGGGGCCGATAAAATAACATCAACAGCCGGGGGGGCTACAACAGGGGGGAGGGGGAGGGCGAGGGGCTCTAACTCGGAGTCCGTAGCGGCATTTGAAGTCGCGACGGATTTGGCCCTTTTTTTGGTCCTGGTCCTCGTCCTAGTCCGCTTCCGCTGCTTCGGGGCAGCTGGGAGGGGGGCGGCGGAGCGGGGGGTGGGGTCGTTTGCCTCCGCCATTAGAGATGTGGCGGTGGGCGGTGGCGGGGCAACCTCTCTCTCCTGGATATTGGGGGCGTCACTTACCCGGTTTGTGCGGGTTGTGCGGGCTAAGGGGCCCGCGCGGCGGTTGTTTGTTTCCCGGCGGAAGACCGGGAAATTCCGACTGTTGGCGGGGTGGGGCCCCTTGCAGTTGATGCAAGTGGGCAGGTCCGTTAGTGGCCGGGGGCAGTCGGCGGCGGCGTGCTCCTCGCCGCATCTGACGCACGCCGGCTTGCGGTGGCAGTTCCGGCTGGAGTGCCTGAACTGCTGGCAGCGGTGGCATTGGGCAGGGCCACTCTTCCCACGCCAGGCCTCACTAAAACAAGTTAGTGCAACACTTAAAAATAGTACAAATATGATGTGGGCCTTATAGTACAAGGGCTTATCAGTACAAGCTAAAGGGTGTAAGTCGGATTTTTTGTTTTCGAAGTGTTGCACCAATTGTTTTCCCACGCAATTTTTATGAGTAATAGTAATCATAAAGTAGCAATAACATACATTTTTTTTTTCGTGATGATAACTCTCAGAGAACATGTTTTTTTTATTTTCTTATATTTTTATATAAAAAGTTATTCTAAAAATTAAAAAAATATATATATATGATATATTCTCTAATGTAACCTTAAGTCTGGCATTTGTCTCACTTCTCTATCTTAATTCGTTTTTGAGATATTTTACTTTGAATAATAGTTTACGAGTGCGGTTATTTTTTCCAATATCTCAAGGTCAAAGCAAAAGCTGGTCGCGAAATGTACGTAAATCTTGTTTGTATATAAAGTCGATGTTAAAACACAAAGTTTCGATATAGGTTTCTATTTGGGGGCCAACTCGTCATACTTATCCGGTTGGACCTATTCATATTGATTGACTATCGCGTGGAAGTGCAAAAATAAAGTAAGGAACTTTGACGACAGACACAAGTACACAACTATAGGTACAATGAATATTTTTGATAAGTTTTGTTAAGTCTCTTTGTTAAATCCATTCCAAATCCATCCATACTAATACATATGCGATACAAAACTCTATCTGTCTATCTTTACGTTATACCCTGTGGTTCTGTTTCATTATTATAAATATAAAAATCATAAATATTTTTATGCACATTACCAACATAGTAATTTCGTTTTCAGGGAAACCATGGTGCAAATTTGTTACGTCACTTCTATTCTCAACATAGAGCAAAATATGAAGAAATACACAATACAAATTTGGCAGCTAAAGAAAACATGCCGCCGCAAACTTCGAATGCCACCAAAAATGTAATGCAGTGCTGCACGAGACTTGTAACAGATCATGGTCGTCCATTTAGCTTAATTGAAGACAAAGCTTTTAGAGACCTTCTTGGGCTAATACCAGGGGTGACTCAAAACGAGCATCAAGCAATTAATATAAAAAATGTACGTTCCAGTATACAAGATATGGCTCACGAAATTCGTGGAAAGATTTGTAAAGAAATCAAAAATAATCTACTTTCACTTAAAGTAGATGTCGCGTCTATTAACTTACGAAGATTTTTGGGAATAAATATACAATATATTGTAGGTAAGTAACTTCAGAATGATTTTCAGACTATAGTTTAATTAAAGACATTTTTTTAACTAATATACTATTTTGTATTAAATTTTAGATGGCAAGATTGTCCTTCGGAATTTAAGCATCAAAGAATTGCACGATAGAAATACAGCACAGTATTTAAAGGACAATGTAACCGATTGTCTTAGCAGGTACGGAATAGAACTAAACCAAATACAAAATATCACTACTGATAATGGAGCTAATATAATAAGTATGACTAACCAAATAAACGAGACAACTAGGGAATCAGTAAGCGAATCGGACATCGAAACGGACGGTGAATACGACGAGGAGGAGTCTGTTTTTTTTCAACAGAATTTAGACTTAGATATTGGCATAGATAGCACATCAGGTACAGTCCGTACGGTAACAAGCGTACGATGTGCTGCACACTGTCTACAGCTTGCCGTTAAAGATGCGTGCCAGGAAATAGAAGAATTTCTTGGGCATTGTCAAAGTATTACTCGTATTTTCCGTACGCCAATTATGGCGATGCGTTTAAAACTGGAGAAACTGCAAAATGCGGTAATTGATACCCATTCGGTGGGATTCGACCGTAAATATGCTGGAAAGCCTGCATAATTTGAAAGATTTTTGCATCGCTAACTTAGATTCGCAACCAGAAGTAATTTGGGATTCAATTGAAAGTTATTTAAATATTCTACGGCCGTGCAGGATTTTATCAAAAAAATTGCAAATGGAACAACTTGGCGATTTCTACATTGCTTGGATGAAGTGTCGTCTGGAAGTTACATAGCAAATGTACAACAAACAATTACATAGCCCTTTTGCCAGGCGTTTGCTGTCTTGTTTAAGAAGTCGTCAAGAAGCGCTTTTCAGCAATGAATACTTTCTCGCAGCTATTTACCTCGACCCGAGAGTAAATGCTACACTTACGACTACGCAACAAAACAGCGCTATGTTAGTTGGAACTTATAAAAGGTTGACTAATTTAAAAAGAAAAACGACTGCACAAACGACTTCTGAACCGCCAAGTCCTGGTGTTAATGATAGTGTTGTTCCAGGAACTTCTGCAGAACTTGATTCTTCTATTGAAAATATCAATTTTGACAGCTACCTTCGCCAACATTTTGTTACTAACAGACATATAAGTATAGATGAACATAATTTACAATCATTAGAAAGAGAAATTAATTTTAAGTTAGTTGCTTTTTTGCAAGAACCAGTATTACCATCGAAAAGTAGCATTTTAGACTATTGGGAACGGAAAAAAATGACGGATCCATATTTATATAATCTAGCAAAAGTAATTTTGGCGACGCCACCTACAAGTGTCAGTGTTGAGAGGCTCTTTTAGTCTTTGAAATTGGTCCTTAACAATTTACGTATGTCATTGAATGACTGAATAATTGATGATGTTTTGGTGATCAGAAATAACCATTTCTTTTCGTTGGAGTAAATTTTTATGTATGGTTATTTTGTTACATACATATATTACAACAATAGTTAACACTCCAGAAATGTTAACTATTGTTGTAACTAACCCCAAAATTATTAAAATTATTATTTAGATCGTTGGTAATTCAAGTCAGCAATTCAGTAATATTTATTTAATTTCTACAAATAACATTTTTGTGTATAAATTTGTAATTTTTTTGACATCTTGAGTCTCAACTAATCCTAGGCATGTAATTTAAATCTCCAGGCTCCAAAATAACATTATGATTATGATAGATACGGATTGATTTTTTGTTAAAGACTTTTTATTATAAACGTTATTCACAGTAATAATACACAATACTTCTTGCACTATTTCCACTTTAATAAGTATTTTACATTAATTTTAATACATTACACGACCGGTTTCGACTTATACTTAGTTAGTATTACTGCGAAACATGAATTTCCACCAAGAACCTACAGTACAATCAATAATATCTATAAACATTTTTGTTTTAATTACAATTTTCAATGTAATGGAGTAGATAATTAGGATTATAGAATTTTTGCTGATCGAGTACAGAAATAAAACAATTTTATCAATTATGAATTTTATTTAAAACATAACCCACAATAATATCCAATTAATATTACACGAGTCTTCTACATTTGAAACAGTTGAATTGAATGAAATCAATATGCATGGATTTACTTATGTTTTTAATTTATTTTACTATCGGTTAATTGAAATTGGTCTGTATGACAACCTTTTACGGTGTTCAAAAAGTTTAATATTTTAACAAAACATCTCGTTTGCATACACGGTAAGACATGCCTTAATTCTTCTTTAATGAGGGCTGAAAAATGGTAATTCCTTTGGTCAAGTTCTACTTTAGAATATTCTGAACAAGGCAAACATATTTTATTTTCTTGTTTTAATACGACTTTTACTTTAACTTTACTAGTAGTACTTTAGTAGTACTCATATTTGGTTTTAACAAAGATGGAGATGCAGGGCGCTCCTAATCTTCTGAGTCAAAAGGATACGGAGATTTGCTTCGCTTTAATTCTGGAAGGAATAACTAAATAAAGTAAAGACGAAAGCTAGTACAATGAAGTAAACATAAATAATTCAAATAAAACTCACGTCTGTTATTCATCCTTTGTTGCTAATTTTCAGTCCTTGTATCTGTAGTACGAACTTGGTGAAGGCGGAGACGTGCGAACTTGAGTGCAATTCCAATTTTCTAACGCAACGTTCAGGCGAGCAAGGGTGGCGGGGGCCGGGGACCAAACAAACTTGGTTTTAACCGGTTAATTTTCACCATCAAAACCAAAATTATTGAAAAACCGGTATTCTGCATTTACCGGTAAAAACCGGTAAAGTGCAACCTTTAACCTTAATCGATTTTGGTTTGGGGTCAATGACCAAAACCGGTTAAGAATTTCAACCGGTTTCCGAGCCCTAATTTATTGTATTATTTTATTACCACCGCTCATGGACATCCGCGTCACCAGAGGAGTTATAAGTGCGTTCACGGTTTTTCAAGCCCCAAACCCTCCAACTCTCTTGTTTCGCCGAATGAGGAGAGTATCGATGGCCCTGGAGGCAGTTGGTGTTAAACACCGGGAGCGCACTTGTAGCTCCTCTAGTGTTGCGGGTGTCCACGAGCGGCCGGTAATCTTTTTATTTATGGAAGAGATACAAAAACTAGTGCACATAATATATACTTACAACTATAATAGTCATGTAAATACTAAAATATGCTGAATACAACAAACTAGCTATTGCTCACGGCTTCACCCGCGAGAAAAAATATATGAAAACTTAATAAATTATACACCGAAACCTTCCTCAAGAATTACTGAAAACCGCATGGAAATTCATAAAGTAATTTTTGAGTTTATCGCAAACAGACAAAAACGACGGAGGACTTTGCTTTTTTTGCTTTACATTTTATTGCTTTTATTGCTTTACAATATGAAGTGATTAACCAAAATAGACCTAACCTATCTACAACAACAAATGATATGCCACAAAAACCATTAAATGAATAAGGGCCAAGTCTTTTTCAAGTAAAAAGTTTTGAGCTTGGCATTTAGTGGTTATGTCCAAAAAAAATTTTTTATAAAATCCACTTGAATTCTTTGATAAAGTAAATTATGTAGATTGATAGAATATGATAATTTAGGTTATACACATTTATTTAAATGCCTATGTTATTCAATTTGCTTGTGCCTATTTAATTAAAAATACTTATTGAAATGTACCTACTGTATCTTACGAGTAAGTTTTACAAAGTGTATTAAATAATACTTTAAAAACGTAATAAGCCTTAACGTGAAACAAAAATTCCTTAATTCAAAGTTAATTAACGTACCAACTAGCAATAATGTAAAAACGCGTTCGCAGAAAAAAAATGTTCGCAAAAATTGCTTTGTACTACGCAAACAATTGGAACGAAGTTCCTTATCGCACGTTGCGAAAGGGGGCTAGACGGAAAAAACTAAGACCAAAAGTTGTAACGACACTTTTTGCCAATCGAAATCACAATGAAATAACGACTATTAAGAATGATACAAAAACGACCTTATCACCTTGACAATAATGTAGAATTTAGCAATTACACATTGTGACTGTTATCGGCATTCCTTCGACGTGCTTTCGGCCATCTTTGACTACTTAGTTCAACTATTTGACGCTAGATGGCTACTCTTGAAATTTGCATTTTATGCACGCAAATTTGCACCTTACAGTCATAGATGCAAGGTTTTAATCAGTTTTAATTCAAATTCGTGTGATTGTTTCTTTCTAGAATGTTCTGCTACTCTTATAGGGATGTAATCATATGAATGTTTATGAGGTTGGAAAATCGATAGATTCTGAAATCATCATATGTAAAAAGGGTTATATTTATTGATCGAGCGAACAAAAATAGTTTGCGACTGCACGTGAGAATACTGTGAATTTGGCAGATAATTAATATAATATATTATATATATGTCGCAGATTCGAATGGATTAACATCCGCACGGTCGCCATCGGTGTCCGACATATTTAAATTTTATCACTTTAAACACAGTCAGTGCGCACGACCGGCGCAGGCGTTGTTCTCAGAGCAAGTGAAGTCTCGACTAATGAACAAACGCACCACTGACAGTTATAATGACGTTGACAACTGACAAGTTATCAAGTTGACAGCTGACAGCTGAAGTCTGTACAGTACTTCCGGTACAATTAATTTTTAAATTATTTATTATCTCTTACATATATACAGAGAAACAAAATTGAAGTGTCTGTTTGTAATTTCAAATTAACAGCTTTTATTTTCACTAAATTTAAAAGTATGATCGGTACTTACAATAAAATATAAATTGTTAACATTTTTCTGTCCGTCTGTCAGTCTGTGTGTTTGTTCCGGCTAATCTCTGAAACGGCTAGACCCTGTTGCATATTGACAAAAGTAAGTGTCAATGTCATTTTTGACATTGACAGATGTCATGAAGTAAAGCCTATTTAGTTTGTTTATTTTAGTTGGCCAAAAGGCTATAAATAGTGTAGACGTATATTATTGTATTAGGCATTTACCTCATATGTAATACGTAGTCAGTGTTAAGCACCAAAAAAGGAGAATATAAGAATTGTTGCTGTATTATTATCATCACCACTCAGACACACATCAGGACTTACAACCAAGAGGTCGAAGCCCGCTACATGGTGTCAGAAAAAGGAGTAAAAAAATAAGTTGTCAAGAAAACGAAAATCATGAACGCAAAAGGGGGTACATCGAAAACTCCGGAAGCTTCGAGACAATCTGAGTGTGGGAACTTAACAATGGCAGGAAACGGAGTGCAGAAGCTTGAGATCTCTACAGAAATTATTAACAATAATGCTGAAAATTTCAAGAAATGGACCCAATCATTCGAAATATTCCTACTGGCGTCGGGCATGGAGAAAACGGAAGACAAAAGAAAAATAGCAATCATGCTGCATTCCATGGGAGATAAGGGCCTAAATATCTACAATTCCTTCAATTTGGACCTAAGCACTGCTACATTCCAAGAAGTCAAGGCAAAATTCGTCGAGTATTTTGAACCCAAAAAGAATTTGACCGTGGCGCGGCACAAATTCTTTACGTTGAAGCAACGTGTGAACGAATCCTTGGAAAACTTTCTAATGGAATTAGAAAACGCAAGTCATGCCTGTGAGTTTGGTTCGCTACGCGATTCCCTTGTAAAGGACATTTTCATTGCTAATATGGCCACAAACTTCTCGCAGTTTCGTCAAAAGCTCCTACAAGAGCAAGATTTATCCCTAGAAAGAGCCAAACTCCTCTGTAGAACACTCACGATGGCGCAGAAAAGTGAAGAATCAATCAATGCAGCAGATCCTCAAGTTTTTTTTTATCCGAAGGTTGCCAGAGGTGGATCATGATATTATTGACACTCGACAAAAACTCGTTATGTCGTCATGACATTGTATCGAGGTCATTATCACGTAATGATAACAGGCCGAGATTATGACCGAGAAGACCACTTGTGTACACGCCGCTGTCGCGAGTACTTGTCCAGTTCCCGAGTCGTACTGTGAAGCGACCTTGTAGGTTTAGGTACGATGACCTACAACACTTTACTCGTTGGTCGTGTGAATATTAAGTATTTAGTGCTGTTCAGTTTGTTTGCAATGAATTTAGTGGATCAGCCCGCGCCTGAAGTAACCATAGCGCAAGGCGTGGTCGGTGGTAAAGTAAATACGGACGGCACTGTGCTGCAGTATATTGGAATACCTTATGCGACAGTTGAAAAGAGATTTCAGGTAGGTCAATAATGATATTATAATTTTTATTTTTTAGTAAACGTTTGTGATGATATTATCTGTAAAGATAAATTATTGTGTTATCCTTCACGCAAAATTAGCAAAACTAATTTCAGTGAAATTATATTATTCATTAAATATGGTACCCACGAAATATACAGTTATTCTTTCTGTGCAATTGAAGTCGCGGCCCTCATTTGGCTAATTAGGCTTGTGTTCCTAAACTATGTCTGTATTACTGGGTTACCGCCCATTCGTCACCCAGCTTATGGAACCTGGAGCAAAAACCGGTGTTTCGTCACCTAAATAGCTACCGATTGGTCACCCGACAGGTGACCAATGGGTCACCTGTCGGGTTTGGAACTGCCCATTCGTCACCTGGTATAAAAGTATATTAAAACTAAGGAGATTTATAATCGTCATAGTTACTACATTGAAACTATGTTGCTTATGTCCTTCGGCATATCAATCATAGTAAAAACTTAGTAGATTTAAAATCATTATAGTTTTATACATTGAAACTATGTTGCAATTTGCAAATGTCCTTCGGCAATCCAAGTTAAAAAAAAATATTGTCATTGACTACTGACTTGACATAAGAAATCTTGCGTGTATCTTCCTGTGTAGTGAGTATAGTTCAATTTTGAATAGCTATCTTAAAAATGCAGTACCTCTTCGCGTGTAGTCACGGTGTGAACTGACCCTTAGCGGTTAAATTGTCGGTAGGTACATTAATGCCCGGTTTCTGAGGATTTTACATAAACTCTAGATAAATTAAGTTTAACTCACGCAGTTTTCTTTCAAATACGAGTTATGCAATCGATAACTATTCCTCACTAACCCTAACCTAACCTAACCGGACCTCATTTGTTAATTAAAGTTAAACTTAGTTTAATATTGTATATTATATTCGTTTAAGAAACAAGTTATCGAATCTATAGCACTAAGGATTATAAGATAATATAAACTAACGACAAATTCACTTTAGAAACCGGGCATAAGTCGGAGATCGCGGTATCAGATTCGAAACACAGAACCCTCCTTCTGACGCAGTCGGGTAAAAACTCAACGAACATTACTTGAACACCATCGCTTACCGCTTATCAGGTGATCCGACTGCTCGTTTCCTCGTTCATTTAATAAAATAATAAGTAGTGTTTATTACAATTTCTAGTTATAGGTATCTATTATACGTAGGGTGGCGGTAATCGCTTACCACCAGGCGATCCGACTGCTCGTTTCTTCGTTCATTTCATAAAAAAATGTGCAAGCATTAAGAGCGCCTACAACGGTAAATTGTTGATCTTAGATTTGATTTTTACACTCGATATTAAGCCACAAATTGTTTGTTTTTTTTTTTTAATATAGATATAACATTTTATGTAAAAGAAACTGGACTGAGTGAAAACATGAACTTTAACATTTTATCGATAGAAGAAAATCACTTTACGTCCAATTTTCAACTAAAATCAATTTATGTTCAAAACTATGCATATAACCGAGTCAATATTGTAATACATAATATAAAATTATATCATCTAGTGACTGTATTAGCGGCTTAAAAATATATTGTATATTTTACGAGTTATTAAAATACAACTATTTCGGCGCTTACTACGTTCTTATTCCGCGTAGAACACTCTCGTTCTGTTTCACCTGGCATGCGTGACGGGAATGTTTTGTTTCATCATTCAGTTGTGATCGCTCCGTTGAGACGAGAGTACTTCTGTACAGAGTGCTCCGGCTCGAGAAAATACTTCGACGAAATTATGGAAAACCAAAAAAATCAAAGGAAACGCTCTAAAAGAGAACATAAGAAATTAAAATTTCAACTCATGACTAACTGTCGACGGTTTATATATCTATAATTTTATTAATTGTGTTGTCACTAGCGCTGGAGTATATGCAAAATTAATCGATACTTTGAGCATTCGCGTGTTTTTGTTTATAGTATTTAGTACATACTAACATAATTTATCAGATGTTGCGAATGTATCGTATTATATGTACGTATAATTTTATCTTATAAACCTTTCATTTAAAATTATTTTGTATTTCAAAGCAGTTGTATGCGGCGGCAAAGCGGCTGATGAATACGAACCGGTTGAAGCACTAACACAGAAATCTTTCATCAACTTTGTAAATTTATTGAATTTTTTTAAATTTTAAAAAATGTATGTTCATTGAACATACATTTTTTAAAATTTACAATTTAAAATCTGGTCTTCGAGTTATAATAATCGCACTTTTATAGGTCAACTGAAACACATTGGTACACTCGTCAAATGCAAAATGTGCCAAAATGTTGACGAAAGAATGTAAGGAACAAAAAATTCCAAATCTGGCGACTAATTGATACCAGTATTGTTATTAACTGAATATTCCAAACTGGCACACAGATATTATTTTGGCGAACAAATAACTATATTGGCAACAATTTGAGAGTACATATTTAATTTAAGAATAGGCACATATATTTTCCCTAATGTAGATAATTCAAAAATCTAGATGAGAGAAAAAGAAATTTGAAAATCCTGAATATATTAATAGCATATGTATAAACATCGCTTGTGTCTCAAAGTAGAGCATTGCATTTTTTTTCTATAATCCAAAAATTTCTATAGCTTTACATAGCTACTGTGATAATCATCGATCCTAATCAGCATCCCCTAGAACTTTTAAATTAGTACTCATGTTATTTTTACGAAGAATAAAAATTCTCCATTTTGGAAATTGAAATTGGAACACTATTTTAAAATCAGCACCCCCAGAAACCTGGAAAGGACACCCATATTAATTTAAAATAAAAAATGTACGCCATTTTGGAATTTAAAAATAGATTTAATTTTCATATTATTCAGCAAAAAACCTTGAAAACGACACCCATAACAAATGAAAACAAACTCCAACAGTATCCAAAAATTTGATTTTTCGTAGCCTGTAAATTGAATATTTAGCAGCCATTAATTTAAATTAACAACTCAATCTGGTTTTATAGCTGCTTACATCGTTTAATGGTCGCCAATTTGGAAATTTAGTCGCCAACTTATAAACTTCGGTGCCAGTTTGGATTAAATTTCACCAACTTTTATCTGCCGATTTTTGTATTTTTTGTCGCCAGAGTGCTTTCGCCAGTTTAGTAATTAAGTCGCTAACATATTAATTCCCTGCCAATTTCAGTAATACTGTATGCTCATGTACAGTCGCCAACTTATTTTTTGTTCGCAAGATTAATTACAACCCATACTTTTATGCTATACCTTCTTATATTTAAGATTTTTATTATATTATATTATATTGTACACATATTTAATACACATCCATGAACACACCCAGGAACACACCGAACACAGAAAACTTTATATTACTGGCGAGATACTAATCCGCGACCTCCGGCTTTAGCGCCAATGCGCTAACTACTGAGCCACAGAGGTCATATAAAATAATAGAAATATTCACACATTGGATAAGCTATACAATGTTTTGTCCTTTTCTGATTAGTTAGAAAAGTCGCACGATAGACGAGAACAAAACGTTGTATAGCTTATCAATTATATAAATACTTTTATTAGTAAAGGGTTTACTACTTTAGTAAGGGTTTAATACTTTTATTAGGGGTATTATCTAATAAGTGTATAACAGGATTTTATCTGAAAAAAAATCATGATTTTTTTTAATTTCATGCTTTTATGTATTATTCCTTTTGCAATAGAATAGTAAAAAGTATATTATTGTTCTAATTACCTTTTCGTTTTATTTACCACTAGCTGCTGTCTGTGACTTCATGTGCCATAACTCATGGAGACTAGAGTCATCTTCATACATGAATTATTATTTATAAACAAAAAATTTAAGCCGACTTTCAAAGTAAAAATTCACAAAAAAGTATGAAATGAAACTCATTTGCTAAATAATTCCCTTTATAAATTAATAATTAATTAATTAATTATTTTTTTCGGCTAAAATTTTAACTATTTCTCTACTCAATCTTCATAATTTTAAATTCGGTACCAGCCCGAACAACAATCGGGCCAACTTACTTTCAAGTTGGCCGGTACCGACTACCTACAGTAAGGGTATACCTTGGTGCAAAAGATTTTGTATTTTCCTGAAGTAGTCTAAACTACTTCAGAAAAAGTCAAAATCTCCGTATGTGCAAAATCTCCATATAAATTTCGAGGAGTTCCCTCGATTCCTCATGGATCCCATCATCAGGTCACTCTTTTGATGTCAAAAGAACCAATTTGGGTTTATACCCTAAAGGGTATACATCAAACTACGAGTATGTAAATATCAAAAAAGGATTTTTAAAATCAGTCCACAGACGACGGAAAAAATATATTTAAAAAATAGATTGTATACAGCCGAACGTATAACCGCTTCCTTTTTTGGAAGTCGGTTAAAAAGTGTCCGTAAAAAAGCGTTAACTAGAGAGTGGTGCTAAAAGGCTGCAAAATTTAAACGGAGAATTAAATCTGAGAATCTTTGATTTTCAAAAGTGATGTCATTTTCGTTATTAGCCTAATAACCTTTGAAATAATACCCATAATATTATTTTTTGTACAAAAATATATTCACTGTCTTGGCCTTCCCAAATTTTATGTGAATCTAGAAAATTACTTGATTTGTGACTCGTACATTGCAAACAAACATAAGACAGATATATTGTCATACGTCTAGAATTTTATTATAAGTAAATAAGATAATCAAAAGGTACTGTTTTAATTAATGATTTGAGGTTAGCCATTTTTTACTCGTATAATAAAATATCAGTATAATAATAGCTTTATTTATTATACTGTTCATTTTATTTTTCACTAGTAAAAGTACAGACGCATAATCCGACTCGCACTTAGTTAATTTTTATCTGAACTTTTTGCGTATACTATGTTCATAGTTCGTACAAAGCCCGACGAGGCGGCCCGCGGAGACGTTTGCGATGAGCGTCTGCGTTGGATGAGTGCGGGGCGGTAGAAGCGCGCGGGTAAAATCAGAATTTTTCTAGCGTTGTGAGCCCTCTTAATCTATATAGCATTAATGTACTACAACAGGAGACGATCGGGCTGTTCTAATGTTTGAGGTGACGAAACGGCGGAGGTTCCATAAATTGGGTGGTAACTCGTATTACTGGCCAGTAAGATCTGACGTCACGTCAAAAAAAAGTGGCCTATGTTAGGCACAAAAACCCAAAAAATATATATACACCGTATCTTGATAACTAATATTATGTTCGATAGATAAATTTGGTCATTTAATTTCTAGTACCTGAAGCGTAAGCTTCGCTCGGCATTCTGATAAATTAAAAATAAAATAAAAAGATCACAAAAATATTTATATGACCAGTTTTCGACACCACCATATTCCGAATTATCAAACAAAGAAAAAACTATACATACGCAATACGCATACCAAACCGCCAATCGGACTGCCTTATTAGTCGAAATTATTGTTGCACGACGAATGAAAAAAAAAAAATATAGCTTAAAAATGTGCTGTTTTTCAGGGATAAGACCTAGCTAAATCGATTTTTCTCCATCAAAACTCGGTGCACACTTAATTTCATGGTAATACTTGGAGCCGTTTTCGAGAAACAAACTATATATTATATACTGAAACACCTACGGTTATTGGGTAAATAAAAATCAGTGTTAAATTAATATTTTATTACAATAATACTGTACGTATTGATTTAAGCCGGTTGGTGAGCCTCATAATTTATACAGGGTCGTGGGTATAGAGCCTACTTATGATTTTGCCACTTAGGAAATGTAGGGCTACTCTCCTGGTACAACCTTGGAAGGAGGGCGAAGGTACAGCTAGGACGATGGAAGGATTCCGCATCCAAACGGGTGAAGGCAGCAGCAGCGTAGGCAAAAGCAGCAGAAAAAGACGCAGGAGTATTCGGGGTGACATGGACACTCCACTTTTATATACTAGTCCTGTATATAATAGTGCCTAGAGTCAGCCTTTTCTACTGATATATAATCCACAGGGATTATCTGCCAGTTAGTTCATCTCCAATCCTCATTAAGACAATTCCTCAGTTTTTGAGATATCCGCGCGCGACATTTGCCTTTTGCCAGTAAACTTTTAATTTGTATGCAATTAACTTTTCAGTGTAAGAAAAGTATTTTCTTTTAAAGTGATTTTCAAAATCTCCCATAGCAAATTGGTGGCAGCGGTGGGATACCGAGTATCCTTGAAAAACGTCTCCGTATCTAGTATGTATCCTAAATTCCAAATTAAGTGGAATTATATATAATATTCAGTGCTATCCTGTGTTAAATTGTGCAAAATTAAAATCTATGTAATAAGATATAAAAGCATATATTATTATATCAAAGAAAGTAAATCCAGTGATAAAAAAATATAAAAAAACATCGATAAAATCAGTGGTGTTCCTGTTCTTATTCCTGTTTGTATCCTGCAAGTTGATGTAAGTCCTAGAAAATAATAACTATAATCATCCTTTGTTGGTGACCGCGAGTGTGAGTGAAGATACGAAATCCTGAATATATGTAACATTAAAGTGCGTGTAACGTTCAAGTTTAGTTAAGTTACCTCAAGAGTGTTGTTATCACTTTAAGGTAATTCTTAGAATTAGCGAAGAAGCATATCGCGTTCGCTCCACTTTGGCCGCCTATTACTCCGAAACATTCATTTATAACATTTAATTTTGTAATTATTTAGTAACAATCTGAAAAAATGGCTTCACCGCAACCGCAACCACAAGCGCAACCATAACCACAAACACAACCAAAACAAAGATCACAAACACAAATCCAAATCGTGAGAGTAGACCTCGATATAAGAATTTTGTTCAAATTCATAAAACCCTTTGATGGAACAAGGGAAAAATTAAACTCATTCATAGTAAACTGTGATAATGCAATGAAATTACCGTTAGAAGACCAATAACATATTTTATTTAAATTTATTCTCCACAGTTAGAAGGAAAAGCTGATTCCACATGCTCAATTAAAAAATTTTAATCGTGGGATCAATTAAATATTTTTCTTCATACTCAATTGGAGATGAACTAACAATTGGGGAAAGAAAGCAATAAGCTCATTTGTTGACAGATTAACAAGAATATACAAAATTAAATAATGTTAATAAATTTGCTTTGCGTGTAGACACTTGTTTGTCCAAATTATTAACAGAAATAACTTTATCAAATAAAAATAAATCTGAAATGCAAGGTCGTTAGCCCTACACATTTTGACGTGATAACGTCTTATAAATCGATGGAGCCGGATGCACGCACGAAAAAACATGAGTCATGCGTTACCTGTTACCCGTACCGTACCAAGTACCGTTACCAAGTACCCAAGTACCAGCGTTACCTCGCATTGCCTTTACCTCATTATTATTATTGTTGGTGTTGCTGTTGTTGTTGTTGTTGTTGACGTTGTCACGTACAACTATCGTCAGTAAACCGACTTTACAGACAACCGGTATTTTATTTAATATAATTTAAGCCTGAAGTTTCTAATTTAGTTCGCAGTAAAAGTCCGGCTAATCATAATCAAGCCATTAACGTAGCGCTTTCTGAAGAAGCAATTATAAATCTGTTCAACAAACGCAACTAATCCATTTTCTAGGCCTCAAATACCAAGCCTATTTCGTCGATATTGCAAAACCCAGGGACACACTATTGAACAAGGTAGAAAACGTGACTTTAATAACAACATATATAGAATTAACTGACCTTTCCCATCACAACTACGATCTAACCAGGAATACAACAAACCTATGCCCGCGCGTATCAATTATGTTGAGAACAACAACACAAATTATGATGAACCTCAACCATCCACAAGCTTTGATGCTCAAAATAATTAGAAGGAAAACGATACTTTAAACGAATATTTCTCGTTCACGAATGTTTCTCGTGAGACCCAACCAACAACCATAATACCCTTATCCAACAATGACACTATTTCTAAATCCTCTGAATCCAAGGACCACACGGGTAACCAGCCCCTAGCAAGTGTCCAATTAATAATCAATTCTTTATTCCCAGAATGTAGTATTACATGCAGGTGGTGACATAGTTTTAAAAAAGGTCGTACATTCTACCATGATATAGCATGGTGTGTGAAATTACATGTCAATAATCAGATTTTACTAGTAACATAACAATTTTAGTAATATTTGTAGTGTTATTCAATAGTCTAACAAAAGGTAATTAAAGGAAAAATATATACTTAGTACATTTTAAACCAATTCAAATATTAAATAATATAGATCATTTCATTTTGTTATAGAAAATGAGAATCAGTATGTATTATTAAAAATAATAAAATAATAAAATGCATGATTACTAAAAGAAACAAAAAATAAATAATATTTAACAAAAATCAAAATGAAATATTCAGTATTCATGTATAAATATGTCAATATAATAAATCAATAATCACATAAAATATGTCAACAACTTAAAGTCAGAAAAAAAAATATATTTATGTATAATCAAAAATGTCATAATCATCACAAAATCATTCTTCATAATCATAATTTATCATTTAAAAATGTATTAATTATATATTATTAATTATATATAATAGCATTTTCCTGTTAGAAAATTTATCAGATTGTTTTTAAATAATTCAAATGGTTTATCTTAAATATTATTAGGTATTTTGTTGTATGTAGTTGGTGCCATGCAAAGAACACTCTTGTTCAGAAGAGCAGTTTTATATCAGTACACAGCAAAGTTTTGTAATTTGGACCTGAAACAATTGGTTCTAATTATTGTTTTAATTAAAGAAATAGGTGTTTATTTGTTTTAACAAAAATGTCAATTTCTAATATAGGTAATAAACAAGGAAGAGTAAATAGTTTACAGTACCCGGCGATAAATATTGCACATCGACCTTTGGAAAGAGACAATCGGCTAATTTCGGCTTCGTAGAGCGTTATCTCTGTCGCACACTACCTATGTGACGTTTTGTCAGTTTTAGTTAAAATGCGATAGAGTGCGGTCGCGTCCAGTTCAAAATATATATTTAGAGTTGTAACACCCCCAAAATTTAAAATTTTCCAAAATATACGTAAACAATGTGAACATGTTTTTTTATTTTATTTTACCCCAACCTAAAGCCATAACTTATAGAAAATTATCAAAAGAAGCAAATCATAATTGTTTTAACAGCTCCTAAAAGATACCGGACTGTTTGTATTACGTACGACAGAGATAACGCTCTACGAAGCCGAAATTAGCCGATTGTCTCTTTCCAAAGGTCGATGTGCAATATTTATCGCCGGTACTGTATATGTTTTAAAATAGGGGACACAGCTATCAGTGACGTTTAAACCAAACATGGCTCTGAGGCATCGCTTTTGTGACTTGAAAATACTGTCCCTATCACTACAGTTCCCCCAAAATATTATACCAAATCTAAGGACTGACACTACAAAGCTGTGATATGCCACTGAGATTGGTTCAATATTTACTTTCTTAGATAGAATATACAAAGCATAGGCTGATGTGCAAATTTCTTGTCTTCTGCTTGGGCTTTCCATGTTAGTTGGCTGTCTATCAATATACCTAGGAATTTAGCAACGTCAGTCGATGACTTCTTCATTATACCTTATTTGTATGTTTTCGGGACATAATCTTTGTTAAAAGTGTATTATTTTGGTTTTTTAATGTTAATTTTTTAAAATTTATTTAAATTATTTGTATACACCCAATTTATTATTTTGTGTAGGCTATTGTTGATGTCATGTTCGTATGTATCATTATTATGGCATTCTATTATTAGTGTGCTGTCATCTGCAAATAGTATGGATGGGTAAGTGATTTTAAGTGGTAGATCATTGATGTACAGTAGGAATAGTAGCGGTCCAAGAACACTGCCTTGTGGTACGCCGAAGTTAATTTGCCGAAGGCAATAGATTTAGCAATGCTTTGACTAACAAATTTAATTACCTTTGTACTAATTTCACTGACTACAATTACTGATCAATAAAAAAATTGATAAAAGATTTCGCTATTTGTGTTGGATTATTATAATGGTGTTATTTACATTTATTTGCGTAATGGGTATTATTGTAGATTTTTTGTTGTTAATTATTTGCCATGAAGTTTTAGATTTATTGCACGAATTTGCGATAATATAGTTATTTTGAGCCTTTTGAGTAAGTTCAACAATCTTTCTTAATTTTTTAGATTAATTTTTAAACATTTTCTTATTATAATTTATAGTTCGTTGAGTTCCGTCTCTTATTCTATAAAAGTTGACGTTTTCTCTTACTGCAAGCGCGTATTCCTTGCGTTACCCATTTAATTTTACTTTCAGATCTAATAGTTATTAATTTGAATTTATGTTAAACATAAATCGTAAAGGAGTTTAAATATGTCAAAGAATTTATTGTATGCGTCATTATAATCATATAATAAATGTCAAGAAATGATAATCTGTCGAGATAGCTTTTGAATTTGCTAAGATTATTTACTGATTTGCCTCTTATTTTTGTTTTCCAAGATTTTATTTGCAATCGCTTGGTTAGTTTTATTTTTAATAATAGAGCTGTGTGATCCGAAAGTTCGAAATCAATAACATCACTTTGATGATTTCTTTTAAAGTTATGAGCAAAGTTATCAAGACAGGTATTACTGTTGAGTCTGGTTGCTTTATTGATGGACAAAGAGAGATTATATCTTAAAAACATTTAAATTTTGATGAGACTCTATTATTTTTCAAAGTATCAATATTGAAATAGCCACATAAATTACATTAAAATATGATCTAGAGCATACATATTTAAGAATGACATCTAGTTTTTCATAAAATGTGTTTAAACTACATAGCTTAGGGGGACGATATAAGCATAATATTACTGATGTTTGTATACTCATTTCAATTGCACAACACTCAATTATTCCTGCTATCAAATGTTTTTTGATGTCAGTTAATTCTTTAAAATCATAACCATTTTTTGATAGTATAGTTTTATTCGTTTGATAGGCGCTGCCGCGTTTGACGTCTTTTCTTGAGTACCATGCGGCAAGGTTAGGTAAATATAATAGATTTTTCTGACCTGATGCTATGAAATTTTCCGTTATACAAATGACATTCAACTGTATTTGCCTTTCAAAGAGTAGTTCTTGTATGTGAACTATTAACAGAATCGATTTGTTAATTAGTCCAGCAATATTTTGGTGCATGATATAAAAATAAAGTGAATTTTGAGGTATGGGAACTGGGTTATAGTTCTGGTTTTGCTGTATGCTGTGGTCGAAAAAACTCACATTTAAGTTTATTGGTCATGGTATGGGGGGTTGTTTGTTTTACCACACTTGTAATGTATTTTAAGTTTTATTTGATTTTGGGAAATAGTTAAAGATAGATTTTTGTTTTAGGGCTGATTTTTCAATCGTCAGATAACTTTTAATTGAGGAATAAATATATTTGACTTTGACCTATTTTTTATACAAAATCTGTCAAAGTCACATATTTATTCCTCAGGTAAAAGTTAACTGACGATTGAAAAATCGGCCCTTAATAGAATAGTTTTTTGTTTTGTATGATTTTTTATGTTCATGATTTCAATTTCATTATTTATTGTATGGCATAATTCTTTTAAGTAATGTTTACGATTAATATAATATTTATAAATTTGTATAACTTAAATTTTTAATGAGCTGATTTATATTGTAATTTAATAATTGGACATTGAGGTGTGAATTATATACCACATTAAGTATATAGACTTTACATTTTTTTTAATTTATGAAGTGATGATAATAGTTCGAATAATAATGTATAGGGATTTTTGTCGTATGCTCCTAATTCCAGTATAATGATATCTGCATTATTTAATTTTTGACAAATATTGCATGAGCTGAGTACTTGCGAGCAATTAGCTCCTTATTTTACCATTGACGAGATGCTCATCTTGAATATTTTGCCGTTTTTTTTGGAGACTTGCCGATAATCCTTTAATTTGGTCATCTCCTAATATAAACAAAAGTATTGCGTTTTATTGGTTATTTTATGGGTCTACAGTTAATAAAGATTTGTGGTCTAACCTAGCGCCATCTCTTGTCTCATCTATTAAACTTGTGTTATTGTTTTGTTGATTTATGTTCTTGTTCTTTTGTAGTTATTGTTTTTATGTTAACATTTTGTATATTTTTTTAACTCAAAGGGCTCTTAAATACAAAATCTTTTTAAATACGAAATCTATATAACATCACCATGTTATATAGATTTTGTATTTAAAAATTGTCTTTTCTTTGGTGTGTTATTTCGGGTGGGGTGATAGATTTTTATATTTATGTGATTGTTTCTGTATCTGTCAATTTATTTGCGTAGGTTGCAATTCTCAGTTGAAAGTGAGTCTAATTCAGAGTGAGCGGAAAGAAGTTGAACCTTAAGTCCTTTAATTTATTATTTTAGTTCGTCAATTTCTAATTTAAAACTAAAAAGTAATAATTTTTATTAGTCTCAAAGGCATTGATAATACTGAAGAGTCTGTTCCCGCTATAGGAAGCCTAGATGTCAACCTTACATTCGGCAAAGAATCAATACCATTTACACTTCACATAGTCGAAAATATCAACCTTGCGTATGACGGCATAATAGGAAGTGATCTATTCAGCAAATATCAATGTTCCATATATGTATAATAGGCTGATATTAAATCTTAAAAACAAAATGAAACTAAAATTCTCAAAACCTATTTATGAAATCGCTCCTCGGTCTGAAATCACTATAGAATGTACAGTAAGAAACCCAGAATTAAAAGAAGGTGATATCTGAGATTAACATTTAAGTGAAACTTATTTGTCGCTAACTGTTTAGCTAAAGTAAAAGAAAATAAACCAATTAATTCGACAGTACTCAATACCTCTGAAAAATTTGCTATTCTAAATTCAGATGTTCAACTTACTCTACACCCAATTGATCCCATCCTACCAAATTAATTATTCGAAAAAACCTTGCTTAGATAGAACGAATGAAGTTTTAAAATTACTCCGGATGTCACATTTAAATCATGAAGAATGCAACGCCCTGTATGACACGTGCTCAAAATACTCCGATGTTTTTCACTTACCTAATGATATACTTAACTCAACCGATGCCATCCAGCATGAGATACAAACATCTACTGACCAGCCTATTAATGTTAAATATTATAGATTTTTTATCCGAAGGTTGCCAGAGGTGGATCATGATATTATTGACACTCGACAAAAACTCGTTATGTCGTCATGACATTGTATCGAGGTCATTATCACGTAATGATAACAGGCCGAGATTATGACCGAGAAGACCACTTGTGTACACGCCGCTGTCGCGAGTACTTGTCCAGTTCCCGAGTCGTACTGTGAAGCGACCTTGTAGGTTTAGGTACGATGACCTACAACACTTTACTCGTTGGTCGTGTGAATATTAAGTATTTAGTGCTGTTCAGTTTGTTTGCAATGAATTTAGTGGATCAGCCCGCGCCTGAAGTAACCATAGCGCAAGGCGTGGTCGATGGTAAAGTAAATACGGACGGCACTGTGCTGCAGTATATTGGAATACCTTATGCGACAGTTGAAAAGAGATTTCAGGTAGGTCAATAATGATATTATAATTTTTATTTTTTAGTAAACGTTTGTGATGATATTATCTGTAAAGATAAATTATTGTGTTATCCTTCACGCAAAATTAGCAAAACTAATTTCAGTGAAATTATATTATTCATTAAATATGGTACCCACGAAATATACAGTTATTCTTTCTGTGCAATTGAAGTCGCGGCCCTCATTTGGCTAATTAGGCTTGTGTTCCTAAACTATGTCTGTATTACTGGGTTACCGCCCATTCGTCACCCAGCTTATGGAACCTGGAGCAAAAACCGGTGTTTCGTCACCTAAATAGCTACCGATTGGTCACCCGACAGGTGACCAATGGGTCACCTGTCGGGTTTGGAACTGCCCATTCGTCACCTGGTATAAAAGTATATTAAAACTAAGGAGATTTATAATCGTCATAGTTACTACATTGAAACTATGTTGCTTATGTCCTTCGGCATATCAATCATAGTAAAAACTTAGTAGATTTAAAATCATTATAGTTTTATACATTGAAACTATGTTGCAATTTGCAAATGTCCTTCGGCAATCCAAGTTAAAAAAAAATATTGTCATTGACTACTGACTTGACATAAGAAATCTTGCGTGTATCTTCCTGTGTAGTGAGTATAGTTCAATTTTGAATAGCTATCTTAAAAATGCAGTACCTCTTCGCGTGTAGTCACGGTGTGAACTGACCCTTAGCGGTTAAATTGTCGGTAGGTACATTAATGCCCGGTTTCTGAGGATTTTACATAAACTCTAGATAAATTAAGTTTAACTCACGCAGTTTTCTTTCAAATACGAGTTATGCAATCGATAACTATTCCTCACTAACCCTAACCTAACCTAACCGGACCTCATTTGTTAATTAAAGTTAAACTTAGTTTAATATTGTATATTATATTCGTTTAAGAAACAAGTTATCGAATCTATAGCACTAAGGATTATAAGATAATATAAACTAACGACAAATTCACTTTAGAAACCGGGCATAAGTCGGAGATCGCGGTATCAGATTCGAAACACAGAACCCTCCTTCTGACGCAGTCGGGTAAAAACTCAACGAACATTACTTGAACACCATCGCTTACCGCTTATCAGGTGATCCGACTGCTCGTTTCCTCGTTCATTTAATAAAATAATAAGTAGTGTTTATTACAATTTCTAGTTATAGGTATCTATTATACGTAGGGTGGCGGTAATCGCTTACCACCAGGCGATCCGACTGCTCGTTTCTTCGTTCATTTCATAAAAAAATGTGCAAGCATTAAGAGCGCCTACAACGGTAAATTGTTGATCTTAGATTTGATTTTTACACTCGATATTAAGCCACAAATTGTTTGTTTTTTTTTTTTAATATAGATATAACATTTTATGTAAAAGAAACTGGACTGAGTGAAAACATGAACTTTAACATTTTATCGATAGAAGAAAATCACTTTACGTCCAATTTTCAACTAAAATCAATTTATGTTCAAAACTATGCATATAACCGAGTCAATATTGTAATACATAATATAAAATTATATCATCTAGTGACTGTATTAGCGGCTTAAAAATATATTGTATATTTTACGAGTTATTAAAATACAACTATTTCGGCGCTTACTACGTTCTTATTCCGCGTAGAACACTCTCGTTCTGTTTCACCTGGCATGCGTGACGGGAATGTTTTGTTTCATCATTCAGTTGTGATCGCTCCGTTGAGACGAGAGTACTTCTGTACAGAGTGCTCCGGCTCGAGAAAATACTTCGACGAAATTATGGAAAACCAAAAAAATCAAAGGAAACGCTCTAAAAGAGAACATAAGAAATTAAAATTTCAACTCATGACTAACTGTCGACGGTTTATATATCTATAATTTTATTAATTGTGTTGTCACTAGCGCTGGAGTATATGCAAAATTAATCGATACTTTGAGCATTCGCGTGTTTTTGTTT
The DNA here is from genome assembly GCA_037179445.1 of Phengaris alcon alcon. Lineage (NCBI taxonomy): Eukaryota > Metazoa > Arthropoda > Insecta > Lepidoptera > Lycaenidae > Phengaris > Phengaris alcon. The sequence continues at coordinate 65,868 of JAYRCH010000171.1, read as the reverse complement.
ATAGTATTTAGTACATACTAACATAATTTATCAGATGTTGCGAATGTATCGTATTATATGTACGTATAATTTTATCTTATAAACCTTTCATTTAAAATTATTTTGTATTTCAAAGCAGTTGTATGCGGCGGCAAAGCGGCTGATGAATACGAACCGGTTGAAGCACTAACACAGAAATCTTTCATCAACTTTGTAAATTTATTGAATTTTTTTAAATTTTAAAAAATGTATGTTCATTGAACATACATTTTTTAAAATTTACAATTTAAAATCTGGTCTTCGAGTTATAATAATCGCACTTTTATAGGTCAACTGAAACACATTGGTACACTCGTCAAATGCAAAATGTGCCAAAATGTTGACGAAAGAATGTAAGGAACAAAAAATTCCAAATCTGGCGACTAATTGATACCAGTATTGTTATTAACTGAATATTCCAAACTGGCACACAGATATTATTTTGGCGAACAAATAACTATATTGGCAACAATTTGAGAGTACATATTTAATTTAAGAATAGGCACATATATTTTCCCTAATGTAGATAATTCAAAAATCTAGATGAGAGAAAAAGAAATTTGAAAATCCTGAATATATTAATAGCATATGTATAAACATCGCTTGTGTCTCAAAGTAGAGCATTGCATTTTTTTTCTATAATCCAAAAATTTCTATAGCTTTACATAGCTACTGTGATAATCATCGATCCTCATCAGCATCCCCTAGAACTTTTAAATTAGTACTCATGTTATTTTTACGAAGAATAAAAATTCTCCATTTTGGAAATTGAAATTGGAACACTATTTTAAAATCAGCACCCCCAGAAACCTGGAAAGGACACCCATATTAATTTAAAATAAAAAATGTACGCCATTTTGGAATTTAAAAATAGATTTAATTTTCATATTATTCAGCAAAACGAAAAACCTTGAAAACGACACCCATAACAAATGAAAACAAACTCCAACAGTATCCAAAAATTTGATTTTTCGTAGCCTGTAAATTGAATATTTAGCAGCCATTAATTTAAATTAACAACTCAATCTGGTTTTATAGCTGCTTACATCGTTTAATGGTCGCCAATTTGGAAATTTAGTCGCCAACTTATAAACTTCGGTGCCAGTTTGGATTAAATTTCACCAACTTTTATCTGCCGATTTTTGTATTTTTTGTCGCCAGAGTGCTTTCGCCAGTTTAGTAATTAAGTCGCTAACATATTAATTCCCTGCCAATTTCAGTAATACTGTATGCTCATGTACAGTCGCCAACTTATTTTTTGTTCGCAAGATTAATTACAACCCATACTTTTATGCTATACCTTCTTATATTTAAGATTTTTATTATATTATATTATATTGTACACATATTTAATACACATCCATGAACACACCCAGGAACACACCGAACACAGAAAACTTTATATTACTGGCGAGATACTAATCCGCGACCTCCGGCTTTAGCGCCAATGCGCTAACTACTGAGCCACAGAGGTCATATAAAATAATAGAAATATTCACACATTGGATAAGCTATACAATGTTTTGTCTTTTTCTGATTAGTTGGAAAAGTCGCACGATAGACGAGAACAAAACGTTGTATAGCTTATCAATTATATAAATACTTTTATTAGTAAAGGGTTTACTACTTTAGTAAGGGTTTAATACTTTTATTAGGGGTATTATCTAATAAGTGTATAACAGGATTTTATCTGAAAAAAAATCATGATTTTTTTTAATTTCATGCTTTTATGTATTATTCCTTTTGCAATAGAATAGTAAAAAGTATATTATTGTTCTAATTACCTTTTCGTTTTATTTACCACTAGCTGCTGTCTGTGACTTCATGTGCCATAACTCATGGAGACTAGAGTCATCTTCATACATGAATTATTATTTATAAACAAAAAATTTAAGCCGACTTTCAAAGTAAAAATTCACAAAAAAGTATGAAATGAAACTCATTTGCTAAATAATTCCCTTTATAAATTAATAATTAATTAATTAATTATTTTTTTCGGCTAAAATTTTAACTATTTCTCTACTCAATCTTCATAATTTTAAATTCGGTACCAGCCCGAACAACAATCGGGCCAACTTACTTTCAAGTTGGCCGGTACCGACTACCTACAGTAAGGGTATACCTTGGTGCAAAAGATTTTGTATTTTCCTGAAGTAGTCTAAACTACTTCAGAAAAAGTCAAAATCTCCGTATGTGCAAAATCTCCATATAAATTTCGAGGAGTTCCCTCGATTCCTCATGGATCCCATCATCAGGTCACTCTTTTGATGTCAAAAGAACCAATTTGGGTTTATACCCTAAAGGGTATACATCAAACTACGAGTATGTAAATATCAAAAAAGGATTTTTAAAATCAGTCCACAGACGACGGAAAAAATATATTTAAAAAATAGATTGTATACAGCCGAACGTATAACCACTTCCTTTTTTGGAAGTCGGTTAAAAAGTGTCCGTAAAAAAGCGTTAACTAGAGAGTGGTGCTAAAAGGCTGCAAAATTTAAACGGAGAATTAAATCTGAGAATCTTTGATTTTCAAAAGTGATGTCATTTTCGTTATTAGCCTAATAACCTTTGAAATAATACCCATAATATTATTTTTTGTACAAAAATATATTCACTGTCTTGGCCTTCCCAAATTTTATGTGAATCTAGAAAATTACTTGATTTGTGACTCGTACATTGCAAACAAACATAAGACAGATATATTGTCATACGTCTAGAATTTTATTATAAGTAAATAAGATAATCAAAAGGTACTGTTTTAATTAATGATTTGAGGTTAGCCATTTTTTACTCGTATAATAAAATATCAGTATAATAATAGCTTTATTTATTATACTGTTCATTTTATTTTTCACTAGTAAAAGTACAGACACATAATCCGACTCGCACTTAGTTAATTTTTATCTGAACTTTTTGCGTATACTATGTTCATAGTTCGTACAAAGCCCGACGAGGCGGCCCGCGGAGACGTTTGCGATGAGCGTCTGCGTTGGATGAGTGCGGGGCGGTAGAAGCGCGCGGGTAAAATCAGAATTTTTCTAGCGTTGTGAGCCCTCTTAATCTATATAGCATTAATGTACTACAACAGGAGACGATCGGGCTGTTCTAATGTTTGAGGTGACGAAACGGCGGAGGTTCCATAAATTGGGTGGTAACTCGTATTACTGGCCAGTAAGATCTGACGTCACGTCAAAAAAAAGTGGCCTATGTTAGGCACAAAAACCCAAAAAATATATATACACCGTATCTTGATAACTAATATTATGTTCGATAGATAAATTTGGTCATTTAATTTCTAGTACCTGAAGCGTAAGCTTCGCTCGGCATTCTGATAAATTAAAAATAAAATAAAAAGATCACAAAAATATTTATATGACCAGTTTTCGACACCACCATATTCCGAATTATCAAACAAAGCAAAAACTATACATACGCAATACGCATACCAAACCGCCAATCGGACTGCCTTATTAGTCGAAATTATTGTTGCACGACGAATGAAAAAAAAAAAATATAGCTTAAAAATGTGCTGTTTTTCAGGGATAAGACCTAGCTAAATCGATTTTTCTCCATCAAAACTCGGTGCACACTTAATTTCATGGTAATACTTGGAGCCGTTTTCGAGAAACCGACTATATATTATATACTGAAACACCTACGGTTATTGGGTAAATAAAAATCAGTGTTAAATTAATATTTTATTACAATAATACTGTACGTATTGATTTAAGCCGGTTGGTGAGCCTCATAATTTATACAGGGTCGTGGGTATAGGAGCCTACTTATGATTTTGCCACTTAAGAAATGTAGGGCTACTCTCCTGGTACAACCTTGGAAGGAGGGCGAAGGTACAGCTAGGACGATGGAAGGATTCCGCATCCAAACGGGTGAAGGCAGCAGCAGCGTAGGCAAAAGCAGCAGAAAAAGACGCAGGAGTATTCGGGGTGACATGGACACTCCACTTTTATATACTAGTCCTGTATATAATAGTGCCTAGAGTCAGCCTTTTCTACTGATATATAATCCACAGGGATTATCTGCCAGTTAGTTCATCTCCAATCCTCATTAAGACAATTCCTCAGTTTTTGAGATATCCGCGCGCGACATTTGCCTTTTGCCAGTAAACTTTTAATTTGTATGCAATTAACTTTTCAGTGTAAGAAAAGTATTTTCTTTTAAAGTGATTTTCAAAATCTCCCATAGCAAATTGGTGGCAGCGGTGGGATACCGAGTATCCTTGAAAAACGTCTCCGTATCTAGTATGTATCCTAAATTCCAAATTAAGTGGAATTATATATAATATTCAGTGCTATCCTGTGTTAAATTGTGCAAAATTAAAATCTATGTAATAAGATATAAAAGCATATATTATTATATCAAAGAAAGTAAATCCAGTGATAAAAAAATATAAAAAAACATCGATAAAATCAGTGGTGTTCCTGTTCTTATTCCTGTTTGTATCCTGCAAGTTATATACTATAATCATCCTTTGTTAGTGACCGCGAGTGTGAGTGAAGATACGAAATCCTGAATATATGTAACATTAAAGTGCGTGTAACGTTCAAGTTTAGTTAAGTTACCTCAAGAGTGTTGTTATCACTTTAAGGTAATTCTTAGAATTAGCGAAGAAGCATATCGCGTTCGCTCCACTTTGGCCGCCTATTACTCCGAAACATTCATTTATAACATTTAATTTTGTAATTATTTAGTAACAATCTGAAAAAATGGCTTCACCGCAACCGCAACCACAAGCGCAACCATAACCACAAACACAACCAAAACAAAGATCACAAACACAAATCCAAATCGTGAGAGTAGACCTCGATATAAGAATTTTGTTCAAATTCATAAAACCCTTTGATGGAACAAGGGAAAAATTAAACTCATTCATAGTAAACTGTGATAATGCAATGAAATTACCGTTAGAAGACCAATAACATATTTTATTTAAATTTATTCTCCACAGTTAGAAGGAAAAGCTGATTCCACATGCTCAATTAAAAAATTTTAATCGTGGGATCAATTAAATATTTTTCTTCATACTCAATTGGAGATGAACTAACAATTGGGGAAAGAAAGCAATAAGCTCATTTGTTGACAGATTAACAAGAATATACAAAATTAAATAATGTTAATAAATTTGCTTTGCGTGTAGACACTTGTTTGTCCAAATTATTAACAGAAATAACTTTATCAAATAAAAATAAATCTGAAATGCAAGGTCGTATAAGCGCTATGGAAGATTTAGCCCTACACATTTTGACGTGATAACGTCTTATAAATCGATGGAGCCGGATGCACGCACGAAAAAACATGAGTCATGCGTTACCTGTTACCCGTACCGTACCAAGTACCGTTACCAAGTACCCAAGTACCAGCGTTACCTCGCATTGCCTTTACCTCATTATTATTATTGTTGGTGTTGCTGTTGTTGTTGTTGTTGTTGACGTTGTCACGTACAACTATCGTCAGTAAACCGACTTTACAGACAACCGGTATTTTATTTAATATAATTTAAGCCTGAAGTTTCTAATTTAGTTCGCAGTAAAAGTCCGGCTAATCATAATCAAGCCATTAACGTAGCGCTTTCTGAAGAAGCAATTATAAATCTGTTCAACAAACGCAACTAATCCATTTTCTAGGCCTCAAATACCAAGCCTATTTCGTCGATATTGCAAAACCCAGGGACACACTATTGAACAAGGTAGAAAACGTGACTTTAATAACAACATATATAGAATTAACTGACCTTTCCCATCACAACTACGATCTAACCAGGAATACAACAAACCTATGCCCGCGCGTATCAATTATGTTGAGAACAACAACACAAATTATGATGAACCTCAACCATCCACAAGCTTTGATGCTCAAAATAATTAGAAGGAAAACGATACTTTAAACGAATATTTCTCGTTCACGAATGTTTCTCGTGAGACCCAACCAACAACCATAATACCCTTATCCAACAATGACACTATTTCTAAATCCTCTGAATCCAAGGACCACACGGGTAACCAGCCCCTAGCAAGTGTCCAATTAATAATCAATTCTTTATTCCCAGAATGTAGTATTACATGCAGGTGGTGACATAGTTTTAAAAAAGGTCGTACATTCTACCATGATATAGCATGGTGTGTGAAATTACATGTCAATAATCAGATTTTACTAGTAACATAACAATTTTAGTAATATTTGTAGTGTTATTCAATAGTCTAACAAAAGGTAATTAAAGGAAAAATATATACTTAGTACATTTTAAACCAATTCAAATATTAAATAATATAGATCATTTCATTTTGTTATAGAAAATGAGAATCAGTATGTATTATTAAAAATAATAAAATAATAAAATGCATGATTACTAAAAGAAACAAAAAATAAATAATATTTAACAAAAATCAAAATGAAATATTCAGTATTCATGTATAAATATGTCAATATAATAAATCAATAATCACATAAAATATGTCAACAACTTAAAGTCAGAAAAAAAAATATATTTATGTATAATCAAAAATGTCATAATCATCACAAAATCATTCTTCATAATCATAATTTATCATTTAAAAATGTATTAATTATATATTATTAATTATATATAATAGCATTTTCCTGTTAGAAAATTTATCAGATTGTTTTTAAATAATTCAAATGGTTTATCTTAAATATTATTAGGTATTTTGTTGTATGTAGTTGGTGCCATGCAAAGAACACTCTTGTTCAGAAGAGCAGTTTTATATCAGTACACAGCAAAGTTTTGTAATTTGGACCTGAAACAATTGGTTCTAATTATTGTTTTAATTAAAGAAATAGGTGTTTATTTGTTTTAACAAAAATGTCAATTTCTAATATAGGTAATAAACAAGGAAGAGTAAATAGTTTACAGTACCCGGCGATAAATATTGCACATCGACCTTTGGAAAGAGACAATCGGCTAATTTCGGCTTCGTAGAGCGTTATCTCTGTCGCACACTACCTATGTGACGTTTTGTCAGTTTTAGTTAAAATGCGATAGAGTGCGGTCGCGTCCAGTTCAAAATATATATTTAGAGTTGTAACACCCCCAAAATTTAAAATTTTCCAAAATATACGTAAACAATGTGAACATGTTTTTTTATTTTATTTTACCCCAACCTAAAGCCATAACTTATAGAAAATTATCAAAAGAAGCAAATCATAATTGTTTTAACAGCTCCTAAAAGATACCGGACTGTTTGTATTACGTACGACAGAGATAACGCTCTACGAAGCCGAAATTAGCCGATTGTCTCTTTCCAAAGGTCGATGTGCAATATTTATCGCCGGTACTGTATATGTTTTAAAATAGGGGACACAGCTATCAGTGACGTTTAAACCAAACATGGCTCTGAGGCATCGCTTTTGTGACTTGAAAATACTGTCCCTATCACTACAGTTCCCCCAAAATATTATACCAAATCTAAGGACTGACACTACAAAGCTGTGATATGCCACTGAGATTGGTTCAATATTTACTTTCTTAGATAGAATATACAAAGCATAGGCTGATGTGCAAATTTCTTGTCTTCTGCTTGGGCTTTCCATGTTAGTTGGCTGTCTATCAATATACCTAGGAATTTAGCAACGTCAGTCGATGACTTCTTCATTATACCTTATTTGTATGTTTTCGGGACATAATCTTTGTTAAAAGTGTATTATTTTGGTTTTTTAATGTTAATTTTTTAAAATTTATTTAAATTATTTGTATACACCCAATTTATTATTTTGTGTAGGCTATTGTTGATGTCATGTTCGTATGTATCATTATTATGGCATTCTATTATTAGTGTGCTGTCATCTGCAAATAGTATGGATGGGTAAGTGATTTTAAGTGGTAGATCATTGATGTACAGTAGGAATAGTAGCGGTCCAAGAACACTGCCTTGTGGTACGCCGAAGTTAATTTGCCGAAGGCAATAGATTTAGCAATGCTTTGACTAACAAATTTAATTACCTTTGTACTAATTTCACTGACTACAATTACTGATCAATAAAAAAATTGATAAAAGATTTCGCTATTTGTGTTGGATTATTATAATGGTGTTATTTACATTTATTTGCGTAATGGGTATTATTGTAGATTTTTTGTTGTTAATTATTTGCCATGAAGTTTTAGATTTATTGCACGAATTTGCGATAATATAGTTATTTTGAGCCTTTTGAGTAAGTTCAACAATCTTTCTTAATTTTTTAGATTAATTTTTAAACATTTTCTTATTATAATTTATAGTTCGTTGAGTTCCGTCTCTTATTCTATAAAAGTTGACGTTTTCTCTTACTGCAAGCGCGTATTCCTTGCGTTACCCATTTAATTTTACTTTCAGATCTAATAGTTATTAATTTGAATTTATGTTAAACATAAATCGTAAAGGAGTTTAAATATGTCAAAGAATTTATTGTATGCGTCATTATAATCATATAATAAATGTCAAGAAATGATAATCTGTCGAGATAGCTTTTGAATTTGCTAAGATTATTTACTGATTTGCCTCTTATTTTTGTTTTCCAAGATTTTATTTGCAATCGCTTGGTTAGTTTTATTTTTAATAATAGAGCTGTGTGATCCGAAAGTTCGAAATCAATAACATCACTTTGATGATTTCTTTTAAAGTTATGAGCAAAGTTATCAAGACAGGTATTACTGTTGAGTCTGGTTGCTTTATTGATGGACAAAGAGAGATTATATCTTAAAAACATTTAAATTTTGATGAGACTCTATTATTTTTCAAAGTATCAATATTGAAATAGCCACATAAATTACATTAAAATATGATCTAGAGCATACATATTTAAGAATGACATCTAGTTTTTCATAAAATGTGTTTAAACTACATAGCTTAGGGGGACGATATAAGCATAATATTACTGATGTTTGTATACTCATTTCAATTGCACAACACTCAATTATTCCTGCTATCAAATGTTTTTTGATGTCAGTTAATTCTTTAAAATCATAACCATTTTTTGATAGTATAGTTTTATTCGTTTGATAGGCGCTGCCGCGTTTGACGTCTTTTCTTGAGTACCATGCGGCAAGGTTAGGTAAATATAATAGATTTTTCTGACCTGATGCTATGAAATTTTCCGTTATACAAATGACATTCAACTGTATTTGCCTTTCAAAGAGTAGTTCTTGTATGTGAACTATTAACAGAATCGATTTGTTAATTAGTCCAGCAATATTTTGGTGCATGATATAAAAATAAAGTGAATTTTGAGGTATGGGAACTGGGTTATAGTTCTGGTTTTGCTGTATGCTGTGGTCGAAAAAACTCACATTTAAGTTTATTGGTCATGGTATGGGGGGTTGTTTGTTTTACCACACTTGTAATGTATTTTAAGTTTTATTTGATTTTGGGAAATAGTTAAAGATAGATTTTTGTTTTAGGGCTGATTTTTCAATCGTCAGATAACTTTTAATTGAGGAATAAATATATTTGACTTTGACCTATTTTTTATACAAAATCTGTCAAAGTCACATATTTATTCCTCAGGTAAAAGTTAACTGACGATTGAAAAATCGGCCCTTAATAGAATAGTTTTTTGTTTTGTATGATTTTTTATGTTCATGATTTCAATTTCATTATTTATTGTATGGCATAATTCTTTTAAGTAATGTTTACGATTAATATAATATTTATAAATTTGTATAACTTAAATTTTTAATGAGCTGATTTATATTGTAATTTAATAATTGGACATTGAGGTGTGAATTATATACCACATTAAGTATATAGACTTTACATTTTTTTTAATTTATGAAGTGATGATAATAGTTCGAATAATAATGTATAGGGATTTTTGTCGTATGCTCCTAATTCCAGTATAATGATATCTGCATTATTTAATTTTTGACAAATATTGCATGAGCTGAGTACTTGCGAGCAATTAGCTCCTTATTTTACCATTGACGAGATGCTCATCTTGAATATTTTGCCGTTTTTTTTGGAGACTTGCCGATAATCCTTTAATTTGGTCATCTCCTAATATAAACAAAAGTATTGCGTTTTATTGGTTATTTTATGGGTCTACAGTTAATAAAGATTTGTGGTCTAACCTAGCGCCATCTCTTGTCTCATCTATTAAACTTGTGTTATTGTTTTGTTGATTTATGTTCTTGTTCTTTTGTAGTTATTGTTTTTATGTTAACATTTTGTATATTTTTTTAACTCAAAGGGCTCTTAAATACAAAATCTTTTTAAATACGAAATCTATATAACATCACCATGTTATATAGATTTTGTATTTAAAAATTGTCTTTTCTTTGGTGTGTTATTTCGGGTGGGGTGATAGATTTTTATATTTATGTGATTGTTTCTGTATCTGTCAATTTATTTGCGTAGGTTGCAATTCTCAGTTGAAAGTGAGTCTAATTCAGAGTGAGCGGAAAGAAGTTGAACCTTAAGTCCTTTAATTTATTATTTTAGTTCGTCAATTTCTAATTTAAAACTAAAAAGTAATAATTTTTATTAGTCTCAAAGGCATTGATAATACTGAAGAGTCTGTTCCCGCTATAGGAAGCCTAGATGTCAACCTTACATTCGGCAAAGAATCAATACCATTTACACTTCACATAGTCGAAAATATCAACCTTGCGTATGACGGCATAATAGGAAGTGATCTATTCAGCAAATATCAATGTTCCATATATGTATAATAGGCTGATATTAAATCTTAAAAACAAAATGAAACTAAAATTCTCAAAACCTATTTATGAAATCGCTCCTCGGTCTGAAATCACTATAGAATGTACAGTAAGAAACCCAGAATTAAAAGAAGGTGATATCTGAGATTAACATTTAAGTGAAACTTATTTGTCGCTAACTGTTTAGCTAAAGTAAAAGAAAATAAACCAATTAATTCGACAGTACTCAATACCTCTGAAAAATTTGCTATTCTAAATTCAGATGTTCAACTTACTCTACACCCAATTGATCCCATCCTACCAAATTAATTATTCGAAAAAACCTTGCTTAGATAGAACGAATGAAGTTTTAAAATTACTCCGGATGTCACATTTAAATCATGAAGAATGCAACGCCCTGTATGACACGTGCTCAAAATACTCCGATGTTTTTCACTTACCTAATGATATACTTAACTCAACCGATGCCATCCAGCATGAGATACAAACATCTACTGACCAGCCTATTAATGTTAAATATTATAGATTTCTTGAAGTGCACAAACAAGAAGTAAATTCCCAAATCAAAAATGCTTGACCAGAAAACTATCCTTCACTTTCCCCATGGTCCTCACCAATATGGATGGTTACGAAAGAAAACTGATTCCTCGGGTCAGGAAAAATGGAGAATTGTAATCGATTACCGGCGCCTTAATAATATCAGAATCGAAGAAAGCTACCCTATCCCTAATATAGTTGAAATCCTTGACCAACTAGGAAACTCAAAATATTTCTCTACCCTTGACCTTGCGTCTGGCTTCCACCAAATCAATATGTCGCCCAAGTTCGAGTTCACCAGAATGCCATTCGGTTAAAAAATTCACCGGCAAACTGTCAAAGATTAATAAATAACGTCCTTACTGGCCTCCAGGGAGTACGTTGTTTTATTTACCTTGACGACATCGTCATCTATTCCCGTGACCTACCCACTCACATACAAAATTTAACCTCCATTTTCGAAAGTATCTGCACTTTCAACCTCAAGTTACAGCCGGATAAGTATAAATTCCTAAGGAAGGAAGTCGGGTATTTATTACGAGATATAGGACATATCATTACCGAAAATGGGCTGTAACCTGATCCTAATGAAATTAAATCTGTACAAGAATTTCCAATTCCTATATGTCCAAAAGATATCAAATCCTTTTTAGGACTTATTTCCTACTATATGCGCTTTATTCCCGATTTTTCTAAAAACTTCAAAACCTCTTACATCACTTTTAAAAAAGGATATTCTCTTTGAATGGACCAACGAGCATCAGATATCCTTTGAAATAAATAACCTAACCAATAGAATGTCAGGACATGTCTAAGGAGAGTTCCGTAACTATCAACGCGTAATAGGTTTTCTTTGAATTACTTTAAAAGTTATTGTCCGATTTCGCTCAAAATAATTTTCCTAAAGAGTTTTTAGTATCATCTATAAACATGGAAACTTTACAAATTACTATATCCTTTAATTTGAAATATTATACAGAAGCTAGAAGCGCGGACAGACAGACAGACGGACAGAGCGAAACTATAAGGGTTTCTTGATTATTACGAAACCCTAAAAAACAAACTTTTAACTGCTCCTGTCCTTACATATCCAGATTTTACAAAACTGTTCAATCTCACTTGTTGGTAAAGACCATCCAATAGCCTACTCGTCAAGGACCCTGAGTAAATGTGAAACTAATTATAGTACAACAGAAAAATAATTGTTGGTCATAGTCTGGGGTTGCAAAACTTTCAGACCATATGTATTCGTTCTGTAATTCACCATCATAACTGATTAATGGATCTTCTCATATCTCCTCCTTCTTTTCATTCTGATGAACTTATAAATCTAGATGACTTGCAATTTGATTCGGCAGATCCTTTAGTTACCAAGCCCTAACCGGATGTAGAGCCAGAACCGCAGCCATCGACAAGTTGGCAAAATATTAATCTCCGTGCACCTTCCAATGATGACATGGTTACAACTCCTCCGGCGTTGGTTGAGTCTCCTCTGACACCCCATGAATCTGAAGGAGAATGATATTATAAATGATATTAATACACCTTCAACTGATACTTACACCAAATTCTTAAAACTGTAAGTCACTATATGATTCAAACTATATCTGTCATAACATCCCCTATCTGCGAATCGGAAGTCATTGTAAAACCTTTAAAGTCCGTGCCCTCTATCTGTGAAGCAAATATTTTGTGGGTTTTCTAGACATTTTTCACCGTTTATCGAATAATCAATTTTTATATGTCAATACAAATTCAACAAAATTATCCATAGATTGCAAAGATTCTGTTACTTCCGAAATCATTTAATTTGGAACAGGCATATTCAATTTACCGGAAAACTGTGTAGCTTTTAAAAGAGACATTATAATAATACTAAAAACTTCGCAAACAATTAAAATACAATCAATTCTTATCGACTTTAGTTTGTTAAATGATACCTGTTGAGAACTCTTAAATGTTAAATAAAATAAAACCATTTGCCCTCACATTAAACCTAACTAGTGTTAATATTGACTTAATAAAAACACAAATATAGAAATAAATCATGATATTATAAAGAATTTAAATAATTGAAAAACCCCATATGGGCAGTATTATTCCTATTCAACAATTGTAACAACTTTTGTTTTTGAGATATCTGGGCGCGACATTTGCCTTTTACCAGTAAACTTTAATTTGTATGCAATTAACTTTTCAGTGTAATAAAAGTTCTTTTTTTTTAAGTTATTTTCAAAATCTCTCATAACACCATGCGCGTATCTATCAACTCCGAGCATGAATATACCCCTGGAAACCATGAAACCCTGAAATTTACAACCTCCGCCTTAGTTCACTATCCATATAACCGTCAGGTGGCCCTTCCACGATGCTCCAAGAAGAGCGCCCGCCACCTACTGTGGGAGCGAAATTGTCGTAGTAGGGCGACAGAACTTAGTTACAATTGACAGAAGTCGGTTAATAAAAACAATTACAACAAATATTACTTATTAAATCTAACAACAAACGTTTCTAATTGTAAAACAAAGAGTTTTTTAGATTACGGTATGAAAGTTGAAGGTAGTCTGATAAACTATTAATTCTTTAAATTTTGAAATATTAAGCCAAATGATGTAATGAATAGCTTGGAAATTATTACTTAAAGCTTATACACACACCGGCATATTTAGCGGAACATAAAATAAAGGTTTGATATCAGTATCATATAAGGTTCCTGGCTGGTTTATACGTCATTTAATTTAAAAAGAAATATTTTCAAATTAAGAAAACAACTGAACATCACATTTTATGCAATTGTTTTAACTTTATTCAAATACCTGGATATCTGGAGATATCTGGAGCGAACTAACAACAAACAGCGAAATGCTGTTTGTTGTTAGTTTTTTTTTTAATCGCGTATCTTTTTGGAGTTGATGTATATATAAGTAATATATATATTCAGTATATATATTACTTATATATACTGAATTATGCCTGACTTAGCCCCAACGGAGATTGCCAGGGCACTCGAAATGCGAAGAAATGGTCAAACCTACAGAGTGATATCCAGAGATCTTCGTCGGCCAGTTTCAACGATCCATCGCAGTATCCAACGGTTCAGGGAGACCGGTACTTATGTGAGAAGAGCAGGACAAGGCAGAAAAAGACGCACTTCGAGTAGGGATGATCGTTTCATTCGGCTTCGTGTACGTAGGAACCCCCGTTTGACGGCCATCCAAGCCCGACATAAGTTAGAAGCAGTGCGGGGTGTAACCATAAGTGAGCGTACGGTACGTAGAAGGTTCGAAGAAGCTGGTTTGGGTTCATTTGTGCCCGCCAAGGCTCCAAGGCTCGAGGTAAATCATCGTAGAAACAGGTTAACTTTTGCTCAGGAACATCGACTTTGGAACGCGGACCAATGGAGTAAGGTATTGTTTAGTGATGAGTGCAGAATTCTCTTAAGTCAAATTGACGGCAGGCAAATAATATACAGACGCAAAGGAGAATGATACATTCAGACAAATTTTGAAACTACAGTTGCATACGGTGGTGGATCAATAATGGTTTGGGCGGGCATTTGTTTGGGAGCTCGCACAGATTTGGTAGTGATTGACAGAGGGAGTCTGACTGCAGACCGCTATATTAGAGAAGTTTTAGAAGAAAATGTCGTACCGTATGCCCCATATATCGGTGACGATTTTGTTTTTATGCAGGATGCTCGGCCGCATACCGCTCGGGTAACTCAAGCTTATCTTAATGATATGAATATCACTGTTATGGAGTGGCCGGCAAGATCACCGAATATGAACCCAATAGAGCACGTTTGGGACTTGCTGAAAAGAAAGGTTAAGTCCAGAATTCCAGCTCCTGCCAACGTGGGTGAACTGCGAATCGCCGTAGTTGAGGAATGGCGGAGACTATCCCAGGAGACCATCGATAACATCATTCTCAGTACGCCTAGATGGGTAGAAACTTTAATAAGAGCACGTGGAGGAAATACGCGATATTATTTACCATTTTTTTTAAATAATTAATTGTTATTTTAATATTAATTTTCACTTTTCCCGGTTACATGAAAAGTTCAAAAATATACCATTTTTCACAAATAGCCTTTACTCGCAAAATCTGTTCTTAATGTGATCTCATTTTAGGTAAAACAAATGAAACTTTAAATAACAAAAGAAGTGTAGTAAGTAGATTTTAAAATAAAACCATATTTTTTTAATTATGGACCTTTTTTTGTGTTTCGCTAAATATGCCGGTGTGCTTATAAACTATACAGAATGATATAACAAAGCATTCACTAAATAAAAAGATTTTAATGCTATCAGTTAAACATACCATAAGACGGGGATTTCTCCAATATATTTCCAACTAGATGATTTAGGATCCAGTTATTATTAATAACTTTAAGCAAATAAATTCTGTAAAGAATAATAATATATGATGTGTTATATTATAAACGGCGGCGCAGCGGTCAAGCACAATAATTAGTAACGTAATAGCAGCCTCGCAGTCTTCGCAGTTACTTTGAAAGTCGGTTTAATTTTTTGCTTAAAAATAATATTTCTTTTTTTAGTGATATTCGTTTAATTATTATTAATACATTTTAAAATAAACGTTTAAAATAAACGATCAAATGTATAATTGAATACGCGCCAAGCTTCCATTAGGTATTGTATATAAGATGATGATGATGATTACTGTCAGGTACATAATGGCATATGCTTGTAGTTCTTTAAGCAATGTCGAAATTTCCAAACGCGTATCTTTAAAGACTGAGGAGTTCTGTTCAGTGCTTTTGGATCCAGGGTATATAAATTTTGAGGAGTTCCCTCGATTCCTCATGGATCCCATCATCAGTTCACCACTTTTGTGAAAACGGGTTCAACTTCGGAGTGTACCCTTTACAACAAAAAAATAATTTTGAATATACAGCCAAACGTATCGGCTGGCTAATAACGATTTTTGGATGTCGGTTAATAAGTCGAGCGTTCGCCTTAACTTTTCTTAGTAGGTAGGTATTTATTTTACTACTTGGTATATTTATATATATTTATATTATATTTGGTACTTACAGCTACCTTTACAATTCAAATTAACTAGTTACTAACTACAAGCCATTTATAAGCTCCTTTATTAGTAAAGGAGCTTATAAATGGCTTGTAGTTATTGTATAGTATATTAACCGTAGTATATTAACCGATTTAAGTGCATTTTATATATCAGACGAATCAACTCCTTTACTAATATTAACCAATTTAAGTGCATTAAAAATCTCAGACGAATCAATATCAATATTTCCTATGTCATGATTACTCATATCAATGGTCTGAAAATAAGAGGTGCCATGACTGGAATTCGACTGTTAAAAATGAGCCCCAAAGTAGGTGTCAAACAAGTTGCACACCTCCTCACCATTAGTTGCCAGAATCTCATTATAAGTCATAGTGGTGGAAAAACATTACAAGCTTTTTTTTGTGTTTAATATATGTCCAAAATGATCTAGGGTTGTTTACTATGTTCAATTCAGTTTTATTAATGTAGCATTCATAGCATTGACGTTCTAAAGTTTTAAGTCTGTTTCTTAGTACTGAGAAAGTGTTATAATCGTAAAGATTACCATATAGGTAATTTGTATTTGCGATGGTATTTAAATTTTTATTTTAGCATCTTTTTTAGGGATGTGTCAAACCAGGGAGGGAAAGTTTTGGGCGACGACGCGAGCTTATGAGGAATGTGGGTGTTACGTAGATAATAAATATTATCATGAAAATGTTTGACTGCTTCTTCTATCGCGTTATTATTTAAAATGTTACTCCAATTGATTGTATCGAGAGCTGCGCATCAACCATCATACGAGAGCTGCGCATCAACCATCATACGAGAGCTGCGCATCAACCATCATACGAGAGCTGCGCATCAACCATCATATTTACCCGAATTATAATAATATTTTATTCTCTCCTTGACATCCATTGTTCTAAAATAAACTTAATACATAGAAAATACAATAAATAACATAATTTAAGATTTAGCTTATCATATAAAAGTATAGCGAAGATAAGTCTGTAATTATTTCCTGTGCACAGATGCCAATGAGTAAACAAAATATTATGGAATACTGTAAGTATTATCATAAAAAAAGGGGAAGTTTATACACTGGCGGACACATAAACTGCATCATAGTGCAAGATAATTTTCAATGAAATATAACTAGTGAAAGTGCAAACTATTTTGATTTATTTTAATGATTATGCTAAGACTGTTTCCTAATCTGATCAAAAAAAATTCAAGTGTGAATTGTTCAAATTACTCCTTTTGCAGCTTTTCGAATTAAACAGTGAATAGAACAAAAACGGCTTTATTATGAAAATTTTACAATACTAAGAAAAGAAAAAGTTTTTTTCTTTTAAAAAGGTATATTATCTAATCTTGCCCTAGTACCCTACTGATTCAAGTCGGTTTCGCATCGACCTGATCAGTGTTTTTTTAAGATCTTGTGGAGTATTGTCTCATTCTTGTGACATTGCAACTCTGAGCTCCGCAACCGTTGTTGGGACCGGATTTCTTGTAAATACAGCTCTTTTTAGGTTGTCCTACACGTGTTCTATCGGGTTGAGGTCCGAGCTAAGTGCTGGCCAATACATGGAACGAATCTCAACCTGAGTAAAGTATTGCTCAAATTGTCTCGCTGCGTGCGGACAAGCATTATCCCGCATCAGAACGAATAAACACAAGTTCAGTTCGAGCATCCATCGATATGCCGCCCCAAACCATACAAGACCCGCCTCCAAATGGAACCCTCTCCTCAATGCAATTTTGAGCATATCGCTCTCCTCGCCTACGGTAGTCTGCGACCATCAGCACCGTACAAGCAAGTCCTACACTCATCAGTGAATAATACGGAAGCCTATTGCTCTTCAGTCCAATTTAAGTGTTCACAAGCAAATCTTAGTCGAGCTTGCCTGTGAGCTGCAGAAAATTTTGGTCCATTTGCGGGTCTGATAGGTGTGATATCACGCTCTTTTAGTCTTCTTGTTATGGTTCGTGCACTAACTGCTACGTCACGTACCTGGTGGAGCTCATTTTTAATGCTTATAGACGTTAAAAACCGATTTCGCAAGAAAGTTGTCACAATAAACCTGTCATCATGAGACGTTGTCACCCGAGTTCTGCCGGTTCCACGTCTTCTTTTAAATGAACCTGTCTCCATAATTCTTCTGTAAGTTCGGGAAACCGTAGACTGGTTTACATTTAAATCTGCAGCAATTGTTCGTTGGTCTAGGCCTTGCTGCACTAGAACTACAATTTGTGCGGCTTTTTCGGACGATACGTCCATATTCGTGAGAGAAAAACGTGTTTAAAATGAAAACAGACTAGCAATTAAACAATTAGTAACGATAATTCAACATGTAAAAAAATTTAAAAAATAACCATCAATCACAACATTAACATAACACCGAGTTAATCTTTAGTAAATTGACAAGATTTCTTCTATAGAATATTTTCTTTGTTTTGTAACAGCACCATATTTAAATTTGATTTTGTGTTTATAAACCAGCCTTTATTTTCCAATACCAATAAATGTAAAAAGTTCGCATATTTCGTAATAAAATTTGGTTGAATGTGTTCTTGCACTGTGATGCAGTTTATGTGTCCGCCAGTGTATAATTAAAGTAACCATATTCACGAATATTTCATAGGAGACACAATCTATTATGTTGAGCGATCGAAAAACAATACACTCTATGTAATTTTACATAATAAAAAATACTATATTGATAAAATACAGTATAGTTCGGTAAAATATAGAATTCTTATAAATGATAAATTCAGATAATTTAAAAAACAGTGGGTATTAATATAGCATTATAGAAATATTAAGTTATTAGAATATAATTTAAGTATTTTAAAATAATAACATTTATGTTTATGAAGGAATTTATCTAATCTAAGTCTAATAAATAAATTGTCTAGAAAATATAAGAATATTATTATCATCAATATAGTCAATATGGCCCCCTCATATTTGCAGATCGAGCGTATAAAATTCATAGAATGTAGATCAAAATAGTAGTAAAAACATGTTAATATTAATGTATGCAGCATGCAACAAGCAATTAAAAAATAGTAAAGAAAATATTGATTATAAATTTTAATCAAAGTTAAGAATTTGTTATTTCTGTAACGAATACAATTTGTCCGTATTATTATCCGCTGAAAATAAGGTAGAATTATGAGCCGCCCGAACGGCCACCGATTAAGCGAGAGGCATATATTACACAAGTCGCGTTATAGTGATGCATCGAAATTTTGGTGTAGGGAGAAATGACCCGTAATCGCAAGTAATTACGAACATTTGCATGCGATAACTGCTTAATAAGGGTGATACTTACCTGTAACAGTTGGTCGAGTATACACATTCAAGACGAAAACAGCCGAGCGATAACAGACAGGTTTAAGTTCAGTGTTTCTCAAACCAAGTATAGCAAGTACGTTGCACAAACTTAACTTCAAAAACAAGAATGTATATTGTATATTAGTTTTAATACACGTATATATTATTATTGTACTTTTAATTAATGTAAATAAATTAGTAGGGAAAGAGTTCACTTTGTAATTCTGTCCAGATCTTTTTCCGATTGTATAAACAACATTGGCGCCGAGTCCGATTTTCTTGCCATAATTTTGGTATGCTTTACCCAAATATATTTAAAATCATTTCTTTCGCCCGTTATTTTGCTATTGCATACATAAACCTTTATTTCTTTGGGTTAGGTGGTCGTTGACACAGAAAGCAGACGAGACCGAGAAACTAATGTTCGATGTATTTAATTTACACTCTCGTGCAGCAGCCACAAGATTTTCTTTAACGTAGCGACTATTGAATGAGATAATAATTGGCTTAGGTGAACTGAATGACCGCGTAGGTACACGTGCAATGTGGTAAATATCCTCCTTTTTTATAGCATAATTTGCGAGAGATCCAATGTTTAATGTCAAATGAAATAGGTATTCTTCCTATAACTGAGGGATGCCTTTCATTTCGACATTTTTTGCCTTAGCCCATTGGTCTCTCGTATTAATTTCATCAGTTAATCTTGTTATTTCTCTCTGCAGACTGGGAATGTCGGACGCGATATTCTCAATACTAGTTACTTTAATATTCAACCCTTCAACACTACTGGATAATTATTCCGTGCGATCATGCGCCATCTCTACAGAAGCTTTAAGATCAGAGATATCACATTTAATGATCTTGATATCTTCAATAACTGTTGCAAGGGGAGCCAGCTGGATTAAGATTGCGTTCAGTTGATCTTGAATTTTGTCCAATTGGCTGGACGAAGGAAACATGGGAACCGGCGATGCGCATGGACTCGCCTTGCACTTTAAATATCTCCATGCATTCTTCCTCTCACCCAAGCGTCTATATCCTACCTCAGTGACCCCAGAGCAAGCAAAATCATATTGATTTTTGCATACACTGCAAATAGGTCCATCCGAGTGAGTTTCATTACAGCTGCCGCATTGAAACATGTTGAGAATCACTGAAAATACGTTCGACAAAGAGTACGCGTGCACTAACAAGCAACACTAATCGGTGACTGAATATAATAAAATTGATAAGATTATGTTAATATCGTTAGGGATTAAAATGTTATTTTATAATTATAATTTTAGTAACTACGATTTGTACATATGTGAGTAAAATTTTATTTTGTAAAGTTTTTAATAAGCATTAAAATAATTTAATTAAAACAATAATAAGTGTAATAACACGAAGTCATGTAATGTTCCGTTACAATACAAGATTCAAAGTATCGTTTAAAGTATTTGCTACAAATTATTATTGTTTTTTTTAGTTTTTAACGGTAAAATTTATGACATAATAATACCGATAATAGGTAGCGGTATTTTTTTTGTTTTAGTGATAAATAGCTTTTTTGTTAGTTTTGATTTCTTTAAGTAGTTTTTAATAGGGAGATTTGTAGACCTGAGATTAATAGTTTTGGAAAAACAGAGTTTGCAATACTGCTGGCCAGTACACATGTAGGTACTATGTAGCATTTTTGGGCGATAACAGTATAACAACTGACGTCAGATCGCCCTGGTCAGTAATACTCCTACAGTTTAGGAACACAAGATCAAATATTGCTCAATCAACAGTAAAGACTCCTTTCGTTGTTTTTGTAACTAAAAACTCGATGATGTTGCGACAAATGTCGGTGTCTAACCAGTCGCCACCAACATACAAAGATAAGGTAACTAAGTGAAAGTGGACCCACACGCACTGATTTCTCTTACTAGTACTATCACTCTCGATACTGTTATATGCGCAATAGGAGTTCTTAGCAGTAGATAGGTTTTATGAGCTTAATAAAATCAAATTATCAAACTGGGTTACTGCTGTACTCACATCTAAAGTGTTTGATTTCTGCTACAGTTAGATATTATTCTTACATCGAGATTATTGTAGTCAATTACGTGTTACGACAAATGTAATGTAGTTTTTTATTATGTAGATGTGTTCCTGCTTTCAGAACAAACTATTAGTAAACATTTCTTATCTCTTAGTGTCATTTCTAGGCCCCCGGACCCCCACCAAGATGGAAGGGTATATACAAGGCGGTGAACGACATCTACATGTGCCCTCAAAATTCGGCTTTTGGAGTCATCGGGTCTGAGGACTGCTTGAAGTTAAATGTGTATGCCCCGGCATTCGCCAAGCGTCCTCTGCCGGTAATGGTCTGGGTACACGGAGGAGCCTTCATGCTGGGAAGCGGAGGGAACTTGTTATATGGACCGAACTTCATTGTAAAGAAGGATGTTATATTGGTAACATTTAATTATAGACTTGGTGCATTAGGGTTCACATGCCTTGGAATAAAAGAGGCACCAGGTAACGCTGGACTGAAGGACCAAGTGGCAGCGCTCAAATGGGTCAAAAATAATATCGCAGCCTTTGGTGGTGATCCATATGATATAACAGTATTTGGAGAAAGCGCCGGTGGAACCTCCACGTCGTTGTTAGTTGCCAGTGAAGCTACAAAAGGTCTATTCGAGAAAGCTATAGTACAAAGTGGATCATCGATTGCAAACTGGGCGATAAATAGAAAACCAGTGTGGGTAGCTAGTCTTTTAGCTAAAGAACTAGGATATGATACTGAAGATCCAAATGAATTATATAAAATATTTTTTGATATGAATTTTAAAGACTTGACTTCCCTCACAGCGACGAAACCTTTAGACATGTTTTTCGAGACTCTATTACTTCACCTGCCGTGCGTTGAAGAGAACATACCGGGAGTGGAACCGTTTCTTACTGATTTGCCGTACAATATTATTACTAAGAACCCCAAAGATATACCATTATTATATGGGTCGACAAGCAACGAAGGTCTGTTTTTGATAGCCGAAGAAACGACTGAATTGTCACTAGAACAAAGAAATGGAAGATATCTTTTTGCATCTGACCTGACTTTTCCGTCGCCTGACGAAGCGATGGCAGTATCCAATAAAGTAAAGGAATTTTATTTTGACGACCAGAGAATTAGAGTAGAAACAATTTTAAACGTGTCCAATTTGTATACACATGTGTTTTTCGAAATGCCTGTCATACTGGAAACGGAATATTATACTCAGAGGATTAAGTCACCTGTATATAACTATATCTTTGATTATTCTGGTGAAAGAAACTTCATGAAGAAATTCAGTGGCTTTGCAGATCAGCCTGGAGCTTGCCACGGCGATGATCTGGCTTATTTATTTGATGGCTATATCTTTCCATTCAAAGCTAACAAGGAAGACGCAAAGATAATTGACTATATGACGACAATGTGGACCAACTTCGCCAAATATGGGTAAGCTTTTTAAATTAATAACCCTACTAATAAAAATATTTAGACACCGAGTAACTTATCAAAGTTGCTGCCTATGTTTGAGGTTATTCTTCCTTCCGTGAGAAATATCTCACTCACACTGTAAATTTGTTCAAATTTTAAGATCCTTCTTAGGATCAATTTACACCGAAACGAAACGATAAGCGACATGGCGCTTCATTTTAAGATATACTAACTGTTGCCCGCGGCTCCACCCGCGTAAATTTAGTATCTCTCGGGAACACAGTACTTTTTGGGGATAAAAAGTAGCCTTTGTTTTAATCCAGAGCCTATATTTAAAGAAATCCGTTCAGTAGTTATTGCGTGAAAGAGTAACAAACATTCATCTATACATCCATCCATCCATTCATCCATCCTCACAAACTTTCACATTTATAATATTATTAGGATATTCCAAATTAAACTTTATTCATTACACAAGAAGATACATGTTTCATTGTAAGAGTTCGAATGTCAGGTTGCACCGCGCTGCACAGCACATGAATAAAGTTCAATTTTTAATAGATATCTTAAAAATGCTGCACTGCGTTTCGTCGCGTATCGCGGCGACGTAATCTGACCCTTGATTCAAGACCGGATTTCGCATCCGTCACTGAGAAATATCTCACTAATTATCCGCTGCACTATTCGTCTACTTGACGATTTAATGTTACCGTTTTACTGATACTAAACTTCATCTATGACTATTCCTATGATATCTAAGTCTGTGTATTTACTAATAAGTCGGCGATAGCGAGGCGATGCCTAATTAAGACCTAATAATTTACTGAGTATCAAAATTGTAATATAAAACCTTAAAACAAGTTTGGCAAAGCATAATAATATTGACCTTAAAAATACTCTGTTCGGATCAAATTTAAACAATTACCAATATAAAAATATTTCTTTATTTTTAAATTGGTAACACTGGTACAGGCTCTATTGTCTTTTTAGGGTTCCGTAGTAGCTACAAGGAACCCTTATAGTTTCACTCTGTCGGTCAATCTGTCCGTCCTCCCTTGCTAACTCCAGAATTATAAATATAAATAGATTTTGGTACTGTTATAGATTTCATATAGACTTTATCATTGACATCATAAAATAATCATAATTTTGTTAGTTTTAAAGTTTGTAAAGTTATAAAACTTATAAGAATGTCTCCCCAGTCTCCATACATGTGAAGTGGGGATGTCATTTTTTTTTTTTCATTTCAACCCCATCGTGTGGGGTATCTTCGAATAGGTATGTTTAATAAAGTCGAGATTTGATACATGATTTTATTATCACTTAAACCATTTTCGAGTAATTGATACAAGTTGGTGCCCCAATATATATTATGATTTTTGTCATAAAACGTTTATTTATCGAGTAACACAATGTTTGAATATCATGTATTATAAAAACACTTAAGCAAAGCAAAATACTTTTTTTTGGCGGTAAAGCGCGCCATCTACAGTATTTTTCCCTATCTCTGTCGCTCAGCTGCTGTTGCGTGGATGTTGGAGTACAATTACTGTACTGTAACCGCGCGGCTGTAATGGCGCGGATTGTTTTATCACGGCAAATGACTGTAAAGTGAAGATAATACGTTGTAAACAAAAATCGACTTTTTTGCGATATTGATTATATTGGTAAACCACTGCGATACATAGTATGTATTATTATTATGGATACTTTAAATCGTTTCAAAATAAGTTATGTACTTTTAAAATTTCTCAGATTTCCATCAGATAAATATCGTTCACATTGAAAAAAAATTTGAAGAATTTAAAATTTACAAAAAAATACCTACATTGTGATACCAATTTTATTTAAATTCCCTAGAATCTTTTCAAAACTTCAAACGCTCTATTCTCTAAAGTGACTTTTTGAAAATACAGTATTTGACCTTCTCACGTTAATTTATAAATGCGGACAATAAGTTTAATGTAATTTGGAAGAAACCTGTAACCTGTAACCTGTAACCTGTAACCTGTAACCTGTAACCTGTAACCTGTAACCTGTAACCTGTAACCTGTAACCTGTAACCTGTATGTCCTGACATGACCTTAACCTAACTTTAACATTTAATTTGTTAGTAATCGCTGAACATTTTAATCGCAAAGTTAACAATTATTGTATAAGAGGAAAAATTACACCATTGTATTCCACATATTAAGTAAATTGTCCTATAAAAATTTAGATTTAAAATTTAAGATTTTGTAAAATTCCAATAGTTTGGATATAGAGATTCTTGTTTTTTTCTTAATAATGTTATTCTATTATAGTTTAATATAGAAAACAGTAATTATATATGCATTGTTTCATTTGTTTAAATTCCAAGTTAATAAGTTACTTAGCGGAACGAATTGAGATTTTTTTTTTTTTGAGAAATTTGAGAAATTTTGACAAGAAATTGACATTTTTTTTCTGTTTCTTCTTACCGAAATTTATAAAATATAGCAAATTTATTTAGTTATCTGCAGCTTTATCGTTCGATTTTACGTAGATTCATTTCAGAAGAAAAAAGTTTCTACATATGTAACTGCCCATTTTTTTTAAAAAAAAGCCCATGCCAATTTTTGCTTTGCTCGAAATTTTCGGAATTAGATGGATTCGAATTCCGGTCAGATAATTATTTTGTGATTCTTTCTATTTTTTTTTTAATTTATAGAATTATTTAACTTATTATTAGAACCGAGATTCGGTTATCTGGGTAAAATGTAATATAATTAACTTCATGTAATTTACTAAGATGAGATCACAATAATTTTAAAGTATTTGAGAATGCTAACATACAAGTCTTATATTCATGACAGACGCCATCATGATTGGACGAATCTGTCTAATGAATGGCACAATTATCACAATAATGAGTTTGTATTATAATTACAAATCTTTGGTTGAATCCACTTACGATAAATAATTATTTTAAGTAGAATTTGAAGTAATACTATGACAACCCCGCCAACGGCAACATCATGACTCCATAAATTTTATAGTATATAGCAGTGGTTCCCAGACTATTTTGTTTTATAGACAACTTTCAAAATTTTGCTGGATCCGGTGGACTCCCTGCATCTACATTCTACATTTCTACCAATTTCTAAATCTCAAAAAAAAAGTGAAGATTAGATCTATCTATCTATGGAAACTTGCGTTGTGGCTGAGTTTCAACGACGAATTAACAGTTTTCGAAAAAAAAGGTTAAAAATGTTAGAATTGATTGCTTGATAGGGTTAATTATTTGATAATACATGATTAAACAAATTTTCAATTAAATTTTAATTCATTGTGTTGTGAGTGGATGTCAAAAAAGCAAAGTTGGCCAATCGAAAAAGTGACTCCATCCAACTTTACTTTTTTGAAATCTACAGTGACTCAGCACAAGGACCAATCAATTCTCACAAATTTTATTTAGAAAACGTCCCATTCGTAGTGGTAAAAAGAAATATAGTATATTTCCTTGTGTTGTAGGTATATATATTATATATTCAAATATATAAATTATTATACTAATAATTATTATTGTTTTAACAGTCGTAATATAATCAAAATTAAACACTTATTAATATAGTAATGTAACTTCTACAATGGTAATTACAAAAAAAAATGAGATGGATGTACTTTATAGATTGACAGCAAATTATCAATATTTGGCTTGAGTTTTGTAAGAAATAACCGCCAATCTCCCCGTTCTGTGATATTCAATCTGTTGCTTTTTTTTGTTAATAAGTTTGTAACGGCACTAAAACTTTTTTCGACGAGATATGACGAGGGAAACGCTTTCAGAATCTTTTGCGCGATTCCCCACAGTCCAGGATATTTTTTAGGTACTTCTGCCTGCAGCCAAAATTTTTGATACCGTCGTTTAAATGTCACTTTCAGCTCCTCATTAGTGCTAAGCTCGAGTAGCTCCTCTTGTGATATTACATTCTCCACTTCTGTTTCATCAAATGGATTTATGATCCATGGTGGTATTTCCATCTACAGAATGTCTTCAAATCTGATTTTAAAATCATCATGCAGGGCAACCAAGTGTTGAACGTATGTCTGAACATCTTCATCAAGGCATTCTATCTGCGATAAGTTTGAAAGCTGTGAAAATTCGCGCCGACCAATATTTTCCTTCATTAATTTCAATTTTTTCAGATTTTCAGATTACCTTCCAGAAATTCTAAAACTGAGTCAAAAAGTGAATAAAATCTTGATAAACATGCACCTTTCGACAACCAGCGTACTTCGGTATGTAACAGCAATCGTTGGAAGTTTTCATCGTTTTCATCGCACAATTGTGCAAATAAGCGCGTATTCAATGCTTTGCTTCTAATTTTGTTAACTGCACTAATCACAAATTGAAGCGATTGGTGCAATCTATCACTCAAATGTTTCGCCACTAGATGTTGTCGGTGGATAACACAGTGAATTGGAGTTGCATCTAGTATAATTATTTTAAGATGGCCTATAAACCCACGATATCGCCCGACCATGGCAGGAGCTCCATCTGTTGCCACCGAAATAACGTTTGTAAATGTAATCGATTTTTCTTTTAAAAAATCACTCAGGACATTAAATATTGATTCACCTTTAGTGCCTGTCTTCAATTTTTCGCGAATAGTAGCTCTTCATGAATTTCTTAGCCGATAACAAATCGAACATATGCCAATAATAATGCTTCATTGCCAGGTAAAGTTGACTCATCCAGTTGAATAGAAAAATGAGTTGTTTGCAAATAATCACACAAGAAACTTTCAACATCAGTGCTCATTTCATCAGTATGTCTTTGTGCAGTGTTGTTACTCAAAGGAATTGTTTTGAGTATGTCAAATGAAGATTTTTACAGAACAGTTTTTAAAACCTCTTCAACAGCAGGTAAAATTAACTGTTCTCCAGTGGTGTGCGGTTTTCCAGATTTTGCTATAAGTAATGAGATATTGTAAGATGCCCGCAAGCCATCATCGTTGCTTTCGGACGTTGAAGCGAACATACTGTGCACGATGGGTCTCTTTTCATATTTTTCCTTTAATGTTTGTAAATATTTTAAATCTTTACCTATTTTATCAGGATGCCACCTTCTTAGGTGGTCTTCTAGCTTTGATGGTTTCATAGAGTCATTGCTCAAAAATTTGTTGCATAAAAGGCATGTGGGCAATCGTTTATCTGCCTGTGATGGAAGAAAACCAAATTTTAAATATTCAACACTATACTGACGACACCTCTTCTTAGATTCAGTTATGTTTCGTATCAATTACCTACCTGTAAATAACAAATAAATAAATTCAAGTTTTAATATAAAATGTTGAAAAATGCGCCCTTTTAGCATTAGGTTAGGCACGCAATATTATATTATATAGGCAGGTAGGTAGGTATACAAATAGGCAGGTAGGTAATTACTTTTGCGACACTGGTAATCACTAATATCGATTCACTTTTCTTTATAAAATTTCGGAAAGAAACGAGTAACGTTTATCCTTGACATTCGTATTTATATTGGTGAAGAATTAAACACGTTCATACAAGATTGCAAGTAGATAGTGTACAAGTCGTATTAATTTGCATGTTTGAACACGCATTGCGGACGGGACGGCGGCGGCCGGCGCGGCAACAAGTCTCGACGCGTTATACTGAATATGGTATATTATGCAAGGTTTTACAAGTAAGTAAAGTACCGTTAAAACCAAGTAAAGTGCAAATTAGTTACCGAATCAGTTCGTATTAAGCAAATAAACATCATTCCAGTGCTGAGTGCGGAAATAAAGTGACAAAATAAACAGTGCCTGGTGCCTACTAACAAACAATACGGCGGCAATAATATAATAATATAATATAAAAATATGGCGAACCATATTTGTTCAATATTTATTTAAAGATTCAACGTTAGCAAGAATACATACCTACTAGAAACCAACGTAACTGAAGTAAGAATACGAAGTGAATTCAAATGTACCAACCTAATACAGGAACCGCCTCGATGCATTCACCACAATTATTTGTATTAGTTGCTTACTTGTATTGAGTTCTCACACTAATAATTTTGGTTTGAAGTAATTTGGTATTTTGTTTTCTTATTTCTTGTTTTTATTAATATTAACTTTGTATCCATGTAACAAATAACAATAAATTGTAATATAATGTCAATAATTTTATTGTTAATAAATATGTCAGTTATTTTAAATTTATTCTATAGATTTATTAAATAGTTAAATAAAATACAATGTCCAATAAATTATAATATAATGTTAATAATTTTATTCTTAATATGTCAGATAATTTAAAATAATTAAAATAATGATTTAGGGTCAAATAAATTATTAAATACACATATACATACTTACTTTACGTATTATGTCAAATTTAGTATTACCTAAACTGATGCCAATTGATTATAATATTATGATATTATGTTATGTATAATTAAATAAACAATCGAATAGAAATAAAAACTCTTTTAAGTTCTTTAAAAATATGGCCTTAAGTAATAATAGCCATAAGTAATATGGCTTTAAGTAATAATATAACAAATAGCTAATAGATACTTATGGATGCGGAAGGCAGAGGACCGGGTATGGTGGCGCGAAATGGGAAAAGATAAGGTCCAGCAGTGGACGACTACGGGCTGACGATGATGAATAGATACTTAGTTATATCTTGCAACCTAAGAAAAGTTTGTTTATTTAACAGGCAACAGTAAGACATAATATCTATTTGTTATACATAATTTATAGAAATCATAAATAATACGTGCAATTTCACAACTTTGTCTTTCTTAAATTATTAGTGTTTATTTACTTTTTTCTTACCTTGAGTACAAGTAGTTACTTACTTTCAATTAAAACTTATGAATTATATTATTACACTTCATATACAATATCCAATATATTATACTCTTCTAGTACTTACTTTATAGGGCAAATTCCTACTTTTATAATATACCTATAAATAAAATCAATACAATAATAGGAAATATTAACAGTTATTGGATTTAGTTGTTTATAACACTTGAATAGCTAATTATCAGGAACAGCTGACACGTCGTCGTGGACGTAGTCGGTACTACTTCCAAGAAACGGTTGGCAGTGTATACTGTATAGGTATTGTTTTGTTATCTAGTAAGATGTTTCTATATTCCATTTTATGTCTGAGATTCATTGAAATAATTGATTAAAAAAATACATAAAAAAGGTACAATACATTTTTATTTTAGAAGTATTTATAAATTTGATGATCCAAGAATACATACACCAATTAACCAAGACTTTTTTCGTACAAAATGTAACAATCTTTCACCAAAAATTGCTGGGGCTATCAGTAAATCTGATCTATTGCAATTGTATTTAGCTGATTTAAACAACCAAGGATTGCATGATCTAAATGTTATATGCCTAACAGAGACGTTCGTCAAAAAGGACACGGAAAGCCTTCTGAAATTACCGGGTTATAAATTAGCAACGACCTTTTGCAGGAATATAAAACGCGGTGATTCATGTATCCTGACTAAATCCTTTATACATTGTAAAGAAACAAAGGGAAGCCAATACGAATGCAGTTTTTTAGACCCTTCACTGCTATGTAGATATGAAAGTGAATACGATTGTCTGATAAAGCATTTGTTTTCAGCAATCCAACTCCAGATGACCTGCCAGTGCGGTGGGATCCGAGCACCAAAGACAAGTTAACTTTCCTGTACATAGACCAGGAGCTGAAGATGGGCCCCCTGCCCAGCCCGTGCGCTCATCGCCTGTGGCGCGATATCTACCACATGTATCGAGACACGGAACTTAGTTAACAGCTGTGATAATGTTTATACGAAGGCAACTTCGCGACAAGTGACGCGGCAGTGGCGCGGCAAGCGACGCGGCAGTGGCGCGGCAGTCGCGCGGCAAGCGACACGGCAACCGGCAGCGCGCGTCTGCGGGCGCCGCGCCACAGTGCTGCCAACTCCAAAACTATCAAAGCTACTAAACTTGGAAATTTTTAAAAACACAAAATACAAACAACAATTTTGGTTCTATTATATTGTAAATGTGATAATTTTACTTACGGACGCGTACTGTGATGGGTTGTCAAGATAAAGGTGTAACTTTAATTTTTTTTTGTTTTTTTGTGCCTAACATGGGCCACTTCGCATATGATTACTGTTGTTGGCCGGAGAGCACTTCCTACTAAAAAGAATACTAACAACTAAATGCCTCCTGAAGAGGGAAAAAACTACAAAATTGTAAAACTACTAAGTTTTCAACACTGCCGCGTCGCAGTCACCGCTTGAGGCACACCTCACTCCAAGTGGCTCAGGCTTGGACTATATGATCCGGAATCCGGAAGGCCGTAAAAAATTCTGAGCATTGAAAATAGAACTCTGCTAGTGCAGGGGGGGGGGGGGGGGGGGATTGTATTAGTATACAATAGAGTCGAAAATGAAACACTTGAGTGTCGAGTCAAATGTCAACGTCATATATGACAGCTCGACTCTCGAAACATCCATTTTCAGCTCTATTGTATTAGCGCACAGTTCTATTTACAGTGGTGTTTTTTCGCTCGTGGGAACGTTGCCTTAGAAGGTATCTTTATGTAGCGGTCCAGTATTCGGCCGTAATTATTGTACAAAATAAGTATTATTTATTCAAGGTTAATATTATTATAAAGTTTTTATGGTGGTTATAAGTCTTAATATAAAACAAATGCAAATTACTAGTATGTTTATTGCGACAGAGCTGTGTTACCTACATCTATACATATCTATGCATATAATAAACTCGTAACTTGTTGCTGGAATGTAAGTGTACATGGAAGATATATTGTAAGAAAAACTATCACAGGGGGCTTTAAAAAATCCGTCCATTAGATTTCGAAATTAGCGCGTACAAACGTACAGACAAACAGATAAAAATTCTAAAAATCATTGTTTTGGGTTCTATGTCGTCGTTTATAAAGCCCCCCGTAATAGTTTACACATCTCATCTCATATCTCTCTATATCTTATAGATGTAAGTACATACTTACTATTTAGATGATCATCCGTGGATTGTAAGTATTAACGGTTGATGGATATTTAATATTTCGGGGCCATTTAACCATTCATAATCATAACTTAATTTTATAAAACTATGCGTGTTCATGTGTCAATGTTAATCTCGTTTTTCGTCAAATGGGTTTCACCATATTAATGCTATATCGCGATAACGTAAACTGAGTTAAAATCAAGAGATGTAAAATGTATTCAGAATTTTCGATTTGTGAGAGCTAAATAAATATGCGATATTATACTCAAATTAATAATGATTTTGTAGGTACAAGCACCACAGCATCTCCTTATATTTTGTACCTGACATTACTCTTGATCGCATTCAACGAAGTTATACCGATGAAATCCGTTATCCGGAGTTTATAACAGGAACTCAGATAAGCTAGAAACGTATTTAACGTATTGCTACAATTCAATTTGGATTGTTAAACTCGTTTAAACGCGCAAAGCTAGTTGCGTATACTGATCACGTTCAATTTCATTGGTGAAATTAACCCTTACTAACCGACATCCGATTTTTGGACCGATTTCTAATAGACAACACCGAACAAGAACTACGACAAAAGCTCGAGTTTGCTAGGTTACAAATTTGTTAACGTCACTTCACAGATTAGTTATTAGTTACTACGTAAGTTAACGTAACTCGTAGTTCGAATACATCGTTGGTTCAATGCTCTAAGAATCCATCAGACGTTGTCGTAATTTTTACACATTTAAGAAGTACCTAATTATCCTGATTATATATTTCATTTTAGTATTTGTCGGTAAACAAAAACGTAGTAAAATATCACAGACGTTGTCCTCACTGTTACACGCTTAAGTAGGTACCTACCTTATTATCCCGATTACATATTTCACTTTAGTATTTGTCGGTAAACAAAAACGTAGTAAAATATCACAGACGTTGTCCTCACTGTTACACGCTTAAGTAGGTACCTACCTTATTATCCCGATTACATATTTCACTTTAGTATTTGTCGGTAAACAAAAACGTAGTAAAATATCACAGACGTTGTCCTCACTGTAACTTATAAAACATTGTCAACAACCACTGTCCTTGTACGAGTAACAAACACTGTCCTTATAAAACATTTGAACAAGACTGAACTTATTAATATATACCGCTCTCCTTCTAACAGAGATGTTAACCCCTTCTTAGAAAGTCTTAACAACTTATTAGGCAATCTAACACAATATAAATCTGTTGCAATAATTGGCGATCTTAATATTAATATAGCTCCGGATAGTACTGACCCCAATAAAGACAGTTATCTTGACATTACTGCTTCTCATGGTATGCTTTCTGCTCATAATTTTCCTACTAGACTGACCAGATGTCTTGATCATGTCATTCTACGTAATCCTACTGTTACTACTACCCTGGTGCTTGACTCACCTATCACGGATCACACGCCTATTGTTGTCTTCAGTTCCCTGAAGATATACTTCAAATGATACCCAAGCATTCAAATATTCGCACCACTAAGGTGGATATACCGGCTGCTGTTGAATGTATTACTAAGACAGATTTGAAAGTCGTATTTGATTTAAAAGACGCAAACGAAGTTGCTGAGCGTCTTGTCTCTTCTTTTCATCTGCCGTCAAAACACATTCGCGTGTTGTATCAATGTCCAGTAGTAAGCAAATCATTAAGCCATGGGTTACACCCGGGCTTCTGCGATGCATATGGCATAGGGACAAACTATATCGCGCTCATAAGAAAGATAACTTGGCAAAAAAGTAGTATTTGGTAGATATCGAAATTTTTGTAACAATCTCCTAAAAAAAGACAAGTGTGAGTATGAGCGTCTCGAATTTCAAAAGGTCAAAAATAGTACCAAAAATACATGGCAACTATTAAAACAAGTTGCAAATTTAGACCAAGGTAGATCATCACCGTCAGAATTGTTGAACCGTTGCAGAGATCCAGCTTTATCCGTTGACTTTATAAATGAATACTTTGCAAATAT
The DNA here is from genome assembly GCA_037179445.1 of Phengaris alcon alcon. Taxonomy (NCBI): domain Eukaryota; kingdom Metazoa; phylum Arthropoda; class Insecta; order Lepidoptera; family Lycaenidae; genus Phengaris; species Phengaris alcon. The sequence goes on along the minus strand of JAYRCH010000171.1, from coordinate 31,809 downwards.
AGGGGAAAAATTGGCGTCTAAAATTTAGCAATCGGAGCTGTACACGTCCCTTCAAAATCGTAGACAATCTGTTTTTTCCAGTAACCCAACATCTCACTCTATGGTTTTGCATGAGGTCACTAATGCTGAGGTTGATAATATAATTAGTAATCTTAAAAACAAATGTGCTACTGGATTTGATGATATTAGCTCTACATTAATAAAGGCTTCCAGGCCTGTCATAGTCCCTCTACTTGTATACCTCTTTAATTTATGTTTTTCGGTAGGAGTTTTTCCTGACATCTTTAAGACTGCAGTTGTTCATCCAGTCTACAAGTCTGGCGATCGTGGTAGTGTCGAAAACTACAATATACCTATAGACCTAGACCTATATCTATATTATCTACTTTCTCCAAAATTTTCGAAAAGGTTATTAATAACAGGCTCACCAAATATCTTACTAAATTCAAAATTTTATCTAATAATCAGTTTGGCTTCAGACATGGAACATCCATCGAAGACGCAGTCGTTGAACTAACAGAAACAATTAATCACTACCTAAATAACAAACACAAAACTATTGGCATCTTTTTAGACTTATCCAAAGCTTTTGACACTATCTCGGTCCCCACACTACTCTTGAAACTGGAACGTATTGGTATTCGTGGCTTGGTCTTGCAGCTTTTCCAAAGCTACTTATCTAACCGTAGGCAATTAGTTCAAATTGATGAATACCTGAGTAATGAGTGTTCTATAGACGTGGGCGTCCCTCAGGGAAGTGTACTGGGCCCAACTCTCTTTCTTATATACGGGAACGAGCTGTGTCAACTACCATTATCGCATAGCAATATTATCTCATATGCAGATGACACAGCTCTTATAGTTTACGGAAAAGATTGGTATGATGCTCGTCACAATGCTGAGACAGCATTGAAAACTATCATCCACTGGTTGGTTGAAAATACTTTAACATTAAATGTCGGTAAAACTAAATTTATCACCTTTTCCTACACTAAAGCGTGTCAGCCAATGGTTCCAATTGACGTTTACGCTCACAACTGCCACAGCTCGGGCTTACCGTCAAATTGTAACTGTCCTTCACTTGAACGTACAGAAGCTATCAAATACCTAGGTGTTATTGTTGATAACTACCTTCGATGGAAGCCACACATTGAGTCTGTCACCGCGCGATTAAGTAAATTAACCTATGTGTTTAAAAACTTAGAACTGTTGTAGAATTTGAAACCTTAAAAACAGTATATTTTGCACTAGGGCAGTCGAATATAGGATACTGTATATTGGCTTGGGGTGCTATATACAAGACCACAATGCTTAAAGTTGAGCGAGGACAAAGGGCCATTTTGAAGGTCCTTGCCAGAAAACCGACGCTTTTTCTCACTAGAGAATTCTTTGCCATCTGCCAGGTATTATCGTCGAGACAGTTGGACATTCTCCGCACTATACAAAAGAGACATTGTCAACTGGTATACGACCCCAGTTTATACCAAAACAAACGCCGGTTTGATAGAGTTTGTGAGGTGCTGGCTCAAGAAACAGATGCAGCCAGTAGGCATTTTAAATACATCAGCCCCTTATTATATAATAAAGTGAATAAAATACTAAATATATACTGCTTATCTGGATACAAGCTAAAAAAATTTTTAGATAAATGGTTGAAATCTTTAAGCTATGAGGAAACAGAAAAACTTATGGTTATATAAATATGTTCTTCGGACTTCACCCACACATGCATAACACTCATAAACACAGTTTACATAATGAATAGTGTACTGGAGGTCAGAATTGTCTGGTATGTTACGGATTGTGTGCAGTACTTTTGTGAGTCTCGTGAAAATGCCGAACGCCGTGAAAATATTAGAGCCGAACTAGTAAGAGACGTCACACACTGGTCCCGAAGTAAAATAAATGGGACATTAAGAATTTTCGGATCGAAGGTCAACGGAACAGGCTGATTTTTTTTTTGTAGACAGCTGATGCAATTACAAGTCACTTTTATAGATGTCGTTTTTTTCAAATATGCCGTATCTACAGAGATAAAAAAATAATTATTTATTTTGTATGGACGAAATCATAATTTTGTCATTTTATTCCAAGATTCAAACGTATTCAACATAAATCATAGCACAGCTTATAGAGGGACTCTTGTCGTATATTTTTGTCATAGACACTTAACTGCGATTTTTGCGCCTTTAGGAGCTATAGGTACTTTAATTTTTATTGTTTTGTATAATTCATTTTCGAGTATTTCATATGGATCTAAGTTGTAAGATATATGCAAAATACATTCCATGCATCGCATCCACATGTGAAGGGAAGATAAACCATATTTGTACATATCATCGTTCACTGGTTTGTTAAAAACGTGGTTCAAGTTGTTCATGTCTTTCGGAGTTGTTAAACATATGTTACAATTGGCTGCAGAATCTGTCTCAGAAAGTGCTGTGCATACTTTGCCATCGTTCATCGTCATATGCAACTCATGAAAAACTTCAAATTCGCCATTTAATAGTTTCGTCGGTATAAGGTTCTGAATTTCTTCTTCTAATGTTGCTTCTACTTGCTGAATATATTCTTTTGTTTCTTGTTTGAATTCGAACATGATTGGTCTACAATAGCTTGTTGACGAAGGGCGCGGATTTTCCCATATTATGACAACGTCACTCATAAGGCGAAGTGGTACAAAACTAACCATAAATACAGAAGATTCTGAAAAAATATCACCAGTTGGTTTTTGTTTATAACAACTTTGTGACGAAGCTCCATCACAGCCCCATTTACTCACTAGCTTCAAAACACCACTATTAATATTCGAACTGGTCACTTTCATAATCTTCTCAGCTGTTAAATCTAAAACTGCTTGTAATTTAATTTTCGCTCCTGATTCTGATATGGTAATATCTTCCTTAGCTGGATAACATTCTTTCTTCTTTAACAGTAACTTATGGTAAGATGAAAAAGCCGCTATGCCATTTGTATTTAAAGTAGGCCTCAAAGTGAGATACTGCCATTTTGATAAACTTAATGCAGTGACAAGGGCTAGAGTTTCTTCCTCAGTAACCGATTGATTACAGCCTTTGAATAAAAAGTCACTTACTTCTTGCACTTTTTCTGGCTTATTAGAGAGGCACTTAATAACTTGAGCACAAACGGTTCGCCCGTTTTCTTTCAGTTTTGTAGCAAGAGCATAGAACAGTTCTTCTTCGGAATGCTCCAAAAGAGACAAAGAACGTCTTTTCTTCTGTTTATTTGATAAATCTTCAAATGGTCTTTTAGTTCTTGAGCTAGGGGTATTTGTGCAGCTTCTGATGTAGATGCACCCGCTTCCTCTCCATATGATAAATTATGCTCTTCTTCTACTTCTACGTCTTCTATGTTATATTCTGGATCAAATAATATAGGGAAATTCACAGAAGTAGAAGTTGGCCACACAATTTTAGACTCCAACCACTTTTTGTTCTTAGTTGATTCACCAAAGTGTTTGTTCCTACTTGATTCTTCCCATCTTCTAGCTTGGTTTGACGTGTAATTTTGGCAAAACTTTTTGATAATACTGAGCTCTTCATTTGGAATTTCACTTAGAATATATTTAATAATGGTTTGAAACAATAAATCACTATTTTTAAGGCACCTACTATTTTTTAAAAATTTAAAAATATCCAAATTAGTTACAAACGTAGCCATCTTGGTAAAAAAAATACAAAAATAATTATTTGTATTGGCAATAAAAAAAATTAAAATATATGGTGATAGTGGATGAAAAGTTGTTGTTTTTACGAGCACAAGACGCGTAATGAATGAAAACCGATCACGCAAGCCTCACATTACTTCAAGTAGTGGGGGTAATTAGACAATGAGTTATAAAAAATGCTTGCAATACGGATGACTCACGCAATTCCTTCGAGCCCCAAGCGGCCGCATGTGACCGCGATAACAATAGAAAGGCTATTGTGTCTCGTTTTTCCACGATCGAAGAAATAATTTACATGTACAAACATGTTTTGAGATTTCCACTATTGTTAATACATTAACTATATTTAGTTTATATAAGTTTGTGTTTTGACTTTCCGAAGTCCGTAAAAGTACGAAGGGAAAATTTGAATTGCAATCTATATGCTTATTTGTGATTTAGCGTTTTCGAAGCATTCGCTAGCGCTAAATGACAAAACAGATCCCAAATTCCAAGTAATGGAGTAATTAGACAATGAGTCATTACCAAACAATGTTTGCAAACTAGATGAGCCATAAAATAATTTACCTGAACGTACTTGTTTTGTGATTTCTACTTTAATTTGTTTAGTTTAAGGATATACATATAGGCTTTTTTATGAATAAGACATTAGTAAGAGTTACTTGTCAATAAAGAAAACATTAGTATTTGTCTATCCTTAACAATATTTATTAAAATCCATATGAAATACTCAAAAATAAATTATACAAAACAATAAAAATTAAAGTACCTGTAGCTCCTAAATGCGCAAAAATCGCAGTTAAGTGTCTATGATACAAATGTACGACAAGAGTCCCTCTATAAGCTGTGCTATGATTTATTTTGAATACGTTTGAATCTTGGAATATAATGACAAAATTATGATTTCGTCCATACGAAAAAAAAATATATTTTTTATCTCTGTAGATACGGCATATTTAAAAAAACGACATGTATAAAAGTGACTTGTAATTGCATCAGCTGTCTACAAAAATAAAATCAGCCTGATCCGTTGACCTTCGATCCGAAAATTCTTAATGTCCCATTTATTTTACTTTGGGACCAGTGTGCGTCACTTCACGGTAAACTTTGGCCATATGCACAAATTTCTGATGTCTCGTAATTTTGCGCGTTTATGTTGATACATACATAGTCAATATCTTTGTGTTTGATGTCAGTAAATTAATTATGTAGATTTTATACTCTAATGTTTTAAAAAAAAATAAAAAAAAATAAAAACTACAACATTTTTGTGACCTTGAAATGCATATAATTACATAACTACACATACAACCCTAATTATTTTTACATTTATCAAGTTGTAATACCTTATTATTACTTAATTTATCTTAAAACAACTAAATTTATACATGTTGTCTAATACCCAATTCTGCACCTCCACTAGATCCACTAACTGATGATCTAAAGACGATAAGAAAAATGTAATTTTTATTGAGTTTGGTTTATCATTTGTAAATGCTGTTTTTCATTTATGTCACGCAAATGGGATACATGCAAGTGTTAATGATGTACAATAGCATAGTATTGTGAAAGGCATTGTAGCTGCGCTGCAGTTTTTCACTTTTGCAGCTGCCGGTGTCTTACTTTAACTCTATTGATACTGGTCTGTTGTCTTCGTTTGTATATTTTATTTTATCAAACATTAAATATATTATTAAATATTATTAAAATACTGTTACACGCTTAAGTAGGCACCTACCTTATTATCCCGATTACATATTTCACTTTAGTATTTGTCGGTAAACAAAAACCGTAGTAAAATAATATAACAGTTTGATGTAAAGGGTATAATTCCAAGTTGGTCCCGTTTTCACCAAAGTGGTGACCTGGTGATGGCTACCATGAGGAATCGAGGGAACTCCTCGAAATTTATATGGACACATATGGTGATTTTGACTTTTTCTGAAGTAGCCTAAGCATATGCTACCAAAAAGTAAGATTTTGCACCAAGGTATACCCTGGATCCAAAAGTACCGAACAGAACTCCTGCCTGTCTCCTTATAGATACGTGTTTGGGGATTTCGGCGTTGTTTAAAGAACTGCAAGCACAGAGGGTGATACGAAACTGATGCAATTCACATTGGATATAAATAGGTATAAGAGTCTATCATTATGGTTTTTGTGAATGTTATACTGAGAGGCTCCCAGCAAGGAGAGGGCCTGTACAAAACACTTACCGGGACCACCTGTCCTCTGATTGACAACCAGTATAGAGAGGTTATCCTTGATTTTCCAGTCAAAATTGTAATCACATGGAGTAATCACACACAGAGCTATCCATCATTAATTCACAAATCGTATCCAAGTATAAGGAATGAAAAATGTTTCAGTGTTCTGGTTAGGAGGTATATAAGTACCGTGAATAATGGCCCCGCTCACTGGCCCCGAAGGGTAGGCAGCTCGATAGTGACGCAGTCAATAGATGTGGGAGTGGGGCGGGGTAGCACACGGCGTGCTGGCCGCCGGTCGCGTCGCACCGCCACGAGCGGCGTGCTCGCTCGTGGCGGTGCGACGCGACACGCTTGCCCGTGGAAGCGAGGTCTCGATCGCACTGGAACACTACATACCTATATTCAATAAATTCAGCGTCATTTATACCAGGCAAAAACCATGGACTCTGTCAGTATAATTATGTCATAGATAAATATAATATATAATATGTAATATAATAATAATAATATATAATATCTATGGACGCTTCAACACCATGTCAGTCTGGCCCAGTGGTAAGTATCCGAAGAACTTGTGTTACAAATACCAGAAAACGGGAAAATAGTATATTTATACTTTTATACTATACATAGATTTAAGATTTTTATTACATTATACACATATTTAATACACATCCATGACCCAGGAACACAGAAAAACTTTTTTTTTATCCTTCGGCGGGATTTGAACCCGCGACCCCCGGCTTGAGCACTAACGCGCTGAACCACTGAGCCACAGAGGTCGTCAAATATGTAAATATGACAAAACTGTCATGTATAAAGTAATTCATTTTGTTTGTAATCACACTTTTTTGATAATATATTGTCACACTGTTAGACATGGTGTAGTGTGACAAATATATGTATAAAAGTGTATATAAATAACAATACTATAAAATAAAGGTAAAATTATATTGTATAGTGTATAGTATAAAAACAAAATTAGTGTATATAGTTGTAAGTATTATTATATGTGTATGCATAAGAACTTCCTCTGACAGTCAGGCTGCGCTAAAAAGCACTGACTGCAGCTGAAATCTCATTCAAATTAGTTCTGGACTGTGTTGAGACGCTAAACTTGCTAGAACGTGACAACAATATCCGTCTGGTATGGGTTCCGGCAGCAATATTCCCGGAATGAAACCGCAGATGAGCTGGCTAAGCTAGGGGCCGAAAGTCTCATATACGGACCAGAACCAGTCTGCGGAATATCACTACCAAGAGAGCACTCAAGGAATGGGGCTGCAGCCTAAGCATAAAGCAATGGGCTGCAATCCCGGGCCTTGTGCATTCCAAAGCGTAAATCCCGGCCTTTAACAAATGGCGTGCGGAATTGGCGCTTTCAATGAATAGGAATTCAAAAACCCTAACTGGGCACTGCAAGCTCCACAAACACCTCAACAAAATAGAAGTTGGTGACAACGACTTGGAGATTCTGCGGGGAGAAGGACGAGATACCCCTTCACTTTCTCCTCGAATGTCCAGCACTTCAACAGACAGAAACAGGTACCTTGGACAGCACGAATACTCCACCACATAGGAAATTCGTAGCACCAACCCCAACCACATTGTTCAGTTTATGAGCATAATAGGTCTGGGGCAGGTACTATAACGCGAAGGAGTCACAATAGCTTAACTTGGGTCGCATTGACGCCAGGGCTCGATTTTAACCTACCTTGGACAGTAATAAATTTAAAAAATGCATAAGAACACACATTTTGAATGTAGAATATGCAACTGATAGAATATGCAATTTGCCAGCACTTTTCAAAACATTATGGTACACGTTATAAGAATTTATGAATTTCACCAACTCAACCAAATTATGCAGCACAATAATATAATATACTATTACTATAAAAGACACCAACAGTGTATTTTAATAACTATTTCTAAATTGCCTCTTACTATTTTCAGTATTATGTTTAAATTCAAACTTATGCATAGTTTCATGGTATTTGCAAACAGTAACACTAGTAGTAGCTAGCGCCACAAAGCTTGATTTGCCCATTAAAGTAATTAGACATATGATAAGTTTATGATATCAAAATTATAAAGAGTAAGTATATAGCTTCTACAATTATAAATAGTAATATTTAAATTTAAAATAAGGAGTAATCTTAGATAAATCACCATGATCACAGATAGCAATAACATGAGAAGTATCTGACTCACGAACAAGAATGCATCCGTGTTTGATCCATACGAAGCGAAAGTTGTTGTTTTTTGCAGTATCACGGGCATATTCTTCAGTGTGAAATGTTCATTTACGTAGATCTTACAGCGATCTCCAATAATTTGAAATTAATTGTAATTAACGTGTAGCGGATAGCACATAATCACGTAGTGCTCTCGATTACATGTTTGGGATGAGTACTTTTTAGGTCCGCATGAGGTACTCGATGTACTGTCACAATGTCGCTTGCTGAAAAAACAAGCAATGTTTTATAACAGACGTCTCTCAGAAATGTTGCTGTTTTCAATATCACTTAGCTGTGAATGCTGTTTCCATAATGTCAATCCGGTTCTCTAGATGATGTATATGATGGGACTGGTTTTCAAACTTTTATTTTTCTTCATTTTTTCTAAGTCATCCGTACATTGTGCTGTTTTATTCTTTAATTCCTCATATTTATCAGATATAAAGGAGACTGAACATCGTGGGCCCAAATGTAATGGCTTGAGATATGGTTTAAAAAATCGTAATTTTTTTGTCGTAAAATATAAAAAATCAGCTCAATTCTCAAACTGAGAATCGAGCAAAATCAGAAACATGTTTAGGTTGCGTGATATCGTCCATTTTTTAATCGATTTCAGTCAAAGTCAAAGTCAATATTTTTTATTCAAAATTGGTATTTTTATACACTTTCTGAACGTCAGTCTAGATAATGCCTACCACCGGTTCGGGAACTAGCCCGGCGAGAAGAACCGGCGTAAGAAACGCGCGAGCCATCTTTTATCAATAAGATTGTTCTTTAATATTTAAGTTCTATTTAAGAAAAATGTACTTTAATAAAAAAGGTATATATAACAACCTTATGATCAAAACTACATACGAAGAGTACAATAATATATGTAATTTAGAAATAGCCTTGTAGGGGGCTATCTCATTCCCAAGGTGTGCTATCATTCATAAAATCATTAACTTTATAATAGGCTTTAGCACACAAACGTTCTTTAAGTACTTTTTTTTAATTTATTGATTAAAAAATTTTGAACGCTTTCTGTATCTTATTGTATATGCGTATACATTGGCCTTTAAACGAATTCTTTACTTTAATAAGTCTAGTCACTGGTACATCAAGCTTATGCTTATTTCGAGTATTTCTATTGTGGTTGTCACTTTTCTTTTTGAATAGGCTTAATTTTTTTACATATAAAGCATTTGACGGAATATACTGACAAGCTAGAGTTAAGTATCCAGTTTCTTTAAGCTTCTCTCTTAATGAAGTGTTGGGGGCCAGCTTGTAGATTGCCCGAACGGCTCGCTTCTGCAGCACAAATATAGTATTTATATCTGCAGCATTTCCCACAGTAGAATGCCATAGGACATTATATTGTGAAAGTAATTAAAATATACAAGCCTTGTTGTGTTTTCGCCTGAAAATTGTCTTATCTTACTTACTGCAAATGCTGCTAAACTGAGTCTGTCGGCCAACCCAACAATATGAGGGCCCCACTGAAGTTTTGCGTCTAATGTTATACCTAAAAAGACAGCTGTATCTACTAGTTCCATAACTTTCTCATTCAATAGTACATTGGTTTCAGTTTGCCTTACATTCGTCAACGTGAACTTTATAAATTTCGATTTTTTGCTATTAAACAAAAGATTATTAACACTAAACCAAAGTACTTTGAGAGAGCATTATTTACTTCGTCATAGCCTGAGTTTTGGCGATTAATATTAAAAGTAGGTGACGTGTCATCGGTAAATAAGACTATACCTACCGTTTTTTCCATTAATAAGGTATGGTAGATCATTTATATACCAGACAAATAAAGGGTCCTAAAATGGATACTTGTGGAACCTGTGGATATTTTCCAATATTCCATTTATCTCTACCCCTGAGTCCTATTTGATAAATAAGATTTTAAGAGGACGAGTGTTGGTCCCCTTACTCAATAGTGGCATAGTTTCCTGATCAACGTTGTGTGCTGTAAGCAATCAAATGCCTTAGAGAGATCGCAAAATACTCCTAGAGCATCCTGCGACCCCTCCCAAGCATCAAAAATATAACTAATCAGATCAACGCCTGCATCTGTTGTAAAGCTTTCGTAAAACCAAATTGTTTATTAAGTAAAATGTTATTTATATTAAATTGTGCTAGTAGCTGAGTAAGTATTCTTTTTTCATATATATTTTACTTATTGTAGGTAAAATAGATATAGGTCGGAAGTTAGATGGATCCGACTTACTTCCGACCGTCCGTCCGATCAGACTTACTACTTACTTACAGAGGTAAAACTTTACTGTGTTTCATTAAATCAGGAAATACGCCACTTTTTATACAATCATTAAAAATAGTTGCTAAGTAAGGTGCTATAATATCGATTATATATTTAATAAATTTCATTGATAGGCCTGTACAAATCTGTAGTATTCTTAATTAATAAATTAAAATTTTTAATAATGTCTTGAATTAACATTATCTAATAGAAGTAATTCAGCATCAGCATAAGAGGCTAAATTTTTGGTGGTTGAAACTGGAATGTCAGCAAAGAAATTCTCAATAGTTGCAACTTTACTGTCAGATTTAATTATTTTACTATTTATATTCAATTTAAAATCTGTGTTGCGACTGGTGACTGTTCCAGTTTCATTTGCAATGATTCGCCTGAAGTTGTTTTAATCTTATTTTTCGAATTCTTAATTTTATTTCTAATGTGAAGAGATTTTGCTGCAGAGCAAACTTGCTTAAATATTTTTGAATATAATCTTACATAATTTTTAAATTCTTCACTTTGATTCATTGTTCTTTCAGTATAAAGTTCATACAATTTTAATCTACTTTTTAAAATACCTGCTGTTTCCCATTCACAGAATTTACTTTTATTGTTTGTTCTCACTGTTTTAGAGATGAAAATAATATCAAATGTTTATATAATTTAAACAGCTTAAACAGTTTACAGTATTACAGTAAATACTTTTTGCACAAGTCATTTTAATTGTCAATTTTGTCATAGGCCGTTGACGTTTTGACTTTTGATTCACTCGTTTCGTGTTTTCTAATGCGTTACATGTTGTTGCGTTTTTAGTTTTATTTACAACGACCACTTCTTTAATTATTACAGGGTCAACGGCTATTGTAGAGGAAATACAGCTATTCTTATGTACGCTTCTATTGTAATTGCATAGTAATTAGTAAGCAGACGAACTGATGGAGCCTGCTGAGTCTCAATGCTCATGTTACGTGTATCATAATATTATGGTACCTTACCTGGACAAGGTATCGAGATCATATTGCTCCACCTGGATAATTTCTTGACGACATTTTAATCTTTATTATTTACAAGACGAATAAACTATATACTACATTAAAATTATTTTGTTCTGTTTTCTGTTTCTCATAAATATATTCCTGTTATATCTTTATTGTTTTAAATTAATCATAATAATCATTAATAATAACCTATTATGACTTTTCACGCATTCTCTATCTAATATACTGTTGTGGCGAACCAATTAGCGCCACAAACCTAAATCGCGCTATTGAAGTTTTTTTAAGATCGCCACTATATTAAGTATGTACGACATCTGAAATGCATACAAGCGGGCTTCGGCCTGGCCGAGCATACCATCTCGCTCGGTCGGAGATCTCCCTTTGGGGCTTCCACACACTCACACGCTGTGTTAAAAAGTTTATTTCATTGCTATTGAAACATAACCTCACTTTCACTAAACAGCTCGTAACTTTGTTCTCAGATTGCCAAAAGTTACAGAATTTTCCACAAGGCTCTCATAATCTAAATCTATCTATATATACCAGTTTAATCTTATTACACTCATAGCCCAAGAATGTATGAAATATGTAGTTTCAATATCCTTTAACATACTTAATAACTTCTTCAAATTCATCAATCAGTCTATCCACCATTTTTTCTTATTTAGAAAACCATTTTTCTAACTGTTTCGTTATATTATTATTTTGGAAATCTTGAAGCTGCACACTCAGCGGGTTCAATTCGTTTTTTCTGGTTCTCTCCTCTACGGGTCACATAATCAGGCGACATTTTGCCTTCAGACATAGGCTATATGAAAGTTTCCTCCGCCAAGTTATAATTTGATGAGGTGCCACGAATCATATTTCTGTTGATGGTATGCCTCTCTAATCATGTTTATCACATTATGATGATATTATAATAGGTTCTTACTTCTCATAGTATTTTACACCGACACGGATATCTTTGAACATTAGTCATTGCTTTGCAGTATGTGAACCTATTTGCAAAATTGTTCTGTTGTTGTAAAGGCTCTAATTCGTAATTTGTCCCTTGGTCACCAAAGTGGAGACCTGATGAGGGGATCTATGATAAATCGAATAAAAAAAAGTTTCGTGCACCGATATCAATATCTTTGAAATTTTGCTATTGCCAAAATTATATTCGTGATCATCATCATCACTATAATATATTTAATATAATATAAAACTATAAATGATTATTTAATAATATAGTATCTAACCAATATCATCACTGGTGATTGTTTAGTAGGTCCACAGATCGGTAATGCTTATTTGGGGAAATACCATTGCCTCTCAGAAGACTGGCATAAAATAACGCTTGACTTTGTTTTGCCGAGAGAGTGAGAATGGCGTAGGCTTGTTTGTATTTATATATTTCTTCAAATGTGGTAGTAATAATATAATAATATAACTAAAAAGGTAAAAGTAACAAAAAATTAAAACCGACTTTCAAAGTAAAAATGCACAAAAAAGTATGAAAATAAATTATTTTTTTTAATAATTCCCCTTTTAAATCTCTACTCATCTTCATAATTTTGAAGTCGGTACCAGCCAACTGGAACGTGAGTTCTATAAAATATTGTTTTATCAGGATGTTGTTCGGGCTGGTGAAGTGATTCAAGTGAAGTTGAATTCCGGGCTTTAACGAAAGGCTTGCAGAATTGACGCTTTCGGTGTGTAGGTATCAGCTGAGAATACTCATCAGAACCCTAACTGGGCACTTCACGGACCACTAACATCCAACACCTCAACGGTATAGACTTTGGTGATATAACGACTTGCGGTAACTAACGGTTCTGCGGGGAAAAGGATGAGACGCTCCTCCACCTTCTCCATGACTGTCCAGCACTTTAACAGAACAGAAACAGCTGTACCTTGGGTAGCACGAAAATTCTACCTAAGTATTGATATATTCCTCATTTTTAAACCACTTTTAAGCCCCCGACGAAAACATAGGTTATACGTTTGACGTGTCTGTAACATCGTAGCTCCCAAACGGATGCACCGATTTTGATCTAAATTTTTTTTTGTTTCAAAACTGACGTGATCTAAAGTGCTCTTAGCTGTAATTCATCATCATCAGCTCGCTCACTGCTTAACAATTCGCGGTTTACTTGAATTTTTTGTTTACAATTCGTGATAGTATCTAAATTATTCCCTACTTTGTTACCAAAGAAGCAATAACAATTTTACTACGATTACAAGGAGCATTGCTATTGCAGTTCCGAATACTAGAGAATGCCTAATAACCTCAGAGACTACAGTTCCTCTCCAACACTAAGACGCGTTAAGCCCGCGATTACAATCAACCCACTCTCGCACAACCGGCCTTGCGGCTAGTCTGCTCGCCGAAATACTCGACTGAAGCAATAGGCAGTGATGCTAAGATGCTTTGAACTAATTGAAAATTAATTGTTAACCAAAAACACAATTTACATGGATGGAATGCAGCGACAAAAACTATGTTAGGTTTATAAAAGTTATAAAAGTTACTTTAAATTGAAAAAATACTCCTAGGTGCCAGCAGAGCGCTCAGTGAGTACAACTACGTATAGTAACTATTTAGTAATCTGTGGCACAACGTCGTGTGCACGGCTAGATGAGTGCGGGGGCCGCGGTATGTGGGTTTATCAAGCCACGACTAAGCATTCACAAGCTTGTTACGTTTGACTATAATTAACAATATAAATCATAACATTTATGATAGATTTATCTGACGCGATGTTTGTAATTATTTCGGTATCAACGTAAGGCTTACGTCACGACATGGCTGACATTCGCTGATGCTCGAGCTGTTATTTGTAGAGAGGTTCATCCCTGTGGTAAAGTCTAATCGCGATAAGAAGACAGTAAATGTCAATAAATCACGCGTATATAACATGTCAAAATGGCCTACTCTAATTGGTTAATGTGAACACGACTAATACGCCATTGGTCAATTTTTATACATATATTTTTTGACATTTCACTGTCTAGTTAGCACGAATAGACTATAATAAGTATTATTATATACACACGATCTATAAAACTGCATAGGTTGATTCACACCGTTAAATCGTTACGATATAACATTACGTTTGTAGCGGGCATTCCAGACATTACATAACTTTACTAGACACTGGACTAATCTCCATATTATGTAAAAATAGGTCATTACCTATGAAATTGCCGTTCTGCAGTACTGGCCATTTCAAATCAAAATAATTTTTGTTTGGCTAAGAATTCTATTTTCAAATTAATTTTATTTTAAAAACATGGAATTCTTTTTCCAAAAGTAGTCATTTGTTTATTGATTAGTGTTACATTTTCATCGCATTTCAATCTTTTTCGTCATCATGGATACGTTAAAAATTCGAGTAATTATGGAATATGAGTACCGTCGTGGCAGCAACGCGGCACAAGCGGCACGCAACATCAACGACGTTTACGGAGCTAACACTACAAACCAACGCACCACCTGTTATTGGTTTGCTCGCTTCCGTTCTGGAAATTTCGACCTGAAAAATGAACCTCGCGGTCGTCCGAAGACTTTGGTCGACAATGACGAATTAAAGGCGATTGTGGAAGCTGATGATACACAATCTACGGCCGAATTAGCAGCAGCTTTCGACGTTAGCGTCAAAACAATATTGGTCCATTTGCGTCAAATTGGCAAGGTAAAAAAGCTTGACAAATGGGTGCCCCACGAACTCAATGATCGCCAGCGCGAAGTACGCGTCGAGACGTGCCTTGCACTGCTCAACAGACCCACAAATGAAGGAATTTGAACCGCATTGTTACCTGCGATGAAAAATGGATTCTTTTTGATAACCGCAAGCGCTCAGCAAGTTGCTTGGATCCTGGTGCAGCACCTAAACAATGCCCTAAACGAAAACTTACCCCTAGAAAAGTGATGGGCACTGTTTGGTAGTCCAACGCCGGTGTGATTCATCACAGCTTCTTACCAAACGGGGTGAGCATTACTGCAGATGTGTATTGTGAAGAACTGAACACAATGATGGAGAAGCTGGCACACCTCCAACCAGCATTGGTCAATCGCTCGTCTCCGCTGCTCCTGCACGACAACGCACGACCTCATACTGCACAGCAGACGGTCTCGAAGTTGCAAGAACTGGGGTTGGAAGCTCTCCGTCATCCGCCCTACTCACCAGACCTTGCGCCTACAGACTACTACTTTTTCCAGAATTTGGATAACTTATTGGCGGGAAAAAAATTCAATACCGGAGAGGCAGTACAAAATGACTTTGAAGAATTTGTTGCCTCCCATCCAGCTGATTTCTTTAAGAAGGACATCAATAAACTGCCACTCCGTTGGCAAAGATGCATTGATTGCATGGGTGATTACTTCGATTAATACAAATAAAAAATACATGAAAAAAAATAGTTTAAATTTTTTTATACAAATCGGTAATTTCACAGGTAAAGACCTAATATAATATTATAAGAATTTCATATTATGCACTTTCACTTTACTAACATAGTTGTAAGAACATTTGTACAATACTAACACAACTATGGATCTATGGTCTGAAATAAAGTATTATTATTATTATTACTCTCTGTCACGCCTAAATGACTGAATAGATTTTAATAAATTTTGGCCCATACTACATACCTTGGGGAAGGACATACGACTTTTTATCGCGAAGAAAAGGAACAAAAACAGAGTTACCGGCTCCGGGCCGGCCACATTATAAGCATTTGCCGTAATAAAGCAGCAGATTTGTGTAACAAAGATCACGTATATTAGTGCCAAAAACGTGTAAAATGTAAAACATTATCAGACTTAGTACTTTTCATACCATTCCTAGACAAAAAAACCCCTTGTGTATTAAGTATGAATGAGTGATGAGTTAAGTTATTAGACAAAGTTAGTTGGACGTGAGCCGTCCATTACTCGATCAAATATTCAGTCCCCACCCGAACTGAACTAAACAGCTCGTGACATCTCGTGTCCGAATTTTAGAATACATTAAGACCTCGTCCAGAAAGGGCGAAAACGCGCGTCAAATGCGACGGGAAATACACGCGTGGACGCTTCCACTTGCGAGATAGTCACCCGTTTTACCGTTTCGCGGCGAATTTCGGAAGTTTTATTGCGTCTTTCTGAATAAAGTCTGGTGAATTGGCAGACGATCAGATTTTATAACTAGACATTTTAAACTTTATGTACAATGTTATAAAATATAATTATAAACGCTTAATAGAGTGAGTGCTGTGCCGGCTCGAGCAGTCTCGCGAGTCGCGTGTTCGCGAGCAGTGAAGCTTTTCTAAACAAAAAGGTACACGTTTCATTTAAACAGTTCGAATTGCGCAGTAGAGCGTGGTTGTGTAGTGAATATAGATCTAAGTTAGAATTTTAAATCGCTTATTAAAAAGTACACGCCGCATCACGGCTCGGTGTGAACTGACCCTTAGGGATAGGCAAAAACTGTTGAATTTTAACCCGGCCGGTGCGTGACGGAAAGGGAATTTAAATTTCATCCCTTTTAGAATTTACACAGCCCGCGTGAACGTGAGGATAATATTTTTTTAAACTGAATCCTTGTAAATTTGGTGTTTCATTATATTATTACGATAATGCATTTTTGCTCCTTTTAATGAAACTGTGATTCAGTGAGACCATTATAATTAAAGAATTCTTTGGTATAATTTATTATTTAAAACATGAAAATGTGTTACGTGCCGTATTTAACATCGGAGTACCAGGGCTTGTTTTATGTCAGCGACTAAGTCCACACCATTATTATCTTGCTTTACATTCAAGTACAACGAAATATGTTCTTATTTTTAAGTGTGTTTGTCGGAATAACTTCAACCTACCACCTATCTATAGTATATAAAAGGCAAAGCTGATTGACTGATGCATCTACACATAGGCTGTTAAGAGTATTTGAACGTATTCTACTATAGATTATGTTTAAAAGGTATAAATGTCACTTGTCATGGTTCCCGCTCTAACTTGTCATTGTTATCTGTGATTTTTCCTTTTTCCTCTGTACACGTACTGTAATGAATTTAGCGCGAATAAAAACGCAAGCAATATTAGTATTTTTATTGATTCTCAACCTAAATATTCATCATGGTAGCAGAGCGTGGTTGCTGGTTGCTGAAGAATCAATAAAACTGAAAATCGAGAACTAATATCCGGCAGCGGCGTCTTTTACTCTCCATACATTTTGAGGTTACCGGCGCGGCGTGCATATTCGATCACGTTGTTTAAAAATTGTTATCACGAAAAGAAGATGTCCAATACACGCCACAATCCGTTTCACATTGACCGACTTGTTGGAAATTTGCTGTTGAAGCTTATTTCAATCTTGAAGATTTGTGGTGTTGTGTTCTCGGGAATAATACTGACGAAAAAAAGGAAAAAAAGCAAAATCAAAACTTATTTTACTGGTAGACCCGATCATCTATGTGCATGTACAAAAAGCTACTACATGCCAGGAAGTCTGGAACAGCTTGCAACACAGGCTTTCGATGACAGCGGGTTATACAGAAAAGTTGCTTTACTGAGAGATCTCATCACAACTACATTGGACAGTTCACGAAATGTTGATGACTACGTAAACAAGATTATGTCCACCGCTCACAAGCTGAGGAATATAAAATTCGACATAGACGACGAATGGCTCGGTACTCTAATGTTAACTGGCTTACCGGAAACCTATAAGCCAATGATTATGGGATTGGAGAGCTCAGGGATGAAGATCAGGGCTGCCTCCATAAAAACAAAACTTCTGCAAGAGGTTCAGTGTTCAGAAAGTACAGCATTTTTCACCAAAAAGACAGCGGCTCACAGGAATTACAGTATAGAAAAGGCTTATGTTCACAAAGGGCCCCGATGCTTCAACTATAATAAGCATGGATACTTTGTCAAGAATTGTCGTACTCCTAAAAAGAAGAATAATGAAAAATTAGAAGACAACAAAGGTTATGTGCAGCATTTTCAGCATGTTCACAGTCAATGAATCTGGACCTTTGGTATGTGGACTCAGGTGCCTCCATGCACATGACCAATAGATGTGACTGGATGTTTGACGTAACAAGTCCACCGATACGCACCATAACTGTTGCCAGTAAGACCCCGCTACCTGTGAAAAGTATGGGAAAGGTTAATTTATTGATGAAAGGTAACAAATAAAATAAAATACAGACGCATGGGACATTTGAACTTTTCAGATGTTAATAAGTTACCGGAGTGCACAGAAGGTGTGAATCCATTTCCTGACAAGAGTCTTTACTCTTGTCAGGAATCGGAGTCAGTTCACATGTACCACCTGCCCGGAAGGTAAACAAAGCAGACTGCCATTTAATAATATTGGAACCAGATCTTCATGCCCATTGCAGCTTATTCATACTGACTTATGTGGACCGATGGAGCAAACATCACTGGGAGATATGAAATATTTTATTACCTTCATCGATACACCTTATTACCTTCAAGATACACCTCAGTCCGCTTCTTGCTGACTCTAGCTGCTAAATATGACTTAGATATAATTCAAATGGATGCTATAAGTACATTTCTTCAGGGCGACTTAGATGCAGAAATATTTATGTCACAACCAGAGTGCTTTGAAGAAAGTGATCAGGTATGTCACCTCCATAAATCAATCTATGGGCTCAAGCAGGCTAGTCGTCAGTGAAACCTGAAACTTAACAATGTTCTACTTGAAATAGGACTAGAAAGATCAAAAGTAGAACCATGCATATATTACAACATAAAAGAACTAAAAATTATTTTTATTGCAGTTTGGGTTGATGATTTAATGATTTTTACCAATGACATTAACACAGCTACAAATATCAAAGAAAAACTTAAAGATAAATGTTGTATGAAGGATTTGGGTGATATACAGCAGTGTATTGGCATAAATATTACTAGAAATCGAGAGGCAGGTGGGATCATGTTGGATCAAGAAAAAATATATTAAACAAGTTTTGGGACTGTTATGTCTCGTCCCTGTTAGGGTTGTTGCTGACGTAACGTCGAATCAGCACATCCCGTGTTTAGTCTGGTCTAGACTCTAGCTGTGAGTCTCAGTTGGTCTTCAGTCCTCGGTCGTGACGGTTCTGCCCAAGGGTCCTTTCATATATTATTGTATTTTCCTTTAATAAAAGTGGTTGTGGAAAGAAACCTTTTTTTTAAAAAGCCTAATCCGAAGGGACCCCTAACATATTTGGTGGCAGCGGTGGGATCGGATATCCCCAGTGTCGTTTAATCCTGGAAAGTTATCGTAAGAAAGTGAAAATCTAAAAATTCGTCAAAAAAAAAAAAAAAAAAATCTTTAGTGAAAGTGCAGTGAGGAAACCAACTCATTTCCAATATCCATAAAGTCATTAAGAGCAAAAGTCAAAGTGAAAAGTGAAAATCCCAAGTACATAGTGTTAAAATCCTAAAAGTTATAACCGTGTGAACGAGTCATACTATCCGGCCGGGCGCGGGCATGCATCGAGTCGCCGTGCAGCTTATCTTCGCCGCCCACGCGTTGATATCACTGTGAGTCTTTGGTCACTGTTTACATTTAGTAGCCTTCTAAGGTTACCTAGATTTAGGGTTCGGTACTCCACTAAGATAATCCATATTTGTAATTTAATTTGTTATCATTCTCATTAATACTATTTTTCAATATGTCGAAAAGTGAACTATTAAATCTTAACATTCCTATGTCCGAATCGGAAGCTGGTCCATCTGACACAGCTAAAAACCCTCCTGTTTCTCCCAAAGCAACGACCCGAAAGGGAACCGCTTCGGGTACGAGTGCCATGATGGTCGAACTGGATCTAAATACACTATTTAAATTTATCAAACCATTTGATGGTTCCCGGGAGTGTGTAAATTCATTTATTATAAATTGTAATAACGCGTATGACTTGGCCACTGAAGTACAAAAGCCAATCCTATTTCGTTATATCTTTAGCCAGTTGCAAGGTAAAGCCGAAATTGCTTGCGCTATCAAAGAATTCAAAAAGTGGGACCAATTAAAAGAATTCCTGCGAAACCAATTTTGTGAACGTAAGCATTATGCTCACATACTTATGGACTTGCAAGAAAGTAAACAGGGTCTTAATGAAACCGTAACACAATATTCTTTACGCGTAGAAACCTATCTTTCACAGCTTCTGACTGAGGTAACCCTGTCCAATTGCACACTAAAGGAAATCCCTGGTCGTTCAGCGGCCATGGAGGATTTAGCACTTCATCATTTTCTTATTGGCTTACATCCCCGTATCTCAAATATTGTGCGTTGCAGAAATCCGCGAAATTTAAATGACGCTATTAATATTGCGATCTCTGAGGAGCGCATACAACAAAGTCTTTACAAACGACCTCAGTTGGGAGAATCGAAGTTAAATAATAATCAAAGTAACTTGAGACCCAGACCGTTTTTCCCACGATCATATGGACAACCAAACACGTCACGTAATCAGCCTTCTTATCAGCCGAGATTTAATTCTCCAAATAGTAACTTTAATAACAACAATAATAATAATTATTCAGACAGAACCCAATCGGTGTTTTGTCGATATTGTAAAACTACGGGCCATGATATTAAAGATTGCGCGAAAAGGGAATACAATAACAGCCGATTTAATAATAAATTCCGGCAACAACCGAATCGAATGCATTTGGTTATGAATGAACATGATGATCAACACGTCGATGACTCATTCCAATCGGATAATAATAATTTAAACTAAATTCCGTCTCGCTCTCGTGTCGTGCGGGACTAATTAAATCTGAAATCGACACGAAAACTTTCTCTCGCGTTATACGACAGGGTAACCAGCCCCAAAATGGAAACGCTAAAAAATCGTCTCGCGTTATACGACAGGGTAACCAGCCCCAAAATGGAAACGCTAATAAATCGTCTCGCGTTATACGACAGGGTAACCAGCCCCAAAATGGAAACGCTAATAAATCGTCTCGCGTTATACGACAGGGTAATCAGCCCCAAAATGGAAACGCTAATAAATCTCTCAGCATCATACAACAGGGTAATCAGCCCCAAAACGGAGATGCATTCTTCAGAGTCACGCAGCAGGGTAACCAGCCCCAAACCGAAGACTCCCTCGTAGTTGAACCTGAAAAAAAAAGATATTTACGAAATTAATATTGATACAACTAAGCGACGCTTACCTCACATATTAGTAGAATCTTCAGTTTCAGATATCCCTTTATCCTTGTTAGTCGACTCGGGCTCGTCGATCTGCTTAATAAAAGAAACCTATATATTAAATAGTCAAAAATTAATTAAAGAACCTGTAAAACTTAAAGGTATAGATCCAGGCGACGAACCGACTTCTACAGAGGGTCACTTACAACTTAGGCTAAAATTAAATGACAAAAATCCGTTAGTATTTAAATTTCATGTAATAAAAGAGATTAGCTTACCTTACGATGGTATTATAGGCACAGATTTCTTAACAAAGTTCGGCTGCAAAATAGATTACACGAATGATATATTAAAAATAGGAAAATCCGAAATTAAATTACTTTTCACCGAACCGTTCTTTATTGTTCCACCTCGAAGTGAAGCTGTAATTCAATGCTCAATACAGAAAACTAATTTAAAAGAGGGTGTTATAGTTGATCAACATCTTTCGGAAGATTTACTTATATCTAATTGCATCGTTAAAATCAAAAATAATAATCGCGTTAATTTAACTATTGCCAACACCTCTGAAAATTATGCACATATTAAAGGAGATCTAAAACTCCATGTTGAACCTTTAAATTTTCCTCTACATCCGGTAAATACATGTAGTTTATTTACCTCAGAAAGATCCGAAGCAGTAATAAAAGAACTTCGGACAGATCATTTAAATAAAGAAGAACTCAATGCTCTTGTTGATCTCTGTAGTCAATATCCGGATATCTTTCACATGCCTAGTGATCAGCTCACATATACGTCTGCAATCGAACATACCATCAGAACAAATAACGAAATTCCAATACATACCAAGTCATATAGGTTTCCCGAATGTCACAAGCAAGAAGTTGAAAAACAAATAAATCAAATGCTTGAACATAACATAATAGAGCCGTCATCCTCTCCTTGGAGCTCACCCATATGGGTAGTTCCCAAAAAAATTGACTCAAGCGGACAACGCAAATGGCGAATAGTGATAGATTATAGAAAGCTTAATGACATAAGTGTAGGCGAAACTTATCCGATACCTCAAATTTCTGAAATTCTAGACCAGTTAGGTAAAAGTAAATATTTTACAACACTAGATCTTGCTTCTGGATTCCACCAAATTCGTATTTCAGCTGACGATGCACCCAAAACTGCATTTTCAGTCCCTCAAGGTCACTTTCAATTTAATCGTATGCCATTTGGCCTCAGAAACGCACCTAGTACATTTCAAAAACTAATGAACACTTGCCTGTCAGGACTACAGGGAAGTCGATGTTTTGTTTATTTGGACGACATTGTAATCTATTCCTTCGATCTCGACACACACATAGATAACCTTAAAGCCGTATTTGATAGACTTCGAAAGTTTAATCTTAAATTACAACCGGAAAAATGTCAGTTCCTTCGTAAAGAGGTAGTTTATTTAGGGCACATAATAGGCGAAGACGGCGTAAGGCCAAACCCAGAAAAAACAGAGGCTGTAGCTAAGTTTCCTATACCCAAGTCCCCTAAGGACATTAAATCCTTCCTAGGCCTTGTTTCCTATTATAGAAGATTTATTCCTAATTTCTCTAAAATAGCAAAATCACTTACCAGTTTGTTGAAAAAGGATGTTCCGTTTGTCTGGAAAGAGGAACAACAACTTGCTTTTGAATCTCTTAAAGAAAATCTTATAAGTGCTCCGGTATTAGCTTATCCTGATTTTAACAAACCTTTCCTGTTAACTTGTGATGCATCCAATTACGCCATTTCTGCAATTTTGTCCCAAGGTCCTATTGGTCAAGATCGTCCCATAGCTTATTCCTCTAGAACTTTAAATAAAGCCGAAACCAATTATTCAGTAACTGAAAAGGAATGTCTCGCGATAGTTTTCGGAACAAAAGTTTTCCGGCCTTACCTGTTTGGTCGCCGTTTTACAATAATTACAGACCATAAACCGCTGAATTGGCTGTTCAGCTGTAAAGATCCGGGCTCTAGGTTAATTCGCTGGAGACTAAAACTCGAAGAATTCGATTATGATATTCAATACAAAAAAGGTAAAATAAATACAAATGCCGACGCTCTTTCCCGGTACCCCGTAAACCCAATCCAAGCTGAAAACCCATCTCCTTCAGCACCAGAACCCCAGGAGGAACAACCGTACTCACCAGATAGAGATCTTTTAGATTTGTTAGTGACACCGCCATCCTTTGATCCCGAGAGAGACCTCTTGGATCTCTTGCCCGATCCAATCCCTGTAGAAAATACTGAATCTCCATCAGAACTTTTGAATACTCCTCCTGATCCATTTGATCCACCCGGCCTCGAAGATGCCGTGGCTAATGAGCCTAACGATCAGCCTATCGTTGAAGCAGATTTTGAAGTACCATCCGAGCCAAGTCCTTCCACTAGCGCGAATCCAGATGCTCCTGTAGATGATTATCCTACCTTCTTAAAGTCCATGTCAGATAAAAGTAAAACATTTAATACTGTAATCGAAGAATATAACGAAAGTTTATTAAAATGTCCGGCTAAAGTAATCCTTGTACCAACATCTATTGACCTTGATGAATCCAACCTTTATCTTGAAGAAATGTTGAATGATTCTGAAACAAATCAAACAATATTAAATTCTGAAAGAGAGCTTTTTGGTTTCCATAAAATAGAACGTAATAATAAAATATGTTATTTGTTATTCTATAAAATTCATCATTTTGATGAAGCATCCTATCCAGAAATATTTGAAACCTTAAAGAGGATTCGTAATGAATTATTAATTTTCGGAAATAGCAACGAAATAGGTATATCAGATATGAAAAATCCTTTTGAAAAAAATTCATTTATTAAAATATTTAATATTTTAACTTACCTTTTTCATAATACGCAGATTAAAATTAAAATATATCATAATAAAATTATTTTCCCTGTCCCGACTGAAATAAAGAAAATATTACACGATAATCATGATGTCCCGATTGCTGGCCATTTAGGTTCTGCTCGTATGTATAACAGGATAAAAGAAATTTACTATTGGAAAGGGATGCGTAGCGACATAGAAACATATGTTAAACAATGTAAATCCTGCCAAGAAAATAAAGCACTCCGACAAATAAATCGTGCTCCCATGCAAATAACTAGTACTTCAACAGAACCTTGTCAACGTGTAGCTCTTGATATTGTCGGGCCACTTCCAGAATCTGGTCCCGGTAAATTGAAATATATATTAACAGTTCAAGATGACCTAACGAAATTCTCTTCAGCATATCCTATTAGGACCACAACCGCGGAGGAAACATGTGAATGTCTCCTTCATTACATCTCAATTTTTGGTATACCCAAAATGATCCTCACAGATCAAGGGACAAATTTTACATCTGGACTGTTTAAAGAGACATGCAAATTCTTAAAAATTAAAAATCTTTGGGCTTCGCCATACCATCCACAGACGCAAGGGGCTCTTGAACGAAGTCATTCCACCCTTAAGGAATATTTAAAATCATACATTAATGAGGAACAAACAAATTGGCCTCGATATATATACACTGCCATGCTAGCTTATAATACATCCGTCCACTCTACTACACATTTTACACCATATGAATTAATGTTCGGTAATAAACCATTTATACCAAATTCTATTTATAACGAATCCCCAGGGGCTACATACCCTGAATATGTCCGCATGTTGCAGAATCGTCTCAAGTACTCCCGGCAAAAAGCCGTAGAATTCATCAATAAATCTAAAGGAAATTCCAAAACATATTATGATACACGGACACGACCAGTCAGCTATCATGCAGGCGATTACGTTTACGTAAAGAATCATTTAAGACTGCGGAAAGCCTTGTCCCCAGTGTGGAAAGGCCCCTATAAAATAATTAAGATCAATGGTAATAATACATTGACAATATTAATTAATCGACGTCATGTCGTACACCACTATGACCAGGTCAAACCTGCTCATGTGCCGAGTTCGTAAAATGCTTGCTTTTATACATACTTTACATTTAAATTTTACTTTATTATACTTACCTATACATTATTTACAAATTACTTTTACCTTACCTTTTTTTTACTCTTCATACTAGTGCACACTAAGTTTATAATATTAGTTATTATAATTTATAATAGCAAGATACTGTTTATTCTTGCAGAACTCATCAACATGCTGAAAGTCAGCAAAATCATTACGTTCAACAATTTAAATCAAGCCCAGGAATCTATTTTGACTATCTTGGCAAGCTCAGCGTTATTAACGGGAAATTAAATATCTTGATGCCAATGGACATATCTCACTTAAGTACACATATTGAAAATATAGACTATGCTATAAAATTAGTTAAGGATCTTTGTGAGAAAACGACATTTAGTAATATCGATTGTCACCATCTCCTCGAGCCGCTAGCTGTTAGATATAATGATATGTATAAGGAATTTAGTTCTGTATCCCATTTAGTTACCAGAAAATCAAAGCGTGCTTGGGTGAGTGGAATAGGCTCAATAATAAAACATGTATTTGGCAATTTAGATGAGAATGATGGTCTTAAATACGACGAGGCTATAAAAGTATTGTTTAATAATCAAAATAAATTAGTTTCTCTTGTCAAAAATAATATTTTACTTACCACATCTACCGTGTCGATGTATAACGATACTATAAATAAAATTAAAATTAACGAATTAAATTTGAATGATGCTATCGACAACCTCTCTGTTAAAGTACGTAATATATCTATCATCACGGATGAGCTCTGGTCTCAGATCAGTATTAACCAGATTATTAATAATTTAGAAACTTCAATTTTAACATTATCCTTCCAATTGGAAGACATAACTAATTCTATTTTATTCAGTAACCAAAATATCTTACACCCTTCTTTAATCACGACACAGCAGTTATTCAGAGAACTTGCCGATAATCATCAACATTTACCTAACAATATGAAGTATCCTGTGAGCCTCGACATAGCCTCAATGAGTTCTATGTTAAGTATTTCTAAAATTGATAGTTATTATGTAGATAATAAGATATTTTTTGTTCTCCAAATTCCGTTAGTGTTAATTAAGGAATTTATGTTATTTCATAATATTGGATTACCGACACCACATGACTCTAGCAACCCCAACTCTTTCAGTTTAATAATACCTAATTCAAAATACATAGCAATGACCAAAGACAAATCGCAGTATTGTATCTTGGAAGATGTAAATAGTTGCAAAAACATGTTAAACGAAAACTATATTTGTGAAATTTCAATAATTTATGTAACAGAAACTAAGTCCACATGTGAAACAGAGTTTATGAGTAAAGTAATTGATAAAGTCCCGGAAAATTGTGAAACTAAATTAATTTTTGGAGAGTTAGATATTTGGAAACCGCTTAAAAATAATAAATGGATTTTTGTACAGTCAGTACCCGGTAAGGTCTCTATAGATTGTAGAAATAGCGAAGCATCCGAAATTAAGATTTTAGGCACTGGCATTATGTCACTTCCTAGTAATTGTATCGGTTATCATAAAAGCAATACTCTCATAACTCAACACGATTTTGTCAACGCTACCATAGAAATTGGAATACCTGATTTTAATCTTATTAATGACAGCTGTTGTAATTTTAAGAAATTAAATTTAAGCGCGAGGAATGTGACCCCTATCAAATTACAAAATGTTGATTTAGATAATATTAAATTTAATCAACAAATTTTTCTTAAAAATCTTGAGGACTCAGAAAATATTCTAGAAAATCCTCATATAGTTAAATACGGTACACATTACTCCGTATTAGTCATACTTATAGTGGTAGTAATATTTCTTTATTCCATATTTAGATTTTATAACTGTGTGAAACCCGGCAGCAGAACCTTAAAATTGAATCTAGCAAAAGTTGACTCTAATTCCAAAGTATCTAAAAATATTCAGTGTAACATAATAGAAATGAAAGAACCTGAACAGAATGTTGAAGATAGTATAGAAATTGAAAACATTAATAATATTCGAAGTAGATTTTAGAATTTCAACTGTAACTTCGATGTCCCCCGAAGTTACATCTTAGGGGGGAGGTGTTATGTCCCGTCCCTGTTAGGGTTGTTGCTGACGTAACGTCGAATCAGCACATCCCGTGTTTAGTCTGGTCTAGACTCTAGCTGTGAGTCTCAGTTGGTCTTCAGTCCTCGGTCGTGACGGTTCTGCCCAAGGGTCCTTTCATATATTATTGTATTTTCCTTTAATAAAAGTGGTTGTGGAAAGAAACCTTTTTTTTAAAAAGCCTAATCCGAAGGGACCCCTAACAGGACGCTTTAGCATGTCTGAATGCAAACCAGTGCGCACTCCAATAGAGGTAAATATGAAATTTGATAAGAAAATTGAAACTGACAAGACTTTCCATACAGGGAAGCTGTGGGTTGTTTAATATATCTGGCACAAGTGGTAAGACCCGATATCACTTACGCAGTAAATAAATTAAGCCAGTATTGTAATGACCCCAGCAGTGAACACTGGCTTGGAGTCAAGAGAGTCATGAGGTACTTTCAAGGGACGAAGGACCTTAAGCTGTCATATAAGAAAGATGAGTCCGCAAAAATAACTGGATACTGTGACGCAGACTTGTCCCATGATCCTAATGATAGAAGGTCATGTACAGGCTATACTATTATCTTCCAAAATGCAAGCATATCATGGAACTCTCGTAAACAGAATACTGTTGCGCTCTCCACAACAGAAGCTCAGTATATATCTATGGCTTCAGGCGTTCAAGAGGCATTATAGCTAATACAGCTACAAAAGGAGTTATATGAAGACCATCCTCTTGTGATATGTAGTGACAACCAAAGTGCTGTTAAACTTTCTATTAGTGATAGTTATAAGCCTAGAACAAAACATTGATATACGCTTCCATTTTCTCAGAGAATATGTAAATAAATTAATTGTAAAATTTTAATATTGCAATGGTAGTTATATGTTTGCCGATATTTTAACAAAAGAAACTGCATTAGAAAAACATCTGTATTGTGTTTCTAGAATTGGCTTAGTAGGTCTACGTTCAGGGGAGGGTGTTAAGAGTATTTGAACGTAGTCTACTATAGATTATGTTTAAAAGTTGTTTAAGATTAAGTTTAATGGTTCCCGCTCTAACTTGTCATTGTTATCTGTGATTTTTCCTTTTTCCTCTGTACACATACTATAATGAATTTAGCGCGAATAAAAACGCAAGCAATATTAGTATTTTTATTGATTCTGAATCTAAATATTCATCACAGGACCAAACCCTTAAGGCTAGAACTTCGAAATTATGCACACGTATTTCTCGTATATACAATGACGTAGGCATCCACAAAGGAAATATTTTTCACAATTCAACCCCCAACGGGGTAAAAAAGGTGATTATAAGTTTGTATGAAACTTTTTATTCATAGGACATATTTGCAATTCAGCCCCTAGGTAGGTAAATAATAGGGATATATAATATAATCTGATTTATTTATCGTTTTCTGCTCCTAGCATATGCCAAAAGTTAAAGAACCTCGAAGATGATAATACTCGTATTATAGAGGGAGCTCTTGTTAAAAAAAAATTAGATCATAACATACATTTATAATTAGTAGAGATCGCCTTGTGCTCGAAATTCGCCCACAATAATCCATATAACTTATAAGATTGAATGTTATAAGGGTTCTTTTGCCTCTTGATAGAAAAAAAATGTAAATGTTAAGACAGATTGACAAACGTCAACGTGTTACAAAATTGTATCTATTAAACGCACGGTAGAGTGTATAAATAATAATCAGAGGTAATGTGTGTTGCTGTAATTTTTATTGATTTTATGTATTTCTAAGTATTATTTTAAAATATATTAGCTTTTAGCACACCTTCCTTCGCATGAACTTTAACTGTGCCGAATATCATACTCCTCCGTTGGCCCAACTGTACTGTAAGCCTAGCAGGAATATTTGACATTGACGTAAACAAACAGCGCAATACAAATTTCATTCGATAACGTTACGTTTACGCCGCTGTCAAATGTTCCTGCTAGACCCCCTGAATGTTTTTGTTTCACGTATTATAATATTATACTAGAGTTTGCCCTGTAGTCGGACTTCGCTCATAATAATTCATACCTTACTACTTCCTACTAGGTTGTACTCTTGCAAGAGAAGATATCACTCAACTTCTTTGACAAAAGTCACCGATACTAATTCACGACCTCATTAGTAAACACAAGACGTTGGGAACTTTTGTATTTGGTCCCCTCCCTCTCGGGGGACGATCGGGGGACAGAGGGTAGGACAGGATTGATTCACAGATGGTCATTTGCATTGCAGACGTGGACGCAGAGTCAGCTATTACCGACTCAAAAACTAATCTTCATAGTAGTACTGAAAGAGTAACGAGACTAGGGAAATGTGTGGAGTCGAGACTGTTTTGTTTCCTGTTTCTAAGCGTCCTCACGCACCGCAATATTAAATCTAAATGAAGATTTACACACATTATACTCGTAACACGCACATTCACTATGTCAGCTTAAAATGCATCAAATGGAGCCACCAATATTAATAAAATAATTCAAATTGAAATTTTATTAATTTTTCTCTCGACACACAGTACATTTTATATTTAATTTTATATATAACAATCATTTTCTTAAGAAAGAATATATTATTTTGATGATAGACTGGTGCCTGTGCTAGTATGTAACCTATGTTACAGATCACCAGGCTCCCGTATCTCCCTGTAATATATTATTATAACTAAGTAAACATTAAGTAACAAGTTAAACGTGTAGAGAAAAAAAAAATACAAATTTTTATAAATAAAATTCAAGGAAACTTAAGTATTTAGCTTATAGATTAGGTTAGGTTAATATATTAGGTGTGTGTGTGTGTGTGTGTGTGCGTGTGTGCGCGTGTGTGTGCGCGTGTGTGTGTTTGTGGTGTGGGTGTGGGTGGGTGTGTGGGTATGTGTGTGTGTGTGTGGGTAACCTTGCCCTACGACCTTGGGTTCAGTTGAGTTTTATTCTGCTGGGGTGCCTGTGGGATAGGCGAGTTTAGTGGTATGTCCACTAGATAGTATATTATAATCGTCACATAACCTGATTTGATTATGATCTTCTCAGTGTAAGTGTAGTCAAGAGTCTTGAGCCAACTTTACATTTTTCGCTTGCACTGTTTTTTGTAGAGGTTGTAAATAGATAAAAGCTTGTTGATTTTGTTGTATAAAATCCCCCCGTAAAACAGTAGAATTTTTGGGCAAAGCTGGTATTGTAACGAAAAGTTGCGCAAACTTTATATTTCCTGCGGTGGGAATCGGATAAGGGACTGATGTTGTATTTACAAGACTGATGCATTTTTAGGACGGTGTGTAATATGTGAAGTTGACGTACTGTCAAGACGCGCCAATCGCTATATAGCTCGGTTGTAGAGTATAGAACACGTAGTTTCCAGCCGACCTTTAGTATGCTTCTCTGAGTTCTCTCGAGATATATTAATTTGGTTTTTGCACAGCCTCCCCAAATAGTGATGCAGTATGTTAAGAGAGATTGATGCAAGGCTAAGGCAAGATAAACTGTCCTAATGAGTCAATCGCCAGCAATGTTTCTTAAGCGGCTAAACAAAAATAATTCACATAATATTACTTCAAAAGACTACAATATTTGTAATTTCATAGTATGCTTTACTATATTATAGATATTTATGTGTAACAGAGTATACTATTACTATTGACGATCTCTGTAGCTCAGTGGTTAGCTTTGGTTAGCGTTGGCGCTCAATTTTTAGTGGCGTATTAAATATACTTCCCGTTGTCAGTCCCCGTAACACAAGTTCTTCGATTACTTAGCACGAGGCCTGATTGACGTGGTGTAAAGCATCCATAGATAATATCATATTATTATTATTATAGTTAAAAATTTATGAAAAATGTGATAAGCCAAATTTTTAGTTAGAGAAGATTAAATAATAATGAGTTACCTTAAGGATTTAATAAAAATATGAAGTAATCCACACATTTCTGTGCTCCACTAGTAAGTCTCTCAAAGTGGGCATTTTTTCCCGTACACTTTCACGCAATAATGCACTCTAAGTGAACCCACTACAGCTCACAATGGCCTGTGCGGTTTTAAATAAGGCATCCATATCTCAGGAATACAATATTTATGAAACATTGCTTTTACAAATTCGTTTAAAAATAACATGACAAACTAAATAATAAGTATTTATTACACTATACCGCCCAATTTAACGAAACTTAAACAAAGAGAACACAATATAATGCTACCAATTTAATGTCAC